>OY856413.1:627374733-627974733 GCA_963693085.1 Alisma plantago-aquatica | reverse complement strand
GGACAATCATCTACCCATCACTAGCTTCTATGATGTTGATTGGGAAAGTGCCCATTAACTAGGAGGAGCACAAATAGATTTTGTGTTTTATTAGGAAGAATGTGTAACGACCCCGCATCCCAGTAACCCCCAATTAAGGGAGACCAAGAGGTCATAGCCATTATCTCAATTAACAGGATCAAAGGTTCGACAAATAATCAATAACACTTATAAAATTTTACCAACTAAACTAAAAACTGGTATAAAATAAAACTTTGCATACCTTTTCCAAAAATAGGGATATCTACTTCTATCCACATCAGGAGTCCATTCTAACTAATCCTCCTTTGTAATTTAATTTGTATTCAATTCCACATGTGCCACTTTACTATTTGTCCTTTTCAATCTTATACCTAAAACACCGACAAACAAAACGTCGGTCAGCATATCGGAATATGTTGGTATGTGGGGACAACCAAAATTTCACAAATATGGCTAACAATTTAATTATCACAATCAGGGTAATTAGCAAACCAATTTACATTTTCAATGTGTCATTCTCTACCACTTTTGACCTAACCCTGGAATACCCCTCTAGGGTTTATATTTTGCCATTGACTTAAGGCCACCTTCTCAATCTCGATCTTGGTGCCTGGGGGTCACTTCTCATGGTGCCCCATAGTCATGCAACATAGACCACCTTCTCATTCCCGAGCTTGGTGTCTGGGGTCACCTCTCATGGTGCCCATCAGTCTACCCTCTTGGGTATGACCTTTATGGCATCTTCCATCAGGGTGGCATGTAGGTGTGGGAATACACATGTATTTATAATTGTGATAACCATAGTGACTTTATAATAGCAGTATGAACATCCAAACTATTTAGTTTCAATCAATGTGATTAACCATCCAGGAAACCTCCGATAAAACTAATGCGATTAATCGTAATTAACCACATACCTGTGAGGCTGATTTGAGATAGAATAATCCAATCAATCTAGACATCCAATCAAGCAAGTACAAGAATCCTGAAATCACATCCAATTCCTTTTTATCAAAATCTATCCAAACCATCTTGCTACTTGAGGTTTCTATTCCCTTTTTAGAATTTCTACCTCTTTTAGAGTTTACTTTGCAATTAGGGTTTTTACTCTTTTAAACCCTAATTTCTCATCTATCCTTCCTGAAAGTTATTAAGGTTACCTTTTAACAACATATAACCTTAATTCCAGATTAAAGCACAATTAACCATCAATTAAGTCCATTAAGCCTCTTTTTCATTAAATCTACCATTTTTTATCCTTTTATTCCATGACAGAGTCATTATGCTCATTTATCCTCCATTCGTAGTTTATTATAGTCTAATTCACATATGAACGTTATTTATCATTAATTCTACCTTGTATCCAGTAGAAAAACCCTAATTACCATATTAAGGATATTTATCCACAATTAGGAACTTTTATACTCGAAATAGCTTAGAATCATCATATCTTGGTTTTATTCATGATTTTGAATAATTAAAGCCATTAAGAGTCGCATTGACCAATATTAGGGTTTCAAGGCCCATTCAAGTATATTCATGCACATGAAACTCTAAATTAAACCAATTATGTGCAAAATCCATCCTTTTTGTTCCTAATGTTCCTTTTTATCATTAACAGGTTAATATCAACTTTATTCATCTATTAAACCCTACTAAACACATTAATCATCTCAAAATAGGGTTTCTTAATCTTTAATTCATCAAAGTTGATAACTTACACTACTTTTCGAATTGTAAGAGGAATTAGCCTCTAAAACCATTTTTAGTGAATTCCTCTCATTTTTCTGAGAAATTTTCATATTTTATGCATATCCATCCGAGCTACTATTAAAGAGATATGATTTTTGGAAGAAATACCCTTTTAGACCAATTGGAAGCTGCCATGTCATCTCATGCATGCAACACGGCCCGCGTTTGAGTTTATAACCAAATTACCAATTTACCCTCGGCACAGCTACTTACTTCTTTGTAACTCAGAGGGTAGAAGCATCCAGGGTTGTTGGATCTTCTTCAACCTTGCAAAGTGTTGGTTGTCGCCGACCTACAGTGCTCCGCGGGGTCGCCTCCGACCACCTCGAAGCTCAAACCTGGCTGAAAACTAGCTCCCTGCCTCCGCCACCCCCTTCCGCTCTCAACCAAGCCCCAAACCATGACCAAGTCGTCCCGTGTCATGAGTGCCAAGCTCCCATTCTGTAGCTAGGTTTTGGACCTCTTGTGGGTATTGCACAAGGGTTAGAGCAAGAAGATGATGGCAGAGTTTCCTTAGGTCAAAGTGGGAGCATCATGACCCACTGCAACCCCCTTCACGACTCCCTGCTGCTCGTGAGATAGAGCTTCTCTAAGGTTAACTATTTTGGATGAAAACATGGAAGAAGAGGAGAGAAAGAGGTGTGGGATCCTCTAGACTCGACCCAAGGTCTTACCCCTTTATATAGGGGAGGGTAACAACGCCCCAGACTGCTTGCCCACGAAGCAACCGAATCCTTTTCCAACTTGGAACCCTATTCCTTCATGAAGAAGAAATCTTCTCTCTCTTCATTATCTCTTTAAATATACTTTGTTCTTTAGATATTAGGAATTCTAAATTCCTCTTACTTATTTTCTTTATTGCTTGACTTTTAACCCATTGGCACGGAATTTTATTTTCATTTAGTAGAAAATACTTCCTTTTAGCAATGCCACCAGAAACATTAATAATGTATCACATTATCCTCTTATTTTGTATTTTTGATATTTTCTCTTTCTTCTCCATTGGGGCTCGTTGGACCCCAATAAATTCTAAGATTTCGAAATTCCTTCATAAGGATACTTATTATCCTTCTTGATGCATCGATATTCATTATTTCTCATTAACTTGTTTATTTCTTATTAAAATATCTCTTTTTGAGGATTTCTCTTTTTCTTTCTTTTTATTTTCCTCATTGGCATTCCTTTTAACATTAGGAATCCTTGAGATACGAAATTCCACCAAGGATAACTCAATTGTACCTCTTTCCACTTATTTCCCACATTTTACCATTGTTTTCAATTACTTTCTTAATAAAGAAATATTGAATTGATCTTTTCTTTTCTTATTGCATTTTCTTTGCAACTTTGGACTCCTTGGAACCCAAGGAACCCAAGAGGCATGAAATCCACCTTTGGATTAAATATTTCTGCCTTCTAGAGGTTTCTACATTTTTATTTTCTCCATTTCTTATTAATAATGGAGTTCCTTTTGTCTCTTCCTTGTTATTGGGCCCAATAGCCAATAAAACCCACAAAACAATCATCAAGGCTATTGTAAATGAAATCTATTTATTCAAGACAAATTATATCATTAATTGTTTCAATATCTTTAATATGAGAAATTACATTTCTCACCAAATGAACCCAAAAGTTGGGGTTGTAACATCCTTCCCCTCTTATAGGAATTTTGCCCCCAAAATTCCATCAAGCAAACAAACAAATCTGGATAAGCCTTTCTTATGTCCATCAGGGCTCTCATGTAGCTTCACCCTTTCCCTGTTGCTTCCCAAGAACCTTCATCATCTCATATTCTTCCATCTGAGCTCTTTCTTACCTTGGTATATTGTACCCTCATAGGTGAAACAGGACATTTCAACTTCTCAAAAGCTGAATAGGTTCAGGGCTCCTCACATGGCTTGGGTACCTCACATGGTGCTCTAGATCAGACTCATGGAACACATTATACATCATGTTATATTGAGGGGTAAGTCTTAAACACAACCATCTCCACCAATCCATCTCAAATGGACCCGTATATCGGGGACTCAGCTTTCTCAGTTGTAGATTAGAGGGGTCGGATTTTCACATCACATACTCTCCCACAGCGAACTTCATGTCAGTCTTCTTTGCATCAGCTCATGACTCATGTCACCTCTGGGCTCTCTCTCGTCCATTGCATGATTAAAGCAACTTCATCTGCACACAGTGTGGTTCTTTTCTGACCTTTGCGAGGCCTCCTTCACCAAAATCATTGTAATGAAGTGGTGACCGACACAACCTCCCTATAGAACTTCTTGCATCCCGATAAAGACTATGGTGGTTATCATCACAAGAATTTTCTCTAGATATCACCCTGAATGAGCACACATGCCCTCATCAGACCCTCTAGTATGGATCGTTCTATCCATCAGTTAGGGTGATAAACTATACTAACATCGAGTTCTTCATGTATCTACTTCCACCTAATGGAAGTGAATCTTTAGATTAATCTCAAGAACTCACATCATGGTGTAATTGATCCATCTCTTTATCATATGTAGTTCAACCCAATTTGTCCCTTGACAGTACTCTTTCTTTCTCTTGTCATCTAGGTAAGGCAATCTACCATAACCCACATTGGATCTTGACCTTCCTTGGTCAAGGGGAGACTTACCACAACATCCATAGGGGTGAATTCCCATTCCCTCTTGGGGACTCTTTATCCTCTATTCCAAAGCACTAGGTTACTGGTGTTCGTCCTTCACCCCTGGCTTGCATGGCCACATGCCACATGCAACTTCATTTTAGGGCTCCAAAGTACTACTATCACTTATTATCTTGGTAGTACCATGGTATATGGTGATCTTAAATAATGATCTCTTATATGATCATGATTCCTAAACCACTCTAATCAGGGTTTTATTTCCTTCCTATCCAAAGAAGTGTATCAGAGGTTCTACACCATCCTTTCATTGCATCAAAGACTAGGCTGGCTAACCAAACAACCATTAACTTGATCAGTCAGTATCGTTGCATCTGAGGGTTAGCCAAACCTATCTTCTTCTAGTCTCTAACCAAACTAGGCAGCTATATCTCAACCAGAGCATCCATTACCACTTCACATCCTTAGGTATTAGGTAGTGTTGAAGACATACACTTCCATGTATTCCACTTATCATCTCGTCTCAAACTCTAAGTCTATCTTTATCAGAACACTCTGAGCTCATCCTCCTAGTTATCAAACTCAACCTTGTACCACTTGCAAATTCCACATAGCTCATGATAAAACATTCTCACAAGATGATTACCTTAATACTCTTATCATTTGTACCTATCCATGTATCATTCACTCCACAAGGGCACATTATCATCTCTATCCTCATTCCTCATAGAAATGTTCCAACTCACATCATATTTACACTTGGTGTATGACATGCATACTGTCCCATCTCTCTCTCCCATAACAAGAGGAAATAAGCATTTGGCGGCAGTCCAAACCCAAAGTTCTTCCTGTTCCAAGAGTAGAGATGGTACATCCCACATTGCCAGTACACTTTCAAATCAAAGTTGAAACGTGAAACTTATGTTTCTATATCACAATTATCTTGATATCAAAGTTACTTCCATGGAAAACTGGTTCCAAACCTACTTGGGTCCGCACACAATCCTTGGTCATCTCCTCTGGGTCTATAGGGTGCCGACACTTTTGGGGTCATCCCCCTTCCCTCATGCATCAGAGAGTGCCCTACTCATCTGCCCTTTGGGTCCCATGAGTTCATGAAGGTGATCAATCTCCTAACCCATGGCCCTCAGACAATGATAGTTGTTACCTCCCGACCCTATGGTCATGTGCAACTAGGGAATTAGGCAACTCCTACTTCCATCGGTCTTATCCCTACCTGACCCTAGGATAGACTTAGGATCATAGTACATGTCTAGCTTAGAACCTTACCCAAGCCTTCATCATCTCTCTCTCTGCATTCATGGCTGATTCCCATCCTTTCATAGGGGTCATGGCAACCTTCCTACCTTGGTCGGGCCCCATACCGGTTACCTCCATGGTAACACATCACATGCACTTAGAGATTATTAACTATGGGTTTACATGTTCATTCTCATACCATGTACTTTTTCACTTAGCTTCTCAAGATTCTATGAGACCTCTTAAAGTTACCTCAAAACCAACAAAACTGGTATACACCCTACCTAAGGGTCCCTCTCCCAGGATGGGAGGAAACTACAACTCTTGACAACAAGGTCACAAACATCCTTAGGGTTTATATTCTCATGAGCATGCTTAACCCAACAGCCACTAAGGCACAAGCAGACCACCTACTAAACCATGCTAGGTCATACTTGTTCTCATCCTCAACATTGGATCAAGATCATACCTTCCCATGTCATCACTTAGCTGTGGGGGGTTCATTAAACATACCTTAAACTTAAGGGGTTTCTCTTTCCTTTAAAAATGAGGAGTACCATGCTCGAATCTATTGAAACTAAAACCTCATCATGACCATTAGGTACACCACTTCCCCTCTTAGGTCTAAGAACCCTAGGTTCACCTTTGGATATCCAACTACATGCTCAAACTCTAAACCATGAATCCAGCATGTCCAAGGTATGTCATGTACTCCCATGATCCTTTTATTCGAGAAACACCCCAGAGTTGAGTCCTCCTCAAGGACATTCAATAAGGTACAAGGCCTCACAACCTGTTACTAAACCTCTCTAGGTCTAAGGAACTCTTCTTCCTATCTTAGGAGGTAAACACCTACACCATAGGAACATAGGTACCAGAAGCCTCTTCCTCTCTCTAGGGTTTGGTTCCTCTAAAGGCCACCAAGATATCATCATCCTCCAGGGATCAAGCATGGGCAACCACTATCATCCACTTAGGTTACATTATCCTCAACTCTCCACTTTTCCCAAAGTCTAGGCTTCCAACCTTCTTTCTTGGGTCCTACTTTCTCTCTCTAGAGTTAACTCCACATCCAACCTTACTACTAGAGGTCCTTTCTTCATGAAGGATCAAGCTCACAAGAAAACCTCTATGTGGTTAAGCCTATGTTCAAACTTATGTTTGCTCAAGGTTTTTCATAGCTCTTTATGATTATCTCATCAGCTATCCAACATACTCCCTTGGACAGGGTTTCAACCTACTGCTCACACTACTACTGTACTTTGAGTGCCTACTATGCCATGCTCATATAAGCTCATGGGATTTCTATAGGTTCTTCTCTAACATCATCAAAGAAGGTGCTATCCTTCACTCTAACATGCACGACCCTTCCCAGGGTTGGGTCGCCAAGGTACTCGGCCATCCAACCTCTCATGGCTCATATGGCATCCAAGGCATGTCTATCCAAACACCCAGTCTACCATGACATCTAACTCGTCATGTCATCTCTCTCTCTAATCTTCACTCTAGGGTTAGGGTTAACATCATCCTCAGAGGATGTGCCAGGTCTCTACCTGCAATGGAGATCTCTACCTCCAGAATCAACTCTTTCTTCTCATCCTCCTGACAAGAAGGTCTAACCTCAGGTCTCACCTGAGGGTAATGACAACTCATGTCATATGACCTAAGCATGTATCTCTTCTTTAGTTTACGTGTAACCTATTAAGCTTATGTCCATGAAATCTTATTTACATGCTTTTCATTAATTTTGGTGGAGGATTCCTTAATTCTTATCAACCTTACCCATCCCTCAGGAAGGTGAGTAAAAGAGAGAAAATCCTAATCCTTATGGTCCTTAACAACATTTGAGTTGAGAAGGGATGAACAAGATGAGAGAGTCCTAAAGGTATCTTATTTTGAGTCAAATCCTAAGACTTCGGACAGGCAGTCACACTAATCCAGGAGTCCTCATATTCTAACTAGTGGTGTAGAGGAAAATATTTCCAGTCCCCGGACGTGATCCTTTTCTAGACACCTCTGTCTTTTGTAAAATCCTCTAATAACTCCCTTGGTTTCTACGGTGTTTGTAAAATTTACTAATTATTAAAGATTAAATGAGGAACCTATGCTCTCATACCAAATATAACGACCCCGCCTCTCAGTAACCCCCAATTAAGGGAGACCAAGAGGCCAGAGCCATTATCTCAATTAAAAGGATCAAAGATTCGACAAATAATCAATAACAATTATCAAATTTTACCAACTAAACTGAAAACTGGTATAAAATAAAACTTTGCATACCTTTTCCAAAAATAGGGATATCTACTTCTATCCGCATCAGGAGTCCATTCTAACTAATCCTCCTTTGTTATTTAATTCGTATTCAATTCCACATGTGCCACTTTACTGTTTTTCCTTTTCAATCTTGTACCTAAAATGCCGACAAACAAAACGTCGATCAGCATATCGGAATATGTTGGTATGTGTGGACAACTAAAATTCCACAAATATGGCTAACAATTTAATTATCACAATCTGGGTAATTAGCAAACCAATTTACATTTTCAATATGTCATTCTACACCGATTTTGCCCTAACCCTGGAATAACCCTCTAGGGTTTATATTTTGCCATTGACTTAAGGCCACCTTCTCAATCCCGAGCTTGGTGCCTGGGGGTCACTTCTCATGGTGCCCCATAGTCATGCAACATAGACCACCTTCTCATTCCCGAGCTTGGTGTCTGGGGTCACCTCTCATGATGCCCATCGGTCTACCCTCTTGGGCCTGACCTTTATGGAATCTTCCATCAGGGTGGCATGTAGGTGCGAGAATACACATGTATTTATAATTGTGATAACCATAGTGACTTTATAATTGCAGTATGCACATCCAAACTATTTAGTTTCAATCAATGTGATTAACCATCTGGGAAACCTCTGGTAAAACTAATGTGATTAATCCTAATTAACCACATACCTGTGAGGATGATTTGAGATAGAATAATCCAATCAATCCAGACATCCAATCACACAAGTACAAGAATCCTGAAATCACATCCAATTCCTTTTTATCAAAATCTATCCAAACCATCTTGCTACTTAAGGTTTCTATTCCCTTTTAAGGATTTCTTCCTCTTTTAGGGTTTACTTTGCAATTAGGGTTTTTACTCTTTTAAACCCTAATTTCTCATCTATCCTTCCTGAAAGTTATTAAGGTTACCTTTTAGCCACATATAACCTTAATTCCAGATTAAAGCACAATTAACCATCAATTAAGTCCATTAAGCCTCTTTTTCATTAAAGCTACCATTTTTTTATCCTTTTAATCCATGACAAAGTCATTATGCTCATCTATCCTCAATTCGTAGTTTATTATAGTCTAATTCACATATGAACGTTATTTATCATTAAATCTACCTTTTATCCACTAGAAAAACCCTAATTACCATATTAAGGATATTTATCCACAATTAGGAACTTTTATACTCGAAATAGCTTAGAATCATCATATCTTAGCATTATTCATGATTTTGAATAATTAAAGCCATTAAGAGTCGCATTTACTAATATTAGGGTTTCAAGGCCCATTCAAATATATTCATGCACATGAAAATCTAAATTAAACCAATTACGTGCAAAGTTCATCCTTTTTGTTCCTAATGTTCCTTTTTATTGTTAATAGGTTAATATCAACTTTATTCATCCATTAAATTACTAAGCACATTAATCAACTCAAAATAGGGTTTCTTAATCTTTAATTCATCAAAGTTGATAACTTTACTTTTCAAATTGCAAGAGGAATTAGCCTCTAAATCCATTTTTAATGAATTCCTCTCATTTTTCTAAGCAATTTTCATATTTTATGCATATCCATCCGAGATACTATTAAAGAGATATGATTTTTGGAAGAAATACCTTTTTAGACCAACCAAAAGCTTCCACGTCATCTTAGGCATGCAACACGGCCCGCATTTGAGTTTATAACCAAATTACCAGTTTACTCTCGACACAACTACTAGCTTCTTTGTAACTCGGAGGGTAGAAACATCCAGGGTTACTGGATGTTCTTCAACCTTGCGAAGTGCTGGTTGCCGCCGACCTACAGTGCTCCGTGGGGTCACCTCTGACCACCTCGAAGCTCGAATCTAGCCGGAAATTAGCTCCCTGCCTCCGCCACCCCCGCCGCTCTCAACCAAGCCCCAAACCATGGCCAATTCGGCCCGTATCATGAGTGACAAGATCTCGTTCTACAGCTATGTTTTAAACCTCTTGCGGGTATTGCACAAGGGTTAGAGCAAGAAGATGATGGCAGAGTTTCCTTAGGTCAAAGTGGGAGCATCATGCCCCACTACAACCCCCTTCATGACTCCTTGTTGCTCCTGAGATAGAGCTTCTCTAAGGTTAGGGTTTTTGGATGAAAACGTGGAAGAAGAGGAGAGAAAGAGGTGTGGGATCCTCTAGACTCGACCCAAGGTCTTATCCCTTTATATAGGGGAGGGTAACAACACCCCAGACTACTTGCCCACGAAGCAACCGAGTCCTTTTCCAACTTGGAAGCCTATTCCTTCATGAAGAAGAAATCTTCGCTCTCTTCATTATCTCTTTAAATATACTTTGTTCTTTAGATATTAGGAATTCGAAATTCCTCTTACTTATTCTCTTTATTGCTTGACTTTTAATCTATTGGCACGAAATTCTATTTTCATTTAGTAGAAAATACTTCCTTTTAGCAATGCCACAAAAAACATTAATAATGTATCACATTATCCTCTTATTTTGCATTTTTGGTATTTTCTCGTTCTTTCTTCTCCATTGGGGCTCCTTGGACCCCAACAAACTCTAATATTTTGAAATTCCTTCATAAGGATACTTATTATCCTTCTTGATACATCAATATTCATTATTTCTCATTAACTTGTTTATTTCTTATTAAAATATCTCTTTTTGAGGATTTCTCTTTTTATTTCTTTTAATTTTCCTCATTGGCATTCCTTTTAACATTAGGAATCCTTGAGATACGAAATTCCACCAAGGTTAACTCAATTATACCTCTTTCCACTTATTTCCCACATTTTACCATTGTTTTCAATTACTTTCTTAATAAAGAAATATTGAATTGATCTTTTCTTTTCTTATTGCATTTTCTTTGCACTTTGGACTCCTTGGAACCCAAGGAACCCAAGAGGCACGAAATCCACCTTTGGATTAAATATTTCTTCCTTCTAGAGGTTTCTACATTTTTATTTTCTCCATTTCTTATTAATAATGGAGTTCCTTTTGTCTCTTCCTTGTTATTGGGCCCAATAGCCAATAAAGCCCACAAAACAATCATCAAGGCTATTGTAAATTAAATCAATTTATTCAAGACAAATTATATCATTAATTGTTCCAATATCTTTAATATGAGAAATTACATTTCTCACCAAATGAACCCAAAAGTTGGGGTTGTAACAGAATGTGTGTAGGTTGGTCATCTAAGAAATAAACAACTGAATCAAAGTCCAGTACAAAAGTTGAACATCATTGTCTTTCTATCTTATTTGTGGAGCTTACATGGGTTAGTCAACTTCTAAAGGAGCTACGCGTTCTACAGTTTTAGTCAACTATTCTCTTGTATGATAATCTCACTACATTGTATCTCATTATCAATTTAGTTTTGCATGCTTGGACCAAAAATATCAATCTTGATTATCATTTGTTTAGAGAGAAAGTATTTCTTGGTTACATATTCAAAAAGTTTGTGACTTTGAAAGACCAAGTTGTTAACCGGTTCATTAAGGCTTTGATAAAGGCAATCTTCCAAAATCTTCTTCTCAAGATGGGTCTTTGATTCTCACATCCACATCTTGTCGGGGGGGGTACAGTATAATGGAGCAACACGAAGACCTAATATGTGTATATGTAATTATGGGTCATATTTATGTATAGCATATTCATGTCCAATATTAGTATTTCAAGTTACATGTAAATTGGAGTTTGGACTTTAAGAGAGCTCACAAAAGACAAGTCATGCCACCCACATTTGAAAGCGCAACATCAAAAATTGAAATGTTCCTTTATGTCTTTAGTTTCTAAGATAAGAAACAATTGTATAAAAGTAAAGTTCATTATTTTAAATAAATAATTTATCATTACTAGATCAACATCATTGTATGGTAGAAGTTGTGTCTACAATACGGTGTGCAACTACAATAAGATACAATGTACATATGTGACCAAATGAGTTAATAAGATCTGATATTATTAACTATGCAATGACTCTAGATCCACATAAACCAAATGATTGAAACAAAAAGTATCAGCTCAAAGTACTCTGCTCTAATTGATACAACTACTATTCTAAATGATGATGTTTGATCTTCATTTTCTCCAAGCTCCACTTTTACCTCCAACTACACCTTTCTAAACATACCTCAAATGTTAACACCACCCACATTAGCCAAGTCTTGTTTTTTTGATTTCCTAAAGTAAATATTTCATAGTTAAGGTCTACACTATCACCCTTTTTGGTTGGATGATTTTTGTTTTTCAAGCACTAAAAGTAAAGATTTAAAAAATAATTTTTATATGGTACGATGAATTTAGATGGATTTGACTAATATTCAACTGCATTTGGGTATTCATTTAGCCAATTTATCATTAAAATTGCACTACTCACAATATGGGTGTGGTTGGGTGTAAATATTTCATTAGTTGTGCTACTGTAGGAAATGCTTGTACAAAAAAGTGAAGTTAATAAATTAGATAAATAAGAAATCATCTTTGAATGAACATCATTGCATGGTAGCAACAGTTCACTACAAAATAGTGCATAATTGTAGTAAGATATATTATATATACATGACCAAATGACTTGGTAAGTTTTGATACCGCTAACTATGCAATGATTCTAGATCAATATAAAACAAATGATTCAAACAAATTTAAATTTCTTCCAACCAAATGATATAACTGTTGTTCTAAATGCTAATCTTTGATCTTCATGTTTGCTAATCTAAACTTTTACCTCCAACTACACCGTACTAAACATACCCTAAATGTTAGCGCCACACTTATTAACCAAGACTTGTTTGTTTGACTTCCCAAAATAGGTATTGATTAGATTGTCAAGACTTACTTGAATGACACATAAAGAGACATGAATATACATGAACATATCACATCATATTACAATACATTATCATAAAAAGTATTTTTTCACTGAGTTATTTATCACATTGATTGTTTTTTGTCTTTGTGTTCTCCACAAGTGGTTTCTAGAAAATATTTAATCAGTAATCATATAAATGTATTTTGTTATCTTGTATTAATATCATGGATTGAGACAAAGTTTAAGACAAAGCTATAAGGAACCTTCTTGTTGATCAATACCAAATTGATTATTGGGAAAGATCTCTAGGTAAAATCGAACATAAAACTAATAATCATTAAGCTAAAACTCAAAAAATTTGAGTAAAGAAATCCACATAAAGATCTGACAATAGAACAACCATTATAAAACATCACATAATTGGGTAGGTGTGTTAATCACTTAAAAACTATTCTCGTAGAAGATATGATAGGAATACAAATTGAAATCCTTATATCAACTTTATTGAATTATATTACAAGATGATTCAAGAAGTATGAGATGTATAAATGGAGTTAAAACTTATAATTGTAAGAAAATATTAAGTAAATCAACCTACCATATACATCATCAACTACTCACCCATCACTTAGGAAATTGATTGTACATAGACACATTAGATATCAATTTATTACTTAAACATGTCATTTTGATGCTCTATCATATGCAAAATATATGGAGAACCACGACAGTGAGACCCATGCCCTAGTCATATGATGTAACAAATACTAACATACTTATTTCTTATGACCATTATTATGATCAAATTATTTAAGGTAAATTAATCAATAGTTAAATATCTCTACATAGGATATAATAGGCAAATAGTAGTTCTCTTTATAGAATAGATACAACAAATAAAAGACATATACAAAGCATATACATGACATATACATATACATATACATATACATATACATATACATATACATATACATATACATATACATATACATATACATATACATATACATATACATATACATATTACAAGTCACATATTTTACTTGCAGGAAGTAAAAGAGTAACAATGATATATTCAACAACATACTTAAATCTAAGCACATTCGTTAAACCTCCCTTCTTCTAGGTCCTATTCAATTATGCTAAAACCTAGTATCTTTTTCCCTTATAAAAAGCAATAGGAATAATCAGTCAAGAATATAACGTACAAACATGTTTCTTTGTATGAAATTTTAAAAGGAACTAAAAAATTGATTACACAAGTGGGATTAGTCATTTAAAAACACTAACTCATAGGGGTTGACCCTAACCTGACAATCTAGGATAGTCTTAGGATTATAATAGAAGATAATATGAAATAATAGGACATCAGGAACCACAATTGACTAATATTGAAGAGTAAGTACATTCATTGAACACTTAATATACCAATAGTAAGATGAACTGTCAAATGTTCTCAAAAGGTAAAATTGATTTTAAATTTAGATTCTTTGTACCTTAATTAGTCAACTTGACAAATTTCATGTAATTCATGTAACGGTTGCTCAACCAATGGATTTAATGAAGCAAACATTAATAGTTTGGAGATTAATTGATTTAATTGAGTCTGAAACGGAATTCACCAATGTTATGATGTTTCAATTATCTTTGTTTTATCTCATTAGATCACATGTATATTCTTAAACTATGAACATGAAGTATTAAAGATAATTTAACATAATGTTTTCAAATAACCCTCAATTACATCTCTATCTCTCCCTCCCATGCCCTTGGTCCACTAAAAGTATTATCTTCATAATATGTTGTTGTCTGCTATAAATATGACATGAATCCTCCTCCCGATCATTTGGTATTAATACTCCCAATTAAAATTACAAAATGGTTTCCCTGGTCACTTTAATCCACATTCTCTTATGCAGTCTGATGTAGTTGATCATTGCTATCTTCGAGACATGTCCCACCTCTACTAATTATTTCACTTCATTATTTGAAATCAAAAAGTATAACAAAAGAAACCTTTGACCCCAACACTCTCACAAACTCTCTTTGCCTCTTTCTAAGTCATCATTCAAGAATCTTATATTTTATGAGTTCAAATTGAACAGAACTATATTTATATATCTAATACGTAAAAGGTCAAAAGTGTGATGTACATTACTGTAAGTTATACAAAATTATCAATGATACAGTTATAATGTGACACAATGATTGCTTTTCAATTTATGAATATACACAAACTAAAATTACACAACTTCTAAAAAAAGTGCATCGAGTAAACATGGACAATACTCAAAGATACACTAAACCACACAAAATGTTGGCAATAGTTGCATTGTAATTGTTTGGTTATGTCCTAACAAGTAATTTAATATTTTGATAACTACCGAACTTAGAAAATTATAAATCATTAAAGAAATAAAAATTATTACAAAAACTATAAATCAAAATAGGATGTTGGCGACCTTATTGTGTTGTAGAAGGATCTCTAGCCCATAATGGTCAAATTTGTATATTTCTTAAAGCTTTCAATTCATTAAAAAAGTACACAATATGTAAAGTAAAATAGATAAAACATCATATAAAATAGTTGAACCTACAACATGTTAGATCACATATTTTCTTTTAAAATGTACTATTTATACAGAATAGTACACATAAAAAGATCATAAAACTTTAAAGGACTATTATATTGTAAAGTATTTTTTGGGTTACATGTATCACGACTTGGTAAAACATGCGAGATTGTTTTATCATATGGACACCGTGTGTAGTTTTACCAATTAAAGATAAAGCACCCATTGATGATACATACCCTTGTCTCAATCCTAATGTTGCTCCAACAAAATAAGTTCATGGATTCTGACATGCCAGGTAAAGATTAAAGAAAGATATTTATATGCTGACAAGAGGCGGATACCAGTTCCATTGAAGTCCATGAATTTACTAACCACACTAGTAGAAAGGGATATATCTAGATGAGTGTTAATAAGATAATTTAGTGTTCCAACCAGTCTTCTGTATCTCCACTGATCTTCAAGTGGATCCCCCTCTTCCTTGTGCTTCTTGACTTTAGGATCCATAGGAGCATCTGACGACTTTTCTCCAAGAATACCAATCTCTTCCAGGAGATCAAGAGTGTATTTCCTTTGTGGAATGACTTTTCTATCATTAGATCTAGCACCTCAATGCCCAAAAAATATTTTAAGAGTCCTAAATCTTTCTTTTCAAATTTATTTTGAATAAACTATTTAAGATGTAGAATACCCTATTGAACATCTCCAGTAATGACAATATCATCAAAATAGACAATAAGGAGAACATAGTCTGAGGATTGTTGGTGATGGAAGACTGAATTATCCAAACCTGACTTTAGAAGGCCAAACTCAACTAGATCTTGACTAAATTTCCCAAACCAAGCTCTTGGAGACCGCTTGAGCCCATATATAGTTTTTTAAGACAAGAAACTAGATGTGACTCCGCCTGAGTAACGAGCCCAGGAGATTGCTCCATATAGATTTCCTTAGATAGGTCATCATGGAGAAAAGCATTCTTAATATCAATTTGATGTAGGGGCCAAGAAAATTGAGCTACTAGAGATATAAAAAGATGAACAAAAGGACATTTTAGCATGAAGAGAAAAATTCTTAAGGTAGTCTTCTCCATATACTTGAGTATATCCTTTGGATACCAAACAAGCCTTCAGATGATCAACAATTCTAGTGGGTCTGACTTTGACTGAAAAAACCTATCAAAACCTAACAACAGACTTGTTAGTTGGAGTAGGAACTAAACTATAGTTGTGATTCTGACGAAGAGCATTCATCTCATCTTCCATAACACAACACCATCTTGGGTGATTGAAGGCAACAAATACAGAACTAGGAATGGAAACATTAGTTATGGATGGTAAGAAGGTTTTATATGAGGGAGATAAATATTCATATGAAACAAAGTTAGAAATGGGATGAAGGGTACATGATCATTTTCCTTTCTAATCACAAGTTGGTAGATCAAGATAACTATCGTTGTTACATGGAGCTCCAGACTGAGTGATATGGAAGAAGGGTTGACACTTGCATTGTCGAATCTCGAATGTTGGATGGTGTCCTACACATGATCTGTGTAGACATGAGTGATGGGAGGTTCCTCTCCTTGGGACAGATATGTAGAATACTCTCCCTAGACAGGAGGTGTAGGCAATGAAATTTCAATGACAATTGGCTACAGAAGAGCTTCTTCAAGATCCCTCAATGATTGAGGATCTTCAAAGCATGGAGTATCTTCAAAGAAGGTGACACCAGCTGAAACAAAAAAAAAATGGTGATCGACTGGATCATAGCATTGATATCCCTTCCGAGTCTTGGAATAATTGAGTAAGCCACACTTGGAATACTTTAAAATAAGTTTTTCATGACCCATCCCAACATTATGAACAAAACAAATGCATCCAAAAACTTTAGGGGGAACATTATAAATGGGATGACTAGGGAATAAAAGTTGAAAGGGGATGCATTTATGTAAGGTGGATGATGGCATGTGATTGATGAGATATGTGGAAGTGAGGAAAACATTACCC
Source organism: Alisma plantago-aquatica (assembly GCA_963693085.1). NCBI lineage: Eukaryota > Viridiplantae > Streptophyta > Magnoliopsida > Alismatales > Alismataceae > Alisma > Alisma plantago-aquatica. Next base: position 627,957,432 of record OY856413.1, on the reverse strand, counting down.
CAGAATTCCTTGGGAATGCTCATATGTAAAAGAATAGTACGAGCAATTTCGATAATGTAACAATTTTTCCTCTCAGCCACCCCATTTTTTGGGGCATGTGAGCACATGATGACTGGTGTATGACTCATTTGGAAGGTAAGAATTGAGTAAGAACATTACTAAAATATTCTTTGGCATTATCTATCCTAAAAATACAAATAGTCTAAAAGAATCGGGTTTCAATTTCATCAAAAAAGTTCTTCATTGCGGATAAAATTTCAGAGTGATCTTTCATCAAATACCACCATGTGACTCTACAGAAACTATCAGTGAAAGTTACAAAATATTTTTGACCAAGTTTTGATTAAACCCAACATGGGCCTCAGACACCAGAATGAACAATTTTGAAACTTGATCGACCATTCATGTGATCCCTAGATTTAAAGGTGGATCGATGATGCTTTACTAACTGACATGGCTCACACTGGAGTGTACTAAGTCAAGATAGATAAGGATGGGGGACCTAAAGTTTATCTAGGGACATGTGTCCAAGCCAACTATGGATATGAAGAGTAGAAGTTGCCCCACACACCTTGGATGCCAGACCAAGACAGTAGAGACGTTCACGTTCATACCCACCACCAATCACCTTCTCTGTCTGGAGGTCCTGTATCACACAATCATCAGGGATAAATGTAACTAAGGATTGAAAAGAATGGGTTAATTTGCTAATGTATAATAAATTGAAAGGGAAATCAGGAGAAAATAAAGTTGAATGTAAGGTGACTGTATGTATAGGCTTGGTGATCCTTGTACCATGTACTAGAACTTTGGACCCATTAGCAATGGTAATAGGTGGCACAAGTGTTTTACTAGTTGATAGGTTAGATATGAGATGGGTTTTACATGTAATGTGATATGTTGTGCCTGAATCAAGAACCCAAGAAGATGAACTTGCATTAGAAGATTGAGATAGACATGTATTAGGTCCGTTAGGGTGTCGTGGGAAGGAAGGCATTGAAGAAATTGAGGACAAGGCTTGTTGAGAAGGTTTGTACTAATGAAATTAATTGTACTCCTCATTTGTCACCTAGATCTGACAACTGGTGTCCCCGATGCCACATTTGCAGATGTAGTTTTGGAAGGATAACCATGAAGTTCATAACAAGTTTCCTGGTGACACCCCAACCTTCCACAATGAGAGAATTTTGGGCATCCACATCCTTTGGTAGACCTGGATCCATGACCTCCTTGTCCTCCTCGTCCTTGTCCACAAGTAGGCGGGCTAGTATTGATGTGGCCCTTCATGGCAGAGACCATAGTAGATTTTATGCAAATGAATGTGGAGTTTTCTCAATGAAGGCGCAAGATACTTTCTGATATGCTTACATCAACTTAGGAAGATCAGGCTCAACAAGGATTTGGTTGCGTACTCCTATGTACTTACATCAAAGCACAACTAAGAATTTAATGACAACCAATTGATCCCTCTAATTTTGGAGGACATTGAGGTCTGTTATAAGCGGAAGAAGAGAATGAATATCATCAATGGTGTGAGTTATCTCCCAAAAATATTGAGTCAGGGATTTGTCATCTTGTTGAAGATTGTACATCTCTACTATCATCTCGTACATGCTGGAGAAGTTTGACTCGTACATGAGGTTAAGGTGATCGCAAACATCTTTGCATCTCTCAAAGTGATTGGTGAGATCAGCTACTTGAGGCTCCATGGAATTCCATAAGATAGAGAGAAGATGGGCATCAACTTTCTCCCACTGTTCTAACATGTTATCAGATGGAGGATATTCTATGAGATGTGTGTACTTTCTTTAGCTTTTGAACATGAGTTTGACTGATCGACTCCACTGAGTGAAGTTTTTTTCATTATGCTTCTAAGTAGTGATGACTTGATCTTTAATAAGGAGAGGTGCCATCACTTCCTTCTTTTCTAACATGGTGAAAATAAAAGGTAGAACATGACAATTAGTTCCTTACATGACGTGTGTGGAAACAACACACAATGTGTTTGAACATGTTTTATGAAACATACGATGTGTGTCGTGCCACCAACTTTGAAATTTTAGGTCTTCTTCCCAAAAACAACACCTTAGAAGGATTTTCTTGGAGTGAGAAACCTCTTAGGCATAGATATATCTACCAATATAACAGTGGTGAAGATTTTGGCGAGGTGATGAGATGGAGATGAAGACCCTTAGGATAGTTATGTTTTTGAAAAGGATGTTTTAGAAGATGGACATGAATTCCACCCTTAGGTGACAGTTCCCAAAGTGGAAATGATATCCACAATGGAAGGAGAAAGGATTCTGTGGTGGGAATGACTTTCATGATGGAGAAGGAGATGATCTTCAATGATGGAGATGATTTTCATGGTGGAGATAGAGAGACAACCACAATGGAGGATCCTGGTGAGGATGATGTCAACACCAATAGATGATGTCTACTGCTTCTGTGGAGCACCTTCTCTATAGAACTAGGGTATATGTTTCTCTGATACTAGTGAACATGAAAAGTAATGCATAAAATGAGATGACTTTAGTATTGACAAGGCACACCTATATCTATGTATAAAGGATGGTGGCCAATATCCTTTTACACAATGTGGGACTAATCCCATATACACAATGAACATACAAATGTATAAAGAATAACAAATAAATAGAATAATAAAGACCTTTTATTCAAATAGATTCATATTTTGATAATACTACACTTAACTCTATTTCACACAGTGAAAATTCAAAAACAAAGAAAACATCGTCAACTTGAGTACCATATTCAGATTGTGTGCAAAATGTAGATAATGTCTCTGACTCATTCTTCCTACAATCATTTAGAACAAGTAAGGATCCTGTCACACAAAGGTCAAGAGACATGCACTCAAGTCTAGTGAACAATATTAAATGAAGAGTTTAATGAATTTCTTGAAGACATAAATGTGCCTCCTTCAACATCCATGGCTAAAATATTAATGGAAACATACTGAACTTAGTCAACTAGTCCAATATCTTCTAATACTACTGACGACTGAGATGATACATGCCAACATGTGAAATCTATCAAATATGTTTCCTCTAGTTGATACTTTGGATAAAAATCATCACATGATTATGAGACATAAATGTGGTATTGTCAAACAAAATCCTAGATATGCCTAAAATATAACTATGAATATTGCTACACCTACTACTATCAAAAGAACTTGCCAACATGATGGGTGCATACAAGATATGATTGATGAATAGAAGCTCTTTACAAGAATAAAACATGGTCCCTAATTGAACATGATTCAAGACTGAATGTCATAGGCCGTAAATGGGTATTCAAGCCAAAATTAAAGTCAAATGGAACATTAGAAAGGTTGAAAGCAAGGTTGGTGGAAAACAATTTTCACCAAGAGAAAGCAGATATATTATGTTCAAACCTTCAGTCCAGTGGTCAAGACACCAACTATTAATATTGGTCTTTCTATAAAAACATCTAGAGGTTGGAATATTACACAATTGGACGTTTGCAATGACATCTTGAATAGAACACTTGATGTTGTTGTATACATGGAATAACCAACTAGTTTTGTACACAAATCAGGACCAAACTATGTTTGCAGACTTCATAAATCTCTTTATGGCCTGAAGCAAACCCCTTAGGCATGGTATAATAAAATAAGTCTATTTTTACTTGAACATGGTTTCTATTCCTATAGTGTAGATGCTTCTTTATTCATTTACAATCTATATGGACAACTGGTTTATTTTTTGTTGTATGTCGATGATATATTGATCATTGGCATCTCACACCCTCTAGTTCTTAATATCATATTTAAATTATAAACTAAATTCTCTCTCACAAATCTAGGAAATGCACACTTCTTCCTTGGCTTATAATTGGAATTTAATGCACACAGTTTTTACTTCATCAAACAAAATAGGCCTATGACATACTTTAAAGGGACAATATGTTGCACAACAAGCCTATTTCCACACCAATCAACACATCAATTCTTTGAGATTATATGAAACAAAAAGGAACACATTCAACTGACTTTTCTGAATATCAAAGAGTAGTGGTTTCTCTCTAGTATCTCACTCTTATAAGATCTAATTTAGCATATAGTGTGAACCTAGCCAGTTAATTTATTCACATTTCCAGAACTAGACACCTTGCTTTCGTGAAGAGGAGTCTAGCTTATGTGAAAACATCTATATCCATGGGTGTTTAGATCTACCAGGACTATCAGCTACCCGTCACTAGCTTCTGTGATGCTGATTGGGAAAGATGCCCATTAACTAGGAGGAGCACATACAATTTTTGTGTTTTCTTAGGAAAAATGTGTGTAGTTTGGTCGTCTAAGAAACAAACAACTGAATCAAAGTCCAGTACAAAATCTGAACATTGTTGTCTTTCTCTCTTAGTTGTGGAGCTTACATGGGTTAGTCAACTCATAAAGGAGTTTTGTGTTCTATAGTTTCAGTCAACCATTCTCTTGTGTGATAATTTCACTACATTGTATCTCACTATCAATTCAGTTTTGCATGCTTGGACGAAAAATATCAATCTTGATTATCATTTGTTTAGAGAGAAAGTAGTTCTTGGTCACATATTCACTAAGTTTGTGACTTCAAAATACCTAGTTATTGATCGATTCACTAAGGCTTTGACCAAAAAAGTCTTCCAAAATTTTCTTCTCAATATGAGTCTTTGATTCTCGCATGCACAACTTGCAGGGGGGGTACAGTTTAAGGGAGTAACACGAAGACCTAATATGTGTATATGTAATCATGGGTTCTATTTCTATATAGCATAGCCAGGTCCAATATCAATATTTAAATTGGAGTTTGGACTTTAAGAGAGCCCATCAAAAGACAAGTCATGCCACCCTCATTTGATAACGCAACATCAAAAAATTCAAATCTTCCTTTATGTCTTTAGTTTCTAAGACAAGGAACATATGTATAAAAGTGAAGTTCATTATTTTAAATAAATCAATTATCATTTCTAGATCAACATCATCATGTGGTAGCAGTTGTGTCCACTATGATATCGTGTGCAACTATAGTAAGATACACTGGACATATGTGACCAAATGAGTTAATAAGATCTGTTACTATTAACTATGCAATGACTCTAGATCCACGTAAACCAAATGATTGAAACAAAAATATCAGCTCAAAGTACTCTACTCTAATTGATACAACTATAGTTCTAAATGATGACATCTTCGTTTTCTCCAAGTTGCACTTTTACCTCCAACTACACCTTGCTAAACATACCTCAAATGTTAACACCACCCACATTAACCAAGTCTTGTTTGTTTGATTTCCTAAAATAAATATTTTAGAGTTAAGGTCTACACTATGACCCTTTTTTGTTGGAGGATTTTTGTTTTCAAGCACTAAAAGTAAATATTTCAAAAATAAATTTTGTCTGGTACAATGAAATTAGATGGATTTGGTTAATAATCAAATGCATCTGGGTATTCATTTACCTAATGTATCATTAAAATTGCACCACTCCTGATATGGGTGTTATTGGGTGTAAATATTTCATTAGTTGTGCTAATGTAGGAAATGCTTGTACAAAAAAGTGAAGTTAATAAATTAGATATTTAAGAAATCATCTTCGAATGAACATCATTGCATGGTAGCAATAGTTCACTGCAACACAATGCATGATTGTAGTAAGATATATTCTATATACATGACCAAATGAATTGGTAAGATCTTATACTGCTAACTATGCAATGACTCTAGATCAATATAAAACAAATGAATCAAACAAAATTCACTCTATTTAAATTTCTCCCAAAAAAATGATATAACTACTGTTCTAAATGCTAATCTTTGATCTTCATGTTTGCGAAGCTAAACTTTTACCTCCAACTACACTGCACTAAACATACCCTAAATGTTAACACCACATTTATTAACCCAGACTAGTTTGTTTGACTTTCCAAAATAGGTATTGATTAGATTGTCAAGACTTACTTGAATGACACATAAAGTGACATGAATGGACATGAACATATCACATCATAATACAATATATTATCATAAAACATATTTTTTCACTGAGTAATTTATCACATCGATTGTTTTTTTGTCTTTGCATTCTCCATAAGTGGTTTCTAGAAATTATTTATTCAATAATCGTATAAATGTATATTGTTATCTACTATTAATATCTCAAATTGAGACAAAGTTTAAGACAAAGCTATAAGGAACCTTCTTGTTGATCAATACCAAATTGATTATTGGAAAAGATCCCTAGGGAACAGCTATACGACCAGCCATGCTCTATGGGAGTGAATGTTGGGCGGTGAAGAAACAAGGTCTCAACAAGATGAACGTGGCCGAAATGCGTATGCTGAGATGGATGTGTGGGAAGACAAGAAAAGATCGTTTGAGAAATGACTATATCAGGAATAAAGTGGGGGTGGCGAGCATTGAGGACAAGTTGCGTGAGGGCCGACTCAGATGGTACGGACATGTGCAACGCAGACCTACTAGTGCGCCTATACGAAGCAATGCTATTGAGCCAAACACTATAAATAGAAGAAGAGGAAGGCCTAAATTAACATGGGATGAGCTTATAAAGAGAGATTTTGAATCTCTACATCTCAATCAGAATATGACCCATGATAGAGCTGAATGGAAACGAAGGATCCATGTAGCCGACCCCAACATAGTTGGGATTGAGGCTTAGATGATGATGATGATGATGAAAAGATCCCTAGGGAAAATCCAACATAAAACTATTAATCATTAAGCTAAAACTCAAAAAATTTGAGTAAAGAAATCCACATAAACATCTGACTAAAGAACAACCATTTTAAAACATCACGTAATGGGTTAGATATGTCAATCACTTAAGAACTATTCTACTAGAAGATATGATAGGAATACAAATTGAAATCCTTATATCAACTTTATTGAATTATATTACAAGATGATTCAAGCAGTATGAGATGTATAAATGGAGTTACAAATTATAATTGTAAGAAAATATCAAGTAAATCAACCTACCATATACATCATCAACTACCCACCCATCACTTAGGAAATTGAGAGTACACAGACACATTAGATATCCATTTATTACTTTTTATGCATTCCAATAAACATGTCATTTTGATGCTCTAGCATATACAAAATATATGGAGAACTACGACAATGAGACCCATGCCCTAGTCATATGATTTAACAAATACTAACATACTTATTTCTTATGACCATAGTATGATCAAATTATTTAAAGTAAATTAATCAACAGTTAAATATCTCTACATAGGATATAATAGACAAATAGTAGTTCTCTTTATAGAATAGATACAACAAATAAAAGACATATACGAAGCATATACATGACATATACATATACATATTACAAGTCACATATTTTACATGCAGGAAGTAAAAGAGTAACAATGATACATTCAACGACATACTTAAATCTAAGTACATTAATTAAACCTCCCTTCTTCTAGGTCCTATTCAATTATGCTAAAACCTAGTATCTTATTCCCTTATACAAAGTCTAGTAGGAATAATCGGTCAAGAATATAACGTATATACATATTTCTTTGTATGAACTTTTAAAAGGAACTAACAAATTGATTACACAAGTGGGATTAGTCATGTAAAAACACTAACTCATAGGGGTTCTTCCTAACCTGACACTCTAGGATAGTCTTAGGATTATAATATAAGATAAGATGAAATAATAGGACATAAGGAGCCACAAATGACTAATATTGAAGACTAAGTGCATTCATTGAACACTTATTATACTAATAGTAGGATGAACTGTCAAATGTTCTCAAAAGGTGAAATTGATGTTAAATTTAGATTCTTTGTACCTTAATTAGTCAACTTGAAAAATTTAATGTAATTCGTGTAACGGTTGCTCAACCAATGGATATAATGAAGTAAACATTAACAGTTTGGATATTAATTGATTTGATTGAGTCTGGCACGGAATTCACCAATGTTCTGATATCTTTGGCTTATCTCATTTAGATCACATGCATATTCTTGAACTACGAACATGAAGTATTAAAGATGATTTAACATAATGTTTTCAAATAACCCTCAATTACGTCTCTCTCTCCCCCTCCCATGCCCTTAGTCTAGTAAAAGTATTATCTTCAGAGTATGTCGTTGTCTACTATAAATATGACACGATTCCTCCTCCCAATCGTTTGGTATTAAAATTCTCAATTAAAATTACTAAATGGTTTTCCCGGTCACTTTAATCCACATTCTCTTATGTAGTCTGATGTAGGTGACCACCGCTCTCTTCGAGCCCTGTCCCACCTATACTAATTATTTCACTTCATTACTTGAAATATACAAGTATAACAAAAGAACCATTGACCCCAACACTCTCACAAACTCTCTTTGCCTCTTTCTAAGTCATCATACAAGAATCTTATATTTTATGAGTTCAGACGGAACATAACTATATTTATATATCTAATATGTAAAAGAACAAAAGTGTGTTATACATAATTGTAAGTTATACAAAATTATCAATGATATAGATATAATGTGACACAATGACTGCTTTTACATTTATGAATATACACAAACTAAAATTACACAACTTGTAAACAAAAGTGCACCGAGTAAACATGGACAATACTCAAACATACACTAAACCATACAAAATGTTAACAATTGTTGCGTTGTAATTGTGTGGTTATCTCCTAACAACTAATTTAATATTTTGATAACTACCCAACTTAGAAAATTATAAATCATTAAAGAAATAAAAAGTATTACAAAAAGTATAAATCAAAATAGGACGATTGGCGACCTTGTTGTGTTGTAGAAGGATCGCTAGCCCATAATGGTCAAATTTGTATATTTCTTAAAGCTCGCAATACATTAAAAAAAGTGCACAATATATAAAGTAAAATAGATAAAACATCATATATAATAGTTGAACCTACAATATGTTAGATCGCACATTTTCTTTTTAAATGTACTATTTATAAAGAATAGTACATATAAAAAGTTCCTAAAACTTTAAAGGACTATTATATTCCAAAGTATTTTTTGGGTTACATGTATAACGGCTTGGTAAAACATGCGAGATTGTTTTGTCATTTGGACACCGTGTGTAGTTTTACCAATATAAGATAAAGTATACATTGATGATAGGTACCCATGTCTCAATCCTAATGTCGCTCCAACAGAATAAGTTAATGGAGTCTGATATGCCAGGTAAAGATTAAAGAAAGATATTGATAAGCCGGAAGAGGCGGCTACCAGTTCCATCGAAGTCCTCTTCATGCGTATGCTTGAACTCACCTAACATCGTGCCATGTCCATGCTTGGCCCTTCGATTTGCGACAATGAGATGTATATATTACGAAGCTGGTGGAGCAAGAAGCGTGTATCCGCCATTATCTTGAAACGACGTGGTCACCTCCTATGAGTACATCGAGGAGATGCCGGACGTGGTCACCTCCTATGAGTACATCGAGGGCGACGGGGGTTCCGTGCTCAAAGTTATATTCGCACCTGGTACGTATACTCCTCGGATATATAATTATGATTCCACCGTCATCCTTCTCAAGCATTGGTAACCCTCTATGAGATGTCAATGACACATGCAGGCTATCCGGAACCGGGCTACTTAGTCGAGAGGCTTCCCGTCATAGACCACGAAGCGCAGTTGAGGGTCTCGGAGGAGTTCGAGGGCGGGCACCTCGCTCTTGGCTTCAAGTCATATGGAGTCCGTGTTGAAATCACCGGGAAGCCAGACGACGGATCCGGCACGCCTTCCACCATCGTTAAGTCCACTGTCGAGTACGAGCTTGCGGACGATGGCAACTCCGAGCTGGCGTCTCTCGTTTCCACGGCGTTCTATGGCGCGGTTGCTGAAGCGGTAGGGAAGCGCTTGGCTGCCCGTGGTTAGCTAGCCAGCCAAGCTGGCTGAGGCGCTATGGTCACGAGGGCTCTGACTAAGAAAATTCAGAGTATGAATTTTCTTTTCAGCAAATTCATCACAAAGTATTCCTGGAATTGGGACCACTTTCCTACGATAAAGAATTGCGTGCTCATCTTTTGAATTTATCAAACATGCACCCCTAGATACTGGTTATGTGCTTCTCATTGGAGTTGCAATGCATACGACTTCTAGTTTGTTCCGGTCGGGGATTGCACCCTTGTCTCCGATTGCCTAGCCGGTGCAGCATCAATTATGTTACACATACGGATTTTTATATGATCACAAGTAGGGGTGACAATTCGGTTAGAGCTGACTAGGTTTTATTTTGAGTAATTTCAGGTGAATTCTTTATAACCGTGTAGAATTGTTTGAGATAATAATAATAATGATGTATCGTTAATTTAATAGATTATTGGGTGGGTTAACTGTAGTAACAAATTTTATATGTGTTGATATATATGATCAGTTAGATTTGGGCTCATTATATTTTTTGTTGTTTCTATTTAGTCCATGTGCTCTCTGATTCCTATATATAAGAGACTATTACTCTTATTTGATTCACTGAAAGTAACTTATTTGACATAGTAACAGAACAAAGGGTTGAACCCTACCATTTTCTCTCCTTTTCTTTTCTTTTCCTCTCCACCTGACGGCCTTCGCCTCTCCTCACCGCCACCAGTCACCGCTTCCACCCCCTCCTCCGCCCATCACCACCATCCTTCCACCCTCTCCCTTATATACATATTAAAGATCATATTCAAAAGACCACATGCTGATTTATAAAGAACCAAAACAAAAGGGAGAAAGCTCTATCCTTTTTTGTCCTCTTCAACTAATTCACACAGCTGAGTGATTTTCTTAAAAATTAGAAATTTTATGTTGTTTATCTTACAGTGCTATTAATCCAGTTATCCTTTCTATTTTCATACCGAGATCCATTTCGCTAGTACCATTTCTCTTTTTACCAAGTTTCTTTCAAGTAGTACAACTTTCTTCCTACCAAGTTCCATTCTAGTCGTGCTACTCCTACTAAATTTTCATTCCTGTAATATTTTTATTTTGTTCTTTTGTACCACGCTATATACAGATATATTAACTTTTTATTTGTACCGTACTATATTCTGATACTTGTCTTTCTATTTGTACTGTAAGATTATCTAGTATCTTACCTCATCGTGGGTGATGTTGCTAAGACGACTATTTTTTATAAAGATATGTCACACATTTACCGTTATACTTAACGATGACAACTTTTTTCTTTGAATGAATGTTGTGCATGGATTTCTAGAATGATGGGGTAAACTCAAGTTTATCACTGATGATGCCCCTGTCATATCAAATACTTCCTGGACTATATGAAATAGTCAGATTCTCTCCTGACATTAGGGTGCATAGATCCTGACACACAGTCAAGTACATGTGGTACAAGTGTGTCAAAACATTATGGGACAAAATGAAGCAGTTCTTCACTCAAGAGGACAACTACTTGCGCATATGCAATGCAATCAACAAAATCTTCTCAAAGCAGCAAGAGGATCGACCCCTGTCCAAGTACTACGCTGCAATGAAAGCCATGTCCAACCAATTGCCGATGAACTATGTTGAGGTCCCCATAGATAGGTAATAGGTGTTTCCTCAATGGGTTTCATCTTCACTTTAATACTGTTTGAGAACTACTTCTAGTTGATGTGACCCTTCCAACTATGGACTAGGCATATGCATGCATGGCCCAGTCTGAAATGATTTCTTCTCACACTCTTCTACTATATAATCTGAACTCACATCAGTAATGGCTACGACGACTAGAGATAGTGATCATTGATGAGGCCAACTCCCAAAGTACACTTATTGTGAGAAGTTGGATCACATTAAAGATGTCTTCCATTCGAAGCATGGCTATCCAACACACTATGTGAGAGGGTGTGGGGGTTCTACCCATGTTGCTCAAGCATTTGTCCACATTGTTCAAGCATTTGCCTCAACAATTGGTTAATCATCTACCCCGACAATTGATCTTGCACCTCCATCACAACATGCATCATCTCAGTCTTCTCATGTCTTGTTAATCCATGAGGAGTATGTCCACCTTTGGCAAGCATCCTAATATTATAGGGATTCTCCCTTTCACAACAGTATGTCTGCATCTTCCTCTACTTATGCGAAACACCACAACAAATCATCTTCTACCTGGCATACAAAAATGCCTATTAAGAGTTCAAATTATGCCAATAAGATCTTTTTACGGCAACATTTGCAACGTCAAAAAATGTCATTTATAGGCATGCCGTCAACAGATTCCTGACATCTCAAAATGCCGGAAAATGTGTCACGCCTGACATTTTACATGTACCAAAAAATATCACAACTGTCATTTTATATGTGTCAAAAAATAGCATAAACTACATTACATAGATGTCGGGAAATACCATGATAGGCGTTATACAGGAGCTGGGTGTAATGACCCATTCTCAAATTAGTCATCTAATTAGGGTTTACTTGGATGATTATGTGCTTAATTAAGTTGATCATTTTTAAAGCTTGATTAGAAATAGTAGTTAAGTTTTGATGTTTTAAATATAAAGGTTTAATCATACTTTGATTTACATAATTAGGGTTAAGATTTGAAAACCCTAATCGGCCCAAATTAGGGTTTTGATGACATATGAATATAGAATTTGATAGGTATAGTGTCTCACTAAATGATTTTTAGTATTTTATGTGTAACTCTAATTTAATTAAAATTTGGATATATTTTTATATCTCAAATGTGAGAATTATTCAAAAATATCATAATTTTTGAAGAATGATTTGATCTGTTTGTCGGTCAAGTTTCAAAATTGACTGAACATATTTTTATATTGATATAGCAATGTGGTAATTTAATTTTATCTTTTTATTGGTATATCCAATTTATCTCAAATTTTAACTGTAGTTGATAAACTCCATTATAGATATACTATTAAACGGACGTCATTTTTGGATAATGTTTGATCTCTACAGAGATGGATGTTAGTCGAGTTCTATGAAGGACAAACTCGACCGACCATGCTGCAGACTACAATATAGCAGTGTAGTATTTGATTTTTAATTATTTATTGGTATCTCCAAATGATCTAAAAAAATTACTATTTCTTATGACATTGGGTTAAAGTTTCATAATTTTTGGATGATTTTTGAGTAATGAAAAGTGTGGTGTCGGTCGAGTTTATAACTCATCTGACCAACCAGTCTGAGCAAAATAAAAATATAATGAAAGGCTTGTTTGCAATTATTCTAAGCACCTCAATTCATCTATATGACTAACCTAACACACAAGGATATCTCATAAGTCATCATTCCTATCAAATAAATAAAATTCTTGAGAGAGAGGAGAGCTAGGGTTTTGAAAAGAGAAAGTGGTGAAGATGTTGACCTAGGGTTTCTCTATCCAAGATATGATGAAATCAAGTAAGTTTATCTTCTTTGCATAGAATTTCATGGTGAATCTTCTCTCACATGTTAAAATTTTGTCCCTTCTTTGATTTGATTCAAAATAACATCAAATCTCCCCCTTTTCTCACTCTTTCTCTTCTAATCCCCATTTCTAGGGTTTCCGAGTTGAGAGGAGAAAGAATTGGATTCATTTGCTAGGGTTTGATTGGGTTTCCAAAACTTCAGAGGTTGACCTATGTTTTTAAGGTGCTTGGAACCTGAGGTGAGTGTTTTTCTCCCTCCTAAGCTTTGTATTCATGTTGAAAGCCTAATTCTACCCAACTAACACAATCAAAAACCTTGTTTGTAGATGTATGTGATTGGATTTGATTTGGAAAAGATATGGGGGATCCAATTCTACTGATTTTGATTATTTCTCATTGATTGGAACTTGATTAGTTACTGATATATTGATTGAGGGTCCATGGATAATCTTATGGGTAGATGACTATGCTATTTCATGTGAATTTTTCCTAAAAATAAGCCCAATGGTCGATATGCTTGGAATTGAATTGACATGTATAAAATCATATTTGAATTGTACTAGATTGTATTATACAAGTGTATTGTGGAATGTTAATGGAATTGAATGACCACATATCCTGATTAGGATTTGTGTTGAGCAAGTGAATCAAATGAGTCAATTAATCAATGTATACTTATGATTGATGAATGAAATGTGTGAAAATGGAAATTAGGGTTTCCATGGTTGTCAAAAACCCTAATGAACCCTTGAGTCATGATTGGATTATTGAATGATATGATTCTTACGATATCTTGAACTAAGAAATGACTTCCTGAAAACCCTAAAAGTTTATTATTAAGATGATTATGAGTGATAAAGCTAGAACTTATATATGATGTTGTAAATGTGATCAAATGCTGAAGTTGAAATTATTAATACTTTAATTGAATATGATGAGTCTTAATAATATCATCTTAGTCAGACTTGAATATGATCATCTGAGTCAGACTTCAAGCATTTGAATTGATTTACAAGAATGTGTTCTTGTATTGTGATTGTTTGATAGAATACTTGTACTATAAGAATGAACTATTTTAATGAAATTCAAATGATAATCGACATGTGTTGATTAGTAACCCCACATGAAGAATGTGAAATAAAAGAAGAAGAGAAATAAGTTTGTTATGCATGTATATGCATGAAATTTATTGGCATCTATTCAGATTGGATGGAACAAGCATATGTTATATGATAAATCTATTCTGAGTATGAGGAATGATACATGATATATATATACTTTTACTGTTGATAGTTCTAATGCCTCTGCTATTATTTGTTCAGAACTATGATATACAATTTACTGATAAGATTTATGTTGAAATTGAATTTAATATGTACTCCTTACATTGAGAAACCTTGATAAGGGTAAACTTTGCATAATGAGATTATATCTATCGCTGAAAGACCACTGATGATGATAAAACCTTGATGGGGTAAATGATGGACAATAAGATTATATCTTGGGCTGAAGGCTCACTGTTGATGATTGCTATGAGATGATGTGGAAGATAGAAATAATCATATGTGTTGCAATATACAGATTTATTTTGCTTCTTTCTTTGATCATTGTCCTTATTGATAAACTTAATTTGTTTCATGTTATTCTAGTTATGCGAGAATACACAAATATGATATATGCTATTTTGAATTCTTTTAAGATGAATAAAAGAGACTAATAATAAGTGAAATGATGGAACATCTAGTTAGGTGCCCTGAACATCGTGAGTTTTCCCCAAGGACTACACTGGGGAAACAAAACGGATCTCCTTGTAGTAATCGATGAATTATGAGAAGAATTTTCGGAGTGTGGATCGAGACCTTAAAGGTTAAACCACTAGGATTTAGGAGTGAGTCATATGGAGTGGATCTGGCCCTAAAT
Organism: Alisma plantago-aquatica; assembly: GCA_963693085.1. Classification (NCBI taxonomy): domain Eukaryota; kingdom Viridiplantae; phylum Streptophyta; class Magnoliopsida; order Alismatales; family Alismataceae; genus Alisma; species Alisma plantago-aquatica. The sequence goes on along the minus strand of OY856413.1, from coordinate 627,942,106 downwards.
CCTTGTTGTGAAAGTCTATGTCCAGATGGAATAGACTCTGATGAAATGAAATATGTGAAATGTGAAATGAAAAATATGTGAAAAATTGTGATATGTGATATATTATTTTGCTGGTTCCTATCTCATGTACCCAAGATGAGGACATGAGCCTCTTTAGGCAACCCTGAGGTGGCCAGGGACTATTGTTGATATATTAGGATGGCCGACTAAACCCTAAGATAGTGACAGTGAGTTGTTGACACGAGAATCAAGCGTGGCAACTTCTACTTGGTGAGGTACAAACCAAGTAGTTTCTGGGCAAATGAAAAAAAGATGATAAGCCGTGTAGAACATGATTCGAATGGTTGTTGCATTCCTTATACTACTACTTGATGATTTGTCATTGTTGATTATGCTTCTTGTTGTGGAAAGTAATCATGTTGCTATGGACATTTTCTATTTCATATTATGATGTCATGTTGACAAGTTATAAATGATGGGATTTATATCCATTCTGAATATGAGTTGGATTGTTTTCTATTTGATAGTATTGTTTGGTAGATATGTATTATGTGTACTTTAGCTTCATGACTGCAGGATGTGTTCCTGGTCCGGTTGCTGGAGTGTCACAAAGATAATGTTATTGTTATGTATTAATTTAAAATGCTTAGAACTTGACTTATCTCTCATGCAGTATGGTTCTTAATTTGAACTAAGAAGTATCTGTTGATTTTTTCATATAAATGCTCTAAAAGATGTTTCAAATTTATAATTGGTTAATGTGATTACCTTATCTATTGGATTATATTACAATCATAAGTTAGATATGACTTATGATAGAACTATGTGCTATACTTTTCAATATCTGCATGTTTCTTTTAAGTTTTTATACTTAATCTGATGTTAATGCATGTACCAAGTTTGAGTGGGAGGTATCCACTCACTGGGGTTCTATATGAGTCTCATGAGGTTGTTTCAAATGTTTTTAGGTATAATGCTATCCAACGGAGAGGTCATGAAAAAGAAGATATAAATAGCATAATCTAGATAGATTAGAATGTCCCTGTACTCTCTCTTTCCCGGGATGGGTTGTAGACTAAGTTTGTTCATTAATGTACATGTATCCAATGTAAACTGAATAGCATATAAGAACAAGATTGATTCTAGTTTTGATGCAGTTTAATAAGATTTGTGATATCTGAATGTGATGTCCTTGATGTGACATTGATTTATGATTTTGTGAAGGAAAAGGAAAATTTATATGTGTTTTTCGTATATTGTCTAATTGCCTTTCTCTAGAATTCATTGTTTTATGTCATAATCTGGGCTTAGGTTTTGGGATTATCCCTAATGGTTGGTATTTATGTTGATCAAAAGAGTGGGTCCCGACACTGGGAAATAGCATGAATAGTGTTATAACTGGACAAACATCATGTGATTAACATTTATTACTTTTAAGAAATTATATTTATTTTGTGTTCTTTTTCCATTAATAAGTTGGTATTGTAGACAAATAGAAGCTCTTATTCAAGGTTATTCATCAATATTGCAATTACCATGTATATTAACCTCAAAATGTCAACGTCGACAACACGTTGTAGTTTGGCAAAATATTCAGTACATTTTGTATCCATGTACATATGCAAAATGTAGGATGCATCATTTACAACATTAACAATGTTGATATGTGAGTCAGGCCATTTCTAATTATACCACACTGTACGAGCAAATCATAGAAACAATGTTTGCTAAAAATAGAAGTTGCAACTGTGGACCAACTATGTTTGTTGGTTGTTGTTGAAAATGTTGATTGTGCCTCTCACAACCAATAAATGATCCATCCCCTATTGTCCAGTGCCCTGTCAAACCTCTCTGACGTCCTACTAGTTTTCATGTACATCGACTTCTCATATTCAATTCGAAAGTTTCCTCACATCCCACTACATCCTTGGCTAGAGTTTCACAGTCTTTAGAGGTGCCCCAGCCCTTGATCCTCAATAGTTAGTGGTTAGTTTCGAAGACCATACTTCTCATCATCTTTAGGGTTGTCACTGGGATCTTTGCCAGTTGTGGTTGGAAATTGCAATTCTGGTGGGGCGGTAGACAACTTAGTTCACACAGATGATGGACGATTGGAAATTGGAGTCCGACCCAGATGATCAAATATAAAAAATTGAGGAGAGGAAAAGGTTCAAAGACCAAAAGTTACTCAGAGTAGGTGGGTTTGAAAATGTGGCATTCCTCAAAGAAGGGATGGCATTAAGAGGTGGTGATCAAGAGAGCATCAGGCAACTCGTAGCAAGGGATAAGGGTGTTTATGGAAGAGATAGATTGTGTGGGAAAGCTCCACCACTGGTACTAGGTGAAGCTCTTGGGTATTGTAGGTGCAAGGAATAGTTGTTATTGGTGTACGATTACATGCCCCACAGAAGACTGGACATATACCTACATGCTGATAGGAACAGGATAACACCATGACGATCACTTTGTCCCTCACTTGGTCCATATCATCACACTCTACCCCTTAGTTGGTTGACTTGGACCATTTTGTGTATTCTATAACCAGATTGTATTCATACAAAAACTAATCACTATTGGTAATCTGCAAATTCAACCAGTGGCTTGATTATAGAAGGAATAGGACTGCAAAATTACGTTGCCGTGAAACTTGGTTTGAAGGGGAGCATCAAGAAAGCATAGTAGATTTAGTTGTATGCCATTACCATCATGCAATGTGATACCTCTATCACCAATTGGTTCCTTGTGCTCACACAGTACCAGTACTCTTCACCCTTGTCACTGTCAAGCTACTTTCAGTGCCACCAGATCTACATTGCACCCCTATGTACTGCTACTTACCAATATTGATAGAAAGATGTTTAGCCAAATTGATCAGTAGAATAATATTATAAATGAACTCATTCACCTTGGTTTTCTGGTGCCATTCCATTTCTACCTTTTTTAACTGCACTTGCTTGTAACTATAATGTTGAATACATGGGGCCCCATCTTCCCATCTTCTCTGCTCAACTACTATAAGCAGATGCAATTTAATTTTTGTTTATTTCACTCTATTCTATATCCCCTCTTCCTAACTACCACAAATCATTGCACCAATCATTAACTTAACTCATCACATGCATCCACCTTTATGCCACAATGAACATAACATTGCATGTTGACCTTGTTGGGATAAACACATAGCACCACCACCATTTACAGATGAAATGGAGGGAAAAGCAGTGGTGGTTAACGTATGAACTTCTTGTTTTTTATTACCATTCTACATCAGCGGTGGAGAATACTATGTTGTTGTTGGTGTTGGCAAACATATGAACTATTGGTTCACCTTGTCACCCTAGAAACTCAAATCCTCCATCATATTTGTTGTCATAGTGATGCTCATCCATGCGATAGTTCAATTTCGAGTGGAGACGTAATAAAGACAGTTTGTTGGACTCAAAATAGTTCTGGAAGCAACCTCTACTGAAAGGCACTTAAATAGAAGGGCCAGGGGATACTACTCCCCCACCACTTTGACCTCCTAGCTCAGTGTAGTAAAAGAATAACTATCCATGAAGACAATGTCATCTAGTTTTTGTTCTAAATGTTCAAATATATAACATAGAACCATTATAATAGAGAAGATGGTCAAGTAGTCATAGAAGATATAAGTGAATTGTCAAACATAACAAAGAATTATTCATTGCTAATAGGAGCAAGGTAAACATGCATTTATAGTGAATAGCAGCAACAAGTTCCACAAGCCAATTCCAATGCTTCCGTGATCACTATAAGGTACTATGTGCCTATTCAAGAGTGAGGGGAAAACTTAATTAACCGGCAAAGCCATTTTTCCAACATTGCAAGAGAACTTAAAGAACAACCTAAAAAGAACCAAAAGATGAGCAACAAATGCAAATCAAAGATGTCACAGCTAACTGCCACTCGCCTCAGTCAATTAATCTCAATAGACAATGTCATCTGTCAGAAAATCAATCTCTCCTTATGCATAGATGTGCAATACGCTGCTATGAGCTTTACACTTAGGATGCATCTTGAATGGTTCAGCCATGGGACCCTTTGGCAGGTCATGGAACTTGGTCAGCCATTGGAGATGTGAGGTAGCAAATACTCATTATTTCTGAAAATTTTTGCACCCTTCAAGCAAGTAGGAATCAGAGCCACAACCACTTCTGTTGCGATTAAGCATGTTGAGCAAGACGTTCAACCTACAACACAACTATAATCAATAGAATCAACATTTCACTATCCCACCACAACTGCCTATGTGGCCTACTTTGTTCACATCTTTGGTCTGTAGGTATAGATGGGATCTCTACAAGGAGACCATGTTGTTCATGATGGTCAATTTAGTGCAGAACCATGAAGAGAGTATACATCCATTTTGATGAGATCATCCTACTACAGAACCATCCAAATAGAGAAGATAATGCAATATTGATAAACGAGATGAGGAATCAAACATAAGCAAAATTGTCAAACATATTAAATAACTCTTCAGTTCTAAGATAAGACCCTTCTAAGGGTACTAATTAGAGACATATTTTCATACCCAATAAAAACAACTAAAATGAATGTTCCAACATTAGAAAACTTAACAAAATCCCTAAAAATAAAAAAAAATTAAAGAAAAGAAACCATATCAAAACATGAGATGTTCCAATGGAAAGATAGTTCCCCCGACCCAAAGTGTAGGCTTTCACAAACAAAACCATTATGGGAAACACACTGTAACACATAAAAAGCACGAGTTTATTAACAATAAACTTGACAAGAAATATAAATGCAGTGTTACCTCATACTATCTTCTATTGTAGGGATTTGGTGCCAAAATTCTACCTCGTGCTAACTTCTATTGACTTGTCATAACTAAGAAACTATAGGGTGTTTGTAGAAATGGAAAGGATTGGGTCCTGCAACATCAAAGCTAGCCTTGCTTTTTCACTAAAACGCTCATACACACAAGCCTTTATCACCACAAATGAGTTAAAGATATCTATAACTATGTCATCCCTTCTAATACCAAAAAAGTATGAGACCTGGATAATGTTATTATTCTTAGTATATACAGAGAAAGGTTGGTAGTTACCTAAAAATATGCTTTGCCTCCAATTAGAGATGAGGTGATGTAAAAAACACTATCAAATCACATGATAGTGCAATTAAATTGGTCTTACTCCTTCAAATAAGCGTTAACCAGTTTACATCTCTCCTTATGTCCTTCATTTGGAACAACTAATGTTCTTGTCATCCTTTACATAATCATAATAGAAAAATCATTAGGTTTTCTTGTAAGAAATAGTTATGCTAGTGGTCGGGGTAAACATTCACTAAAATCAAGAAAAAATTAAACCACAAACCTTTTTCATCCCTGCTCCCACCCTACATCTAGATTCCCCAACCTTGTTAGTAGTAGAAACAATAAAATTGCAAAATTGTTTCCAAATAGGGGTTAAAGAGTGGGAACATTTTTCTTCTTTATGATTGGGTTGTATTTCAGCAGCCTCCTTGAAGGTTCATCTGTGAAAATGAGCTACTTGAAGATCCTAAATTACATAAATACGAAACACCCCTTACAAATTAGAGGCATAGTATAAGAAACATCGTGTAAACAACAATACCAATGCCCCTATTATACCTTCAGTGATAAAGTGTACTTTTGTTGGTGAAGTAAATATTCCCTTGGTCATCAATGTCTAAGTCATTTGTCAACTTGAATGGAACACCACCATGGTTTATAGGTAACTGCATGACCATGAATGTCTAGCTAATGCAATAACAGAAGAGGAAGACATTGATAAGAACTTGGACAGATAAGTAAGAACATCTAAAACCTCAAAACCATAAGAAATGGTAGCAAGATTGCTAGTATAGTCACCAATATTAGTGAATGTTTAATACATATACTAATATGATATTCAACCTTAGCATATGATCTAACATATACCTCACAAATTACAATTCAAATAGATAACAAGATAAGTAGATCACCATCATTAAGTTAGAGCTCTGAACAAAGATGAAAAACTACAAACATCAATGTTAAGTCATGAGTAAAAGGTAGGTAAACAATAGAACTATAGCAAAGAACAAACTGTGACATTAAATAGTTGGCACACTTCTTGAGATATTCTTTAAAAAATGACTAATTGAATGAAAACTATAAACAATCAAGTATACCTAACTGAAATACAACAAAGGCTTAACCATGAACCAGTGAGCACATATCAGAAAACATTCCATCCAATCAGATTCCCTATGGTAGCCCTCAATAAAAGGTTCCTTGTGATAGAGCACATGTAGTAAACCGTGTGAAATTGAGAAGAGAATCATCCCAATCATAAGATAAACACACTACTCAAAGAGGTAGGATACCGAGTTTTCAGAAAAGGAGAAGTCATTCACACCTAATTGGAGGAGAAACTGATGCAACCAGCTGGCATCAACCAACAAGAACATAAAAGGAAAAATACATAACAAATGATGCATATAGCATTTTAGAGATCTAAGAAAAGGAAAACCAAAATATGTACAGCTCAATATGACAATATCTTCACTTTTCACTTTGAGTTTCAGCCACATAATAAAGAAACTAGGAATGGAAAAGACCAGAAGCTTTACATATAAAGGAATAACATACTTCCAATAGTAATAATGACTCACATAAATATATATCATAATTGGATTTACAAAACTCTCCATCAGAATAGAGCATCTTATAAATTTGTCACAATGTGACTTTCAAATCTTAACAATGTCCGGCTTATGTAGATTTTTTCTTTGATAATAAATTCATTTCTGACAAGTTCCCAACTTAACTAAAGATTAGTGAATATAGACATCTATAGACAATGATCGCAATACTCATGTGCTAAGGTTAATTAAAAAAAATTCATGGTCACTATTTAAAAATGAAAAAATGTAGATAAAAGACTTGAATGTTTACAAATAAAGACATTATTGAAACTATAGAAAACTATAAGAGGATGACATATAGTTATTCTATATAAAAAGTTTTTTCTCTACACATTGATATAATGAAATAATAAATTTATTAATAATCAATTAATTTGGATGCTTTCAAGTTGCACTGATATGAAATGTCTTCAATCCAGATATGAGACTTGTGCACCTTCACCGTACTCAAAAATCTGTAATTAATTTACATTGTTATGCTAAACAAGAGTCTTCTACATATAAAAATAGTACAGATTGCAAGAAAAATACTATAGTTTGATGGTACCTCATCTTCAAGGTCACCAAACTCCATAAAATCTCCATTCTTTCTAGAGTGAATTAGCATATAAATTTGGATACATTTATGAGTTTTTTAGCATTTTCATTGGCTTCTTTAGCCTTAGCCCGTGCATTATGTGCTACCTTTTCTGCATGTTCTAATATAATTCATGCATCCTCATCTTGTTTCTTATATTTCTCTATTTCTTTCGTATGAGTAGGATTCCTATGAAAAGAAAGTCCCCCCACAGAACTACCTCGCATGCGTATATGACTTAATCTTTCAGGTCCAAAGATCCTCAAACATATTACTTCATCACTTATATTAATTGTTCCTTCTTCATTTTGGGACACCAATTCAGAAATTTGTGCTTGAACAACAATCAATATGACAATTTTATATAATCACTAAAAATCATGTCAAACAATATTTCTCATTAAAAATAGTCATAATTACCATTTTTTCTTCAGCAACAACATCGACGAGCTTCTTGTCTTTTCTTGTTCGAGTCAACCCAAACATCCTCACTCGATTTGGTGTGACCCCATTGTTTTTTATAGTCTGCAAATTTATGAAATTTTAAATTATACAAACAAAAATATACCCTTATACTATCACAAACATGAACAATATATCATATTTCTTACATCTTCATGTTCTACAACACTAAATCAAGTTCTTCCTATGCAATGAAGCATTGATTGCTTAAAACAACTAATTTTATTATGAGCATTAGCAGCCTTGAAATGAACATGAAAGCGGATCAAGGAAAAAATTACAATGGGAGTAAAACACTATAAAAGTATTGATATTTACCTAAAATTTTTCACTTTTCTAATGTATTTTAATGAGAAACTCCCAATCAAATTTTTTGACATATAAACAACAATTTCTAAGAGCTTCATCATCAATAAAGTATTTCCCATAAGGATTAAACCGTTCGCACTTGAATTCATGCCATGCCTTATTTAATGATTGATACATAAAATGTGTACTTAAATTATTTTCCTCAGGTAATAACTCATCATCGTGAATAATAAAATAATCCTAAAAATTGTTAAGAAAATATCATAAATGGGGCATTGTTAATACATAACATAAATGTATACAAAAAAAATAAAACCTAAATCATTTAGAGCATTATCTCCTTCTTTTCAATTGGAACACAGTTCCACCTTGAATGACTAAGTGGAGAATTTTACGAATTGTGAGAAATAACTCCTATCTGACTAGCTAGAAGATGACTTTCAATTCTATCTGTCTGACTACCATCAAAGTTAAATTCTACCTTTATTTTACCATCAGTGTTGAAGTTCTTCAAGAATAGATTTTTACTTTCCCTCTACCCCTTTGTTTCTTAGGTTGTTCTAAGACATGGAAACAACTTGTAAGTATTTCTTATATTAACCTAAAAATACATTAGAAAATGTAATATTATTTACCATGTTGATTATTCTCTCCTATGTCATGGATTGGCTCAACAATCTATTATGAATGATTGTGGATGGTCTGCGACCTTAAACTTCTCTTGTGAATGTTTATCTACCTTACTGCAACATCATCATTGTCTATGGAACCTCTAGATTGGGTAGATGTGGTAAAATCATGCTCACTGTGTTGAAAGGCTACCATGTGATTGAAAATTTATCACTACATACAAATGCATAATATAGCACATGGAAACACAAACTTTTAAAATTTTACATTGTTCCTCCCTAGCATGTACATCAGGAGTGGATTCTCAAAAAAAGTCGTAAAGATACACATCATCACTATAATGTGTCCTTGTTGTTCCTTTCACAACATCAAAACCTTCAAATTGATATTTACTACAAAACTTCTTGTTCAAGCTAACTGTACTTCATGAAAAAGAATTATTAAAATGTTGTATAGTATAAAGGATATGTGTTGTAGTTAAGAACATCAAAAATTATCATGATGTTCATCAAGAATATTTATGGTTTGAGGCCTCAAGATGCTCTTTCTCGTGTTTGTCCTCCAGATTGAGACACCATCATCCTCCATATAGCCATCATGATGACTATCTATAGTGTGAGTCCCTTCATCATGCTGCATGCCATTTAGATAAAGTTCTTCATCATTTAATGTTCCTCTTCTTTCTTTCACAACTCCAAAACTTTCAACTTGATGTGATCAATAAGTTTTGTTGTTGAAATTCACTAGATTTCATAAAAGTAACATTTGAGCATTGCACAATGTAAATGAATCTTTTTTTGTTTGAATTTTACTTAGAAAAATACCCAAAGTCGAACTATAAGCATGAGCCTTTTTAGGAAGATTTCTAGGACTTCTCATGTGTGAGTGTCTCTCTTGAGTGGCATGTCTCAATTATAAATAAAATAAGATCAAAGATTCTTAGTTTCATTACATATTGACAATAAGTAAAGTATTACTTAGAAAAATATCTAAATCTAGACTATAAGCATTTGTCTTTTCAGGTTTATTTCTAGGAATTCTCATGTCTGATTGTCTCTCTTGAGTGGCATGAATCGGTTCTAAATAAAAGAACAATGTGGATTATTAGTGTCATAGTAGAATGATAAGAAGTAAAATATTACTTAGATATATACCCAAATGTGGACTATAAGCATGAGTCTTTTCATGCACATTTCAAGGACTTCTCCTGTCTAATTGTCTCTCTTGAGTGGCATGGCTCAGTTCTAAATAAAAAAATAGATTATTAATGTCATAGTAGAATAGAATTATAAGAAGTAAAATATTACTTAGATAAATACCCAAATGTGGACTATAAGCATGAGCTTTTTCAGGCACATTTCTAAGAATTCTCATGTCTGATTGTCTATCTTGAGTGTCATGGCTCAGTTCTAAATAAAAGAATGCAGATTATTAGTGTCATAGTAGAATAGAATGATAAGAAGTAAAATATTACTTAGATAAATACCCAAATGTGGACTATAAGCATGAGCTTTTTCAAGAACATTTCTAAGACTTCTCAAGTCTAATTTTCTCTCTTGAGTGTCATGGCTCAGTTCTAAATAAAAGAACTCATATTATTAGTGCCATAGTAGAATAGAATGATAAGAAGCAAAATATTACTTAGATAAATACCCAAATGTAGACTATAAGTATGATCCTTTTTGGGAACGTTTCTAGGATTTCTCATGTTTGATTGTCTCTCTTGAGTGGCATGGCTTAGTTCTAAATAAAAGAACGCAGATTATTAGTGTCATAGTAGAATAGAATGATAAGAAGTATACTTAGATAAATACCCAAATGTAGACTATAAGTATGAGCCTTTTCAAGCACATTTATAGGACTTCTCATGTCTGGTTGTCTCACTTGAGTGGCATGGCTTAGTTTAAATAGAAGAACACATATTATTCATGTCATAGTAGAATAGAATGATAAGAAGTAAAATGTTACTTAGATAAATACCTAAATGAGGACTATAAGCATGAGCCTTTTCATGTACATTTCTATGACTTCTCATATCTGATTCTCTCTCTTGAGTGACACGGCTCAATTCTAAATAAAAGAACATAGATTATTTGTGTCTTAGTAGAATAGAATGATAAGAAGTAAAATTTACTTGGATAAATAGCCAAATGTGGACTATAAGCATGAGCCTTTTCATGAACATTTCTAGGACTTATCATGTCTGATTGTCTCTCTTGAGTGACATGGCTTGGTTCTAAGTAAAATAAGTATATAGATGATTTGTATCATGGTAGAATGATAAGATGTTAAATATACATGAATAATGGTTATGACCTTTGTAATGACCACATTTGTGCTTAATTGGTAAACTAGGGTTTACCTGAATGATTACATGCTTGATTAGATTGAACATCATTTAGACTTGATTAATGATAGTAGATCAATTGTGAAGTTTCAAACCTAAGAAGAAACTCTAAATATGATTTTAGTTTGAGGAATTAGGGTTTGAGAAATGTAAACCCTAATCGGCAAAAATTAGGGTTTTGATAGTACATGAATATGGAATTTGATCAGGATAGCAGTGTGGTAAATGATTTTTCATATTTTCTACAAATTTTTTATTTGATCTAATTTTGGATATGATATGTATAACTTAATCATTCATATTGGAGAAAATTTTCAAAATATTTGAGTGTTCTTTGAATGTGGTTCTCAGTCAAACTATACTTTGACTAAAATGCTGATAGAGTGCTTTTTAGTAATGTAGTGTTTTATTTTTATTTATTTATTGTTAACTCCAAATGATTTTAAATTTTAACTAGAGATCTGAAAGTCAATCAAACAACATGTAAAATTTTCATAATTTTTGGATGCATTTAGACCTTATCAGTAGACAAATTATAGTGATATTTTAATAACAGAAAATTCAGCTTATGGTGGTTACCCTGCGGTTGCTCCTGGAGAGGAGGAAGAGTTCCATGTTCCTAGTGACTCTTTTGAAGATACTTTACTTAATTTAAATTCTGATTCCTCTGAGGTCGATAGCCTTGTCACAAGGTCTGTTTGATCTGTCTATACCACCTCTAGCTGAACAGGTTATTGAATATGATGGATTCAAGATTCAGAAAGGTTTCAGGAGAAAGAAAGGGAAAGGGAAGGGGAGGAAGGCCCCGGCTGCTAGCAAGGAACCTTCTCTGAATTCCCAAAGTGTTTTTTCCAACTTGAGGATGGATGGTAGGGAAGAGTTCAGTTTAGAAGTGCCCTAAACCAGTGAAGTACTGGTCTCGAAGGTGTCCAATGGATAGTTCCATTAATATTTTCTCTTGGAATGTCAGAGGTTTAAATCTAAAAGCTCTGGCAGTCCAGAATAAAATTAGAGAATTCAGACCAAACATTGTTATTCTTAATGAAACTAATGTTAGGGAATCTAAGATGAGCAAGCTTATGTCTAAGTTTTTTCTGGAGTTTAGGTGGATATCCAATCACTCTTCTCATGCTTTGGGGAGATTCATTGTCTTGTGGAAAGAGGATGATGTTTCTATGATTAAGATCTATGAAACTGATCAGTCTATCCATTTGAAAGTCTATTGTGCTGGCAAAGTTTTCTTTATTACTTTTGTTTATGGGCATAACCCTGACAGTGATAGAGTAAGGTTATGGAATGAAATTGAAGCGATCTTTCAAAACATGGATTCCCCCTAGATTATCCTTGGGGACTTCAATGTTGTGAAGAAAGTAGATGAGAAGATCAGTTTAGATCCTCCTTCTTCCAAGTCCATGGAAGATTTTACTTCTACATGTTGAGTTGTAATCTTTTTGAGCTAAGACTCAATGGATTTCTTTTCTCTTGGGACAATCATCAAAGTGGAAAGGGATTTGTGACTTCTTACATTGATAGAATTCTTTACAATGATAATTCATGTCTGAGTTTGATGATTATAAAGGCATCCTTCATTGCAACACTATTAGTGACCACAAGATCATGACCCTGGACATTGGCAAGAGAGTTAAAGTTAAAACCCCATTTAGATTTATCAACGCTTGGTGTTCTAGGTCTGATTTTACTGACATTGTCAAGAGAAGTTGGAGCAATGATGTTTTGAGTTTCCCTATCTTTAAAGTGTATTCCAAGTTTAGGAAGCTTCATTTGGCTCTCTCTAAATGGAACAAATCTCATGTGGGTAATTTTTATGATAAAGCCAAGGAGAAAGATTTCTTAGTTTTTGAAGCTCAGCTGGCTCTGGATTTGGATCCTTCTAATGCTTCTCTTCAAGAAGAGGTTTGTCTCAAGAGGAAAGAAGCTCTGGTTGCTAATTTGTAGGAGGAATATTTTCTTAGACAAAAATAGAGAGTTACTTGGTTGAAAGAAGGGGAATCCAATTCGAAATTTTTCTATACTTCTATTAAAGTCAGAAGAAATTTCAACCACATTAAAGCTTTATCTATTGATGGCACTGTTTGTTCTGATGCTTCTGCTATTAAGAAACATATTGAGGACTACTATTTTGGTTTGTTTAATAACACTCATGTTGTTGATCTGGAGATTCTAGATGACCTTACTTTCCCTAAGATTAGTGCGGTGGACATCATTGATGTTGTAAAGGGTCTTAATTCTGATAAATGTCCAGGGCCTGACGGCATTAATGGAAAGTTCTACAAGGATTGTTGGATTATCATTTTTCCTGAAGTGGTCAAAGCTGTGTTTAGTTTTTTCAACACATGGAGGTTACTTAAAGAGGCTAATTGTACCTTCACATCTCTTATTCCCAAAGTGAAAGATTCTAATGAGCTCAAGAATCTCAGACCCATAGCCCTCTGTAATGTCTTTTATAAGATTATTTCCAAGTTGTTAACTAATAGACTGCAGAGAGTTTTGCCTTCTATTATCAATGATAGTCAATGTGATTTCGTTCAAGGCAGAAGCATTAAAGATGTTGTCCTTATTTCTAATGAACGGATTCATGATTTTAACAAGAAAGGTTGTAAGACAAAGATGTGCATCAAGATTGACATTTCAAAAGCTTACGAATCTGTTTCTTGGGATTATCTCTTTTATATCTTTCATGTTATGAACTTCCCTCATTGCTGGATTGTTTGGCTTAAGGAAATCTTTGAAACTTTGACATATGAAGTTTTAGGCAACGGGGAAGCCATGAAGTCTTTCAAGCCTAGGAATGGTGTGAGGCAGGGTGACCCCATAGCTCCCTATATTTTTGTTCTTATTGTGCAGGTGGTTTCTCTTCTCTTTGATGATGAAGTGAAGAAGGGTAGTCTGAAGTCGTTGAGGGACTTTGATTCTTTAGTGGTTTCTCACTTAATTTTTGCTGATGACTTAATGGTGTTTGCTGAAGCTGATGTCCAGAGTGCGGTTTCCATCAAAAGTGTCCTTGATAAGCTTTATAGATCTATTGGTTTGAAGATCAATGTTGAGAAAAGTGTGGTTACTTACAGCTGTGGTGTGGATAAAGTAAGCATTGGCAGTGTTTTGGGTATCAATGAAGGTACACTCCCGATTAGGTACCTTGGTGTTCCCCTTTTCATCAGTAGGTTCACCAAAGTTCATTGCAGTCCTTTAGTGGATAGGATCAAAATAAGACTTCATAGTTGGAAAGCCTCACAGCTATCTATGGCTAGTAGGATTCAATTAGTTCAGTCTACCCTCACTGCTACGTATCAATTTTGGGTGGCTATTTTTCCGTTACCTTTTTCCATTTGTGAGGAAATTGACAAGATTTGTCGTGACTTCATTTGGGGTAAACTGGATTCCAAGTCTTCTTTCCATCTTGTCAAGTGGAGTTCCTTAGTTAAACCCAAGATCACTGGAGGTCTGGGTATTAAAAACATCAGGGATGTTGTCAAAATGCCTGTTATTCTTCATGGATGGAACATAGACAAAAAGAAAGATGGTGTTTGGATGAAATCGATACATGAAAGATATGTGAAGAGGCATTCTTTCTGGTCCCTGCCGATTAATGATTCTTTTTCTTGGGTGTTCAAGAAAGTGTTGTTGGAATGGGACCTTCTCAGAAGCTTTATTAATATCACTATTGGCAATGGCTTAGAGACATATGTGTGGTATGATCCCTGGCTCCCGAAAGCCAAGTTCCTTGTGGAGGTGCTTGGGAAGCAAAGCTTTATTCAGTTGGGTCTTGCTAGTAAAGCTACTGTAAGTAGTCTCATTAATGATGGTGACTGGTTTTTTGATGAGTACAGGTTGCATGTTAAATTGTCCAATATTTTAAAAACTCTGCCCTCGCCTAAAGGTTTCAATGATAGCATTTCCTTTGCTGGGGAAACTGATGTTAATCTAAGGTTGATTATGGAGAATTTGAGTTCAGTTCATGCTATTACTCATGTTCCCTTTTTTCAGTGGCTATGGAGTATTAGTAGTCATAAGAGGTTCCAGTTGTTGGGTTGGAAGATTGGTCATGGCAGGATTCTTACTTCTGTTTACATCAAAAATTTGGGCATTTTCCTGGCTTCAAGATGCCCTTTATGCAAGTCTGCTGAAGAAAAGGTTTTCCATGTTTTCTTCACTTGCCAATTCACTAGGGATGTTTGGAGCTTCGCCTGTTCTGTTTTTTTCCTTTCAGATTCCTGAAGCTTTGGACGGTCTATGTTCTCTTCATGGCAGGAAGTATGTGGTGATTTGCATTTGCAATTTTCATTGGTTATGGAAGGAAAGTAATTATAGAGTTCATAGAAATCATGAGAGAAGTGCCCACAGTCTTTGGTTGAGTATCTTAGATGATATTCATTGCATTCTGGAGTGATTTGCTGAAGGATGTCTGTGCTTTTCTGACCCTAATGTCCCTCTGTTGGAGGTGTTTTTCCGTATAGTTTTCTTTTTTCTTTTGCCTTCCTTGTTAACACTCTATTGCTCTTTGTAGGTAGAGTGTATATATACTTGTACAGTTTACAAAAAATTCTATAAATAGTAATGGAGGAGCTCGGTTCACCAAAAAAACAAAAAATTCAGCTGAAATAATAGAAAGTATAGTGAGGGGTCAATGTGCAATTGACCCAAGCAGCTCAATTTCTCTATATGGTCAACCTAACACAGAAGGAGCTCTCATAATTTGTGATTCAATCCAGAGAAAAAATCCTAGAGAGAGAGGGAGAGTTAGGGTTTGAGAGGAGAAAGTGATGGAGATGCTGACCTAGGGTTTTGCGGTCCGAGGAATGATGAAATCATGTAAGTTTACTTATTTGCATAGACTTTAATGGTGAATCTTCTCTCACATGTAAAGATTACATCCCTCCTATGATTTGATCCAAAATGGTATCAAAACTTCCCCTTTTCTCACTCTTTCTTCATAATCCCTCATTTTTAGGGTTTCCGAGTTGAAAGGAAGAAGAATCATGTGAATTGCTAGGGATTTGATATGAGATCGGGATTTTCAGGGATGAGTTGTGTTTTTAAGGTGTTTTCACACCTTAGGGTGAGTGGGAAATTCCTTTAAAAAGTATATTGCACGAAAATTGGTTAAATCATCCATAATCTTTAATTGCTTAGTATGCGACTACAAACCCTGAATTGTGTGTTTGATCTAAGTTGTTGCGAAATGATATGAAACAGATTCTTTCTATGTTTAGATGAATTTCAGATGATAAAATCATATTAGAAATGTATACAATACATCCTAATGAGAATTCCCTAAGTATTCACAGAGGTTATAAGAGAAAACTGAAAAATAGGGAATTTGTCTATGACTGAAATTGTTGTATAATTAAATAGAGAAATTTGTTTATCTGGATTCCCTTGGTTATGAATGATTGTTTATCTAAATTCATAGTACATATATGTCAGATACTATCTTGGATTTCATTTAAGGTGAATAGTGTTTGTTTGATATCTCAGTAAAGAGGGTGAAACCCTAGATGCGAGGAAAGTTGGATATTTGAGAATATATATCATGAAATCCATTTGAACAGATTTTCTTGACATGATAGACTTTATTTATTCAATTTTATTATTGATGCATGTTATCTCAGTGAATGGCATGGAAACCCAAATTTATCTCAGTTCCAAGGTTTCATACATATATTGATTTTAGATGATTTGTTGATAGTAGTATTTATTCAGTGAATGTTTGTCGCATGAAATCCTTATGAGAGCCATGTGATAAGTGAATGGGATAAATGAAACCCTAAGGATAGGGTGTTCAATGAATCAAGTATTTTGATATCGATGTTCTCAGTATGAGACGTGGTGATGCACAACTCAAGATTTGGGTTGAGGTGCATGTTTTCCAAGAAAGTACAAATAATTTACGGGTGCAAATGATGATTACTCGTATGTCAAGTAATTAACTCTTTCAGTGTATTAAGAAGTTCAATTGCATGATTCTAGTGTATAAAGTATCAAGTGAACATGTATTTTGTTATTTAAGAATTTTAGTCTTCATGTAGATATAAAATGTTGATTTCTTAGTATATTACAGTGTTTTGAGTATATTGCTCTGCCAAGTTTAGAATGATATAAATGTTGTGTTATAAACTTCAAATAAGTAGACACGGTACCATAAAGATACCAGAGTCAAGTATAAGTAAGGGAAAAGATACAATATAGTAAGAGCTTTCTAAGAATAATAAAATAATAGACTTATGAGCCTTAAACACCATAGATTCCTTATGAGAGGTTTGTATCGTAGGGATGAAACGGCCTAACCTTGGCAGTGTCCAATATACAGGGGTCGGAACGTACTAACAGGTGGTACGGGGGACGAAGCCCTAGGGGAAGTCTCCTTAAAATACAGAATGTAGTGTCCAACATCAACTAGATATCCTGGGGGCACTAGAGTACAATAAAGTCAATAGGTGGCTTGACTCTCCACATGTGTGCTCAAGTTAGAGGAGGAGTCCAGTTTTTATGGCATAATAGGTGTGCTAAGGCCAGAGACCCATTTTTCTATTGTAGACCAGTGACGTAGTCAGGCTTAGCATTCCCAGGTGTGTCAGCTAAGTCTTGTACGGTGAGATCGTAGTCTACTATGAGTCTTCATATGTAGAGTACACTGCATATGATCAGGGCATAAGCTAAAATATGATAATATAACTTTAAAGAGTTTCTTATAAGTAAGAAAGGCTAAGAAATATTCGAGTACAGTTTCCCAGCAATTATTCTTTGTATGTTTTTGAATTATTAGTTCTCTTTGAAATTAATCAGGCATGCTCATATATAGATTTACTCTTATTGATATCTAGAGTATCCTGCCATGTTTATGATTGTAAATGATCAATCTCTTTAAAGCTTACTGCTGCTATAATTGATATCAGTTGCTCAAAAGTATATATGTAATTATATCAGTGCTTTAGACTGTTTCTTTGTAAGTACTCATTCACTGAGCGAGTAGGCTCACCCCTCTACTCACAATTTTAGGGAAACCATGTGGACTTGAAGAGGGTCAAAGCATCAGAGTAGACATGCCACAAGAGTTAAGTCTGAGTATAGTTAAGTTCTGTCGGTCCTTGTCACTCTAGGTCCTTGTAAAGAAATAAGAGAGAGTTCTAAATGATGATGTATAACATTATTCCTCTTTTAGCAATATATGTGAATCAGCAAGTCTTATGTGCTTAAAAGTATGAGAAACATAATGAATGTTCATACATGCATTTTTACTCTTGAAATCAGATTAGAGAAATCAATGTTTAGATTCCCTTGTAAAGTTAGTTTATGTGGTTCAATGCGAGAAAACAAAGAGTTTGAAAAAGAAGAAAAAGTTAAGGGTGATCTTTGTATTACGTTAAATCCTCAATTTATGCCCTAATATCATGATTAATGGTAATGGTGATATCGGGGTGTAACAACCTTGATGTAGTTGTTGCTTTAGAAGATCTCCACAATTTTGGATGTATAATAGAAAATCATCTGCCTTAGTGACATCTACATGTCCATCATGAGGTTTGGATGGATCTTTCTCCCTTATGTTTATCTAAAGTATGATAGATGTTTTCCAAAATTATTAAAATTTGAAAGAAAAAAAATACATTAAATAACATCTCAGTAGCATACATATATTTCTAGAGTAAAGATATTTACCATGTTACTCAATCATTCCTCCACTCTGACTATTTTGATCCACCATTTTACCAGAGTTTTCCTTCTTTTTCAGATTTACATTTGAATGAAATGATATTATTAGGACAATACAAATCCATGGTCACAAACACATTTCAAATTCACAATATTAGACTTCTTACTTTTATATTTGTTATAACGGTTGGCCATAATCTCTTCACGGTCACCTATAAATTTCTTTTGTGTACTATATAGATTGTCCATATTTCCTACATGTATCTCAGAAAATCACACAAAAACATATGCTAATATGTTGCATTTTATATACTAAAATCAATTTAAACTTTCATGATAAAGTAAGAGGTTAACATTTGGAATTTGTTTCCAAATAAAATAACATCCAATGTAGTATATAACATTTTTAGTCAAGTTCAACAAATATGAAATTCAATGAATCAACTACATAAGAATGAAACATAGAAAATTCAATTGATTGGCTCCCACATATGACTTCCCTCTTTGTCTACCCATCCTTGTTTCTTCAATGCTTTCATGGATAAAGATTTCATCAAGCCTCTACCACTGACGAATATCAAACACATTAGATGGAGATGATGAATTCATATTTGTATTAGAATCATGTTCTTGAACTGCACTCTCATTGTCAAGAACACCCTCATCATCTTCATTCTCATGTGAAATGTTGTACAAGTCATGTGGTGGTCATTCAATAACGATGGTCGAGTTCTTCTTAGAAAGATCACGAACATAGAAACATTTCTCTGCTAGACATGCTAGAATAAATGGTTCATTAGTTTTCAATTTACACTTTATGTTTATACCAACAAATCCATATTTATCTAGAAGGAAGCCCCTTTGTCCATCATGCATGTCCCACCATTTACATCTAAAATTTTGAACTCGTCTTCCACCAGTGTGCTTCAACTCTGGAATTTGATCCAAAACACCATAATAAGAAAAGGGTCCATTAGTTGTCTCCAATTTGACTAAAACACCACTATTTTGTGTTGTTAACCTTTGGTCATGATATTAGTTTTGAAATCTAAATCCATTAATATTTAATCCCTTATAAAATGATGCCTCCTTATCTAGTCCATGAGGTAAGCTTAGAAGTTCATCATCCACCTTACCTTCTTTATTTAATTGAAACACCTAACAAATAGATAGTTTTCAAAATAAATACAAACATAATATTAGTATCACAAAGTAGTTATAAGTAACTAAAATACTCACACGACTCTCCAACAATTCAAAGAAGAACTTTTCGTGTACCATCTCGAAATTGTCAACACCCATTTCTTGGATCTGTTGTTTGTGTTCGCTAAAATAAAAAATGACCAGTTTTAAATTATAATTGATAAAAAACTAATCAAAACCTTAAAAAATAATTAAGTTACCTTACAAAGGGTAATATTGCATTAGGGTTTTGGAAAATATACTTGTGCTCTTGTAACCATTTAGTAACACTAACACTTTTGATGATTCTCACTAATAATGGTTTTCTATTTTGTTTAAAAATCAGTAGTTGTGATGATGTTGATGTTTCTATATTGTCATTGTACCTTATTTGATGAGATATTATTTCATTCTCTTTTATATATCTTGAAGTTAGTAATATACATTTCAACTATTGATCCCTCTGGTCAGTTTTTGTTGCGCACATATGATTTCAATGTCCAAAGATACCTATACAAGCCAACTACTTCTTTAGACTGTGTATAAAATATAAAAAGATAAAAATAAAAAATAGCTTTCGGTTAGATACATCCATCTATACTGCATAGGACCTCCAAGAATTGCTTATTTTGCCAAGTGAATGGGCAAGTGCACCATCACTTTAAAAAATGAGGGTACAAATATCTGCTCCATTTTACATAATGTGGTGGTGGTATGTTTCTCCAGTCTCTGTAGATCTTCTACACTTAGAACTTTAGAGAACAACTCCTTAAAAAAATGTTGAGTTCAGTTAATGCCTTAGATACAACTTCTGGAAATAACCCATGTGTTGCAACATGAAGGACTTTTTGCAAAAATACATGAAAATCATGAGATTTCATGTCCGGAATTTTGCACTCATTAAAATTCACATATTTAGACATATTAGAGCAAAGTCCATCAGGAAACTTGATTTCTTTTAAGAAATCACAAATTTTCTTTTTCTCATCTTGGGGAAGAGTAAAGCATGCAAGTGGAACATCTTGTTTTCCATTCACATATCTAGGTCAGAGTTGTTGCCTTATTTGCATAACTTTTAAATCTGTATGAGATTTTGAATTTTCCTTTGTTTTTTCATCTACATCCATAATTGTTCTGA
This sequence comes from Alisma plantago-aquatica, assembly GCA_963693085.1. NCBI lineage: Eukaryota > Viridiplantae > Streptophyta > Magnoliopsida > Alismatales > Alismataceae > Alisma > Alisma plantago-aquatica. The sequence goes on along the minus strand of OY856413.1, from coordinate 627,921,091 downwards.
TCAAACAATCACATATATTTTTCTCAATGTGCATTACACAAAGATTGTGGCATAAGAGAAGAGTCTTCTATTAAGAAATTTCAAAGAATATAATTTTTTTCTTCCAAGCATGAGAAGGCTTCCATTTTAGAATTCTTTACTTTCACTTTCCAAGGTTAGATACAAATATTGCATTCAGTTTCTTCAAAACATCTTCTCCAGATAGCTCTTCAGGAGGAGGTCTTTCTTCTTTTTTCCCATCAAATGCATGTTCATTGTGCCTCCATCTATGATCTTGTGGTAAGAATATATGAGGTCCCATGTAACAAAATTTCCCCCCATGTTTTAGTCTGAGAGACCAAGTATCTTTATGACAAGAAGGACATGTTAATTTACGTTGGGTAAACCATCTAGACAAGTATCCATACGTAGGAAAATCATTTATTGTCCATAATAATGCAACATGCATTCTAAAATATTTATTTAAAATAACATCATATGTAGTGACCCCTACATCCCATATCTCTTTTAACTCCTCAATCAGTGGTTGTAAGTACACATCAATCTTATAGGAAGAAGACTTCTGACTAGGAATTAAAATGGATGGAATTAAATAATCTTTTTTCATACAAAGCCATAGTAGCAAGTTATATAGGATGAGGATAATAGGCCATATTCTATAAGAAATACTCATGCTTCCAAAAGGATTAAATTCGTCAAATGCTAATCCTAGTCCAACATTGTGGGGGTCATTAGAAAAAAATGCATGAATCTCATCAAATCTTTTCCATTCTTCAGCATCAGCAGGGTGTCTTAATCTTCCATCATATTTCCTCTCCTCTGTATTCCATCTCATATAAGAAGCTATTTGATAACACATGTATAACCGCTTCAAACATGGTATTCACAGAATGTGACATAATGTCTTAGCAGGAATCTTTTTGGCCAACTTTAACTTCTTCGTATTCCTTTTAGGAGACTTGTCTTTAACCATGTCATCCACATCAACATATTTCTACCTAGAGGCATCACATACTGAACATATATTGGTATTCTTTTTTTTTTGAGAAATCATAGAGACTAATTTTTATTCATCCCGTTCTTTACTATGGGCAAACATGGATGAAATAAGAATATTGATATCTAGTGACAACCAACTGGGTTTAACACTGGTGAAATGATAGTTGTGAAAAGAGTATAGGGTATGCTTTGCAATATGGTCCGCCGCCAGGTTATGCTTACGGGGAATGAAGGAAAGCTTGATGTTGGCGAAGGAAGACATGATGTCAGAGGCCTCCCTCCTTAACGACTCGAATCTGTTTGCAACTGCATTGGGTTGTAGGATGGACTCAATCACAGAGGATGAGTCTGGGTAGATGATGGAAGAATGCCATCCATGGGATCTATAGGTTTCCAAGGCCTGTAGAATCCCTTTCATTTCTACCTCCTTAGTAGAAGTAGCATAGCAATGGACTTCTTGTCCAAGGAGGCATTTACCATGCAGGTCAGTGGCATGGATGCCAATGCCAGTCTTGAGACTGTGGGTTTGAAACACAGCGTCCACAAATATGATTTGTTGTGAATCGCCTGGTTGTTTGATGGATGGGCCATGCATTTTGTGTCTGGCCTTGACTGATGTTGTGGCAAACTGTAGAATGGCTCGTGTTCTCCCTTTGATGAAAGTAGCTTGGACTGCTGGAGGCTTGTGTTCCCCATTATGTATGAAGTTATTGTGTGTTCTCTAGAGCACCCATCAGCCAATACCTTAAAGAAACCTATCTTCAACACTCCCATTTCCATTGATGATGAGCTCGATCCACTCCCTCTCAGGAAAAATGAAGAAGACCTGGTCCAACCCGAGTTGAACCTAGACTTGCGTGCTAGTTGGGCAGTCTCTGAGATAATGCACTATTGATTATCTCACAGTGTTGCATCACTGGCAAACATATTCCACCACAATGTGCCTTCTGACCTTCTTTGCGTTAGTCAAAAGGGCCCTTTGCTTGAGAAGCCATAGAAAGGTTTGGTATTTATTTGGTATAGGACTGGACCAGACATCCTTCCATCTGGTTGAAGGGAGGGGTTGAGTCTCCATCCGCAGCCAGACATATGTCATGCGAGTAGTGAGCTCCCCACTTATTTCTAGTGGTCATGACCACGTATCCGGACCTGCATTCGTTCTGGGTATCTGCGTATTGTCAATGAGGTGCCATGAGCTTTGTGGCAGATGGGCGTGTATGAAGTCCCAGTCCCACGCTCCATCTAGTTGGGTCATGCTCTAGATGTTGAGATCTTCTAGGTCATCAGGGATTATGGTATTGGGATCAAGCTCCATGATGGGCTTACCTAAGATCCATTTATCTCACCATACATTCCTAGAGGTGTCTGAGTTTATATTTCCATGACAGAACCCTTCCAACTTAGGGATGTGAGATTTGATGAAGGCCCATGCTGCCGAATAGGGTTTCTTAGAGAAAGAGTTCCCCCGTACATATTTGCTTCTTAACACCCATGCCCACAGACAAAAGGGGTTGTTCATGAATTGGAAAGCATTCTGTAACATAAGAACATCGTTCTGAGAGTGAACCTCTTTGAGGCCTAGACCGCCATTTTCTTTGCTTTTAGTAAGCGTTTTTCCTAGAAACTAGGGAGATTTTATGTTGCTCTTGCCCCCAGACCAAATGAAGTCTTTGATGTGGCGGTTAATGTCGTCACATAGAGTAGGGGATAACTTAACAGTTTGCATAGTATACGAAGGGATCGTCTGTAGGGTACTCTTCACCAAAGTAACATGAACTGTTGGTGATAGATGACGAGCAGACCAGTTGTTCATTCTGGAATGTATGGACTGCAGATAAGATGCATGCGTATACTTGTTGAGGTGGTGGTGAAGCAATGGCACTCCCAAATACCGACCTAGGTCGTTGGTGCTCGAGATGCCCAACCTTCGATAGAATCCAATCTTTTCCACAGTGGTGGTGTTTGGATAGAAGAAGCATCTTGATTTCTCATTAGAGATGACTTGTCATGATAGTCTATCGAAATTCCGTAGTGTAGACTTGATAGTAGTAGCTTGTTTATTAGATACTTCAGCCATTAAGAGAATGTCATTTGTAAACATAATGTGTGAGAGGAACTCCATTTCTGAAGAGAATAATGGACTTCCAACTTCCAGTTCTAGTAGCCTCGGTTATTGCCTAGCTTAATCATTCCATACAGAGAATGAAAATGTATGGACTTATAGGATCCCCTTGGCAGATGCCCTGGCAGGACTTGAATGCCTTCAAAGGTACACCTTCCCAAAGGATGGAGGTACTACCCGACGATATGATCTGCATAATAAGCATGATTAGATTGGCTTGGAGCCCTATCTTCTGAAGTGTGTCTTCAATGAAATCCCATCTCATGCGATCGAATGCTTTAGATAATTCAAGCTTGATCGCCACCCATTTCTTCTTTCCACGCATTGATTTCATGGAATGAATGATCTCATGTACTAGGAGGATGTTGTTGCTAATTCGTCGACCTGGTATAAAGCTAGATTTATTCTCTGAGATCCATCTATTGAGGAGAGGTTTGATCTGCTCAACAATAATTTTGGAGATAAGCTTAAAATAGGAATTATTCAATGAGATGGTTCTGAGATCCGAGTAGCGTTGACGACTAGGTACCTTTGGGATGAGGACCATTAAGGAGTCTAAAATGCGTGTGTTAATAAGGAATTAATGGAAAGAAATGTGGACAGTAGAGATAAAGGAACTACCAACATGGTCCCAATTCGTCTGCAAAAACTCATTGTGAATGTCGTCGGGGCCAGGGGCCTTGGCTGGGGCCATAAGGAACAAAACATGTTTGATTTCAGCTTATTCTGGAACTTGACCCAAATCACATGAGGTGGGAATGCCTGGGAAGATGCCGATGTAGGTGGATATGTCAGCTCAACTAGTAGCCGGGGTGGCCTCGGTGCATAGCAGGCTGCAAAAATAAGATCCGACCAAATTATGAAGGGTTAAGGGAATCTCGATCCATACTCCATCATCATCCCGGAGTTTGGAAATCTTATTATGATAGCGTCAAGCTTTGATGAATGAGTGAAAGAACTTGTTGTTACCTTCACCAACACGAGCCAATTAATATTCTCCTTTTGTTTCCAGTCGACTTCTTCTCGGAGAATAATGGAGTTGAGTTCCTCTTGTAGGTCAATGGAAAGTAGCTGGTTAGTGACATTAGAAGATTGAGTATGTACTTGGCATTTAGCTAGTCTTCTAAAGATGTCGTTCTTCTTTTTATGTTGTTGTTTGGTGTGCTCGTTGTCCCACTTAATCACAGTAGTTTGAAAGCTTGGAAGGGCCTCAAGGAAGGGCTTGGAGCTGTCCCAAATTGAGAGGAGTTCAGATTTGAAAGATGGAATTTGATTCCAACTCATTCGAGTTCTGAAGTGCGGACGCTGATGTTGTGAAATGCATTGTCCAGAAATTAGGAGAGGGTTGTGATCATTGTGGATTAGCGGCAAAATGTTGACGGTCATACCATTCTCAATGGATATCTAGTCGACATTGGCAATGACCCTATCCAATTTTTCAAGAAGCTTTCCTTTCTTATATGTAAAGTGGTTGCCCGAGGATCGTATGTCAGAAATCCCATCATTGAGAAGGAGGTAATCGAATTTGAGGCTAGAGTGACGATCGAAGCCCTTACCACCATGTTTCTCCGATAGATCAAGCATAGTATTAAAGTCACCAACTGATGCCCAAGCGCCAGAAATGTTAGAAGTTAGGGTAGACAATCTTTTCCAGAGAAGGTCCCATTTCAAAGGATTCAGGCTACCATAGAAAACGGTTAGGTACCACGCGTTATTGATATAGTAGTGAATATATTGATGATGGCTTTGAATAATATCCACCTGACATTTATGACAATCCCATGGGATCCATATGCCACCCGAAACCCCAACGCCGCCACTCAGTGGGAGGAGGAGTAGTCGAGCTTCCGAATGATGCCTGTTGCATTAGTGCTACTACACCGTGGTTCAATAATGGATAGAATATGGAGGTTATACCTTATTTTGTATTCACTTAACAGGTTTAATTTATCCTTGGAGCCAGCTCCTTGGATGTTCCATCATAAGATGTTTGTCATTTAGAAAACAATAGTGTATAGACGGCCTGGGTACTCAACAGATGGTGGCGAGGAGGCCAAATGTATCGGCTGCCACATCCATCGATTTGTCAGACCCCAGATCGCTTTCATTGAAGGATAGAACCTTCTTGGAGAATGGATTGTAGTCACCATTGTTGCCTATGATTTGGGCCAACTTTCCCTTCTTGCGCTCCCTTCCAGGGCTCACAGTTTGATAAATAACATTTCTGCTATAGAGCATGACACCTCCATCACCTCCATAAGTACCCCAATCAAAGCTAGTGGGGACTTCATTAGAAGATCTTGGGACATTGGCTTGGAACCAAAAAGAGTCCACCAACTGTTGGGTAGGTCTTCCCTCTGTAGTTTTGTCATCCACAAGAACCACCGTAGTGTTGTTCTTCTGGGACGCCGCCTAAGAGGATGAGGAAGGCCCGAGAGGGGGCTTCACTAGTAAAAATTGGGCCATTATTCACGAGTGAGTCCTGTCACAAACCCCTCTCTACAGACCCTCACAAATAGGGACGGTTGTGAGTCTGGCCCTCACAAATGGTCTGTGAAGAGAACTCACGTGACAAATAGCAGTGGCCCTCACGAATAGAATTGTCACGGACCAACTGACCCTCAAGAATGTTATATTGAGGCACTATTTATCCTTCATAAATACATTTTTGAGGGACTATTTAGCCTTCATAAACACATTTTTGAGGGACTATTTATCCTTCATAATAACATTATTGAGGGCATGTTTAGTTCTCATAAATACATTTTTGAGGGACTTGATGGTCCTGCAGAATATATTTTTGAAGGGATAATGTCTTCATTAATTATATTTTTGAGGGGTTATGTGGTCGTCATCAATGCAATTTTGATGGTCAATCTGGACCTTCATCAATATATTTATGAGGGACTACTGTAAATGATTTGGTTATTGATTATTGAATGATTTATTAAATGTTAATTAATTGTTACTATAGTGAATATCAAATTTTAAATGAAAACTTTGTATACATAACCTCAAGCAATATTTTTATACTAATTCACATGACATCATAAGAAGATTCAACACCAAAATGACACATAAAAATGTTTAATCACCTCAAACCAATTTTTGTTATTGAAGCAAAATATTATCCATACATTGCGTGCTCAACGTTGATATAAATAAAGAGTACATATGGTTCTAAATTTTGAGATTGATGACAATCAACATATCATGCTAGAAACTTTTAAGATCTATAATGTCTCCATATTCCTTCAAATGGTGTGGTGCTCTTCATCAATGTCAGGCCTCATACAGTTAGGTACTTGAATATTCTTCTCCTAAAAATGACAAATCATTATATTAATAGAATTTAAAGTTTATACATAAATCATAGCACAACAAACAACTTACCCTTATATTTCGGTTTTGGTCTACTCCAAGGTGCATTGTCCGTCGAAATCCATCATTAAAAGTAATTCTACCCTATCAATATAAATACAAAAAGGAATCAGAGTGAGTGCAAAGTAGAGATAAATGTAAGTGAACCAACATAGCAGCAACATGCACCCATAAACTAGAATTATGATTGAACTCAGTAAATAGTACATAATTAAAAAAAACTCAGTGGGTTATATGGCCTTGAAGAATCTCCACGGAAGGACTAATGTTTAAGAAAAGGAGACATATTGGCATTGCTCTCTAGTACTGAAGTGCAATATGCAAACAGTTGTGTAGGTAAGTAATCTAATACAGATAGTTCACTTCTCTTGGGGGACATGAAGTGAATTGGTGCAATAAGACAAATTGCAGTTGTGAAATCAAATGTAGTGATATGCCTGTGTTTGTATGTAGTATAAACAATACGAAGCAGATATTAACATGTTGTTGTAGTTTTTTCAGTAAACATTGGAGACTTTCAGAATGAATAAATAAGTTCCTGCTACTCATTTAGTCAGTTTCATAGACCAAAATATGATTCATGATATCTAGTTCATCTTGGATTTTATATATGGACTCTTTCGAAGACATATCCATTTTGATTATAGCTCAGCTTTGTAATGTAAATCAACAATGACAAGACGGAATTAAAGAGTAGTTGCATATTCGGATTTTTACACACTGAAATAGGATTCAGCTGCATACTTGCTAGGACAAGGGGCGTTTATGGTACATTGCCTATTATACATATATACTATATATGATTCCATAAAGGAAACACAAAAATAGAGAGCAAAAAGGATATTACAATAGCAGCAGGAGGTTGAGGGGGAGGAAGACAAAAGAAAATTAACTGTAGCAGCAACAGTTGGAGAAGCAGGAGGTGTAAAAGAGGAATAGAAGAAAACAGAAAAAAGAGGTGGGAAGAGGTTGTAAGAAGTAGAGGAAATGGAGGAGGGTGAGTGAGACGAACCAGGAAAAGATAATAATACATCAGAAGAAGAATTGTAAAAAACACTCAAATAGAATAACAGTAACTCAGTCCATAATAGTAAGAATAATGGAGGAGGGTGAGTGAGACATAATTGTAAATAATTGTTTTGGCCACCCACAGAAAATTGGGTAATCTCAGTCCATAACAGTAACTGTAGTGAACATACACATATGTTCTCTTTTTATTTTAGTCAACCACTTTTTAAATCAGGCATATTCACCTAGAATGACATACAATGCTACATGGATCTAAAAATTGCCCATAATAATGCCCAAAATCCAAAGATTTTTTCTATTTCTTACTCAAATTGAAATTGTATATTTTCCTTCAATCTGCAAATTATGTGCATTAGTGTATATGGTATTCAATAACCAATAAATACCTAAAACCTAAAGAATGATCCAGGCTTCAGGAGAAAATTTGAATTGTTGTCGAATGACTCAAACTTGTTACATTGTTATTCCATGTATAATGAAAGGTTGAATTTAGCAGTAACTAATATTATCTTGAAATTTCCATGTTCAAACTCCATAACTTGCATCAACTTTAAACAAGTATAGTGGTCTGTGAAAACTTGTAACATAATATCCATCTATAGGCTAGGATTCCACAAGCTTTGCATATATTTGAATTTTTCATTTATAATGAAATGGTATAAACATTAACACATCAAATTTATAAACACATATTCCTAAAACGATACTAAGACTATAATGAATCATTATATTCCCCAAAAAGTTCTTCAGAAATATGCAATCCCAGTAGCTACTTTTTAGGGTCAGCCAAGTTGTAACATATGCTTAATTGCATTGCAGTTAATTCCACCAGCCGTTTGGGTAACTTCATCCAATATATCTTTTACCAAAATTTAAAACCCTACTTTATAGTTTAATACAATGTAATACAGACAATACAATATAGTAACCAGGGTTAAGTCTTGAGGAAGTAATGTGTACCATGTCATTAATTTCAGCTTCAACAAATGATTTACCATTAGCAAGCATACTCCATACAACTTTGTTAATCCGCATAGAAATCCTCATAGCATAAGGACTTTTATTCTTTTCTTTCTCCATGAGTCGCACCTATGCAGCTCTCTGTAAAGCAGCCCTTAAATCCAAAGCTGCAGTCTTTTTTAGCTTTTTAACCCCACCAAATTCTTTTCTCAGCATATGAACCTAAGCAGTTCGTGAGTACACAGATTAATATTGTGGTCTGAAGATAACAATTAGAACAACAGTATAACATAAAGACATAGCTTTGTGTCAAAATTCATGCATAAGAATATACTAAATAAGTTTCTGGAAAATGTTCACAGTTTACAAATTCCAATCAACATCGAATCAAATTTGAATTACTCAAACAGTTAACATGGTATTTTCAAAGTGACCAGGGTATTATCTAGACTTCTTACGAAGTCCTGCAAACATTCTGAAAATCCAAAACAACAGTTCTAGATTGATGTATTTCACCAAATGACATTAGTTTGTTGGTCTTGAGATGTGCCAACCAACGATATGGTTTTTGAAGAAGAAAATAACAACAATAAAGATCAAAGTGTACCTGGGTAGAGGGTCATCTTGTCAGTGCCAAGTGTGAATAGATAATTAATGACCTAAACAAGCTTTCTCATTAAATTCCAATATTCATCTCATATGCATACAATAATATGCTATTTACCCACATAGGACAAGTGTATAGTGTGTTGACCAAATTTGCTAAGCTATCATATTTTTTTACTACTTCCAAAATATTAATGATAATATTTTGCTCCAAAATTATTTTTTTAAGTATGGAGTAAATAGTAGACAAATATTATAGTTGTAATGCCATACAATGTTGTCAAGCAAAGATAACATAATCAATAAGAGTTAATAAGTTATCTCCAAGTATGGGACATATGTAGCATGATAACATGTTTTTGGCGGGGCTCAAAGGATGGAGAGTGCAAGATATGAGGTTATGTCCAATGAAGATGAAGAAGACAATAGCAAAATGAGGAAGAACCATGGTTAGGTGAGATCCTTATTGTAGATGACAAGATAAGGAACGCCTAGAAGAAGAAAAAAGGTAAACCATGATAGGAATAGTGCAAATGAAGTTTTGGAGGACATCAGGAATCATACTAATGAGGATGAAAGACAAAGAGGATTGAGATAGAAGAATTAAAGCAAGTGATACCAATCATGCACATAATATGGGGACACCACAAAATGGAAGTTGAGGTTGAGGCTGAACCACAACTTGTAACTAAAATACAAACTACTGGAAGAAAGGCGAAGCCAAGACGTGCTATAAAATATCCACACATTCACAAATATTGTAAAATGAAAAAAAGGACAAGACAATTGAAGGTGAGTGTACTATGAATATGGAGTGGGATAGCAAACCCAAGGTATAACCTTGCCATTCACATTTCAATCTTTATTTTTATGGATTTATTATGTTAAAATGCAAGTAACACTGGCATGATGTGATTATTGAAGCTTAAAAGGAAATGTGTATAGATTAGAAACCTAGAGTGGTTTCTACTCTAGAACTAAGGATCAGTGGAAAGCAATCTAACTACACAGTCAAGAGATTGGGTTTCAACAATTTCCATCTAATTAAAGTTGAAGGGTTCATTGGTGGTATTTGGATCGCATGGAACCAAGACCAAAATGATGTTAACACCATCTACAACCACATACAGTTCATCCATGTGGTATTGAGAAGTGCCTTTTCACCTTTTTGTATGCTCACCTAAGTAGTCTAAGTATTAAGACATTGTTTCTGTGTAATGTGAATATATACAAGGGACTAAATATATACAAGGGACTACTCAGCAGTTTAAGAATTATCTGTGTTAAGGATAATTTATTATATATGCTAATATGACCTATAATAACACATTGTATATACAGTTTATACCCAGTAGGATCCATGCTTTACTCCTGCTGAAAGCTATTGAACACATTGTATAAACACATTGTTGTTTGATCCACATTGTATAAACACATTGTTGTTTGATCCACATTGTATAACACTGGTGGTTTCTGAAATCTATTGAACACATTGTATAACACTGTGTTTATATTAAACTATTTATAAAAGTCTCAATATGAACTATATGAACACCTCTAAACCTAAGGTATATACTCTCACAGAAATGTGTTTACACCTGCTAAACCTATGGACTTAATATAAGATACAGAATTTATTTGTGTCACAGTTTCATTCTACAATATGCTATGGACTGCATGTTAGAGTTGTGATTTCTGCAAAATGTATTTATATGCAGTGGCATTATACTTTGCAGCAATCTAGATAGGACAACAAAGAACAAGACGGTCTAAGAACTAAAGATAAATATAAGAATCTTGGATGAATGTGTTACAAATGTTACCTTTCAAGTATACGACCACACATATTATAAGACAAAAAGAATCATTAATGTCCCCCACCATCTAAAAATGAAGAAAGGTAATAATGAAAATGGAACTTTCTTAATAATATACTTGGACAAGTCACATAACTGTATGCAGTTTGGATAAAAATGATACACAAATAATTAAGGTGCATATCATAATTCCATTGTATAACAATTACTTATAATAGTGACTATAGGATCACATACATACAATGCCAATATGAATTTTTATCAAGAAATTAGATGGATGTGTACCCTGCTAGACCTATCATCATTATATTTTTCAGAATTGAATCCTCTAATGCAAATGTATGCCATCTTAGTCAAGCATACATGTACTAAAAAATACCCATAGTTTGAGGTCAGTAGGAGAGCATCTTCCTAGTGTACTACAATACATGTTATGGTATAATAATGTAATCATTACTGTATACAAATTAGAAACCATATCCTATGAAATATACATATTGACCTATTGCATTTGCACTTTTAAAGATGCAAAAAAAGTTCAAGAATAAATATAGTGTTGGGCATGAGTAAGATTATAAAAAATACATAGAAATTAAGAATCCACTTTTTAAAAAGTACTCACTGAAGCACCCAGTTGGTGCTTAAATAACTACAAGTTCATGTCCGCCAGACATTGAGCCTACCAGATGGTTCTGTGTGAGGAGTTTGTGGTTAAACTGGTTTGACGAGTTTGTTGTCTGGATTGCCCCGCCATCATTCTCGATTTAGTTCTGACATCCATGACTTAGACCCATGAGCTTATTAAGGTCAACTCTGAGTCAGGTCTAAAACCTTGGATTGAATCCTAGATTCATGTGTTTAGAAATTTAAACAAAATGAAAATGATATTAGTTCTCTATGAAGTAATTGGTTCAAGTATGATCCCATATAGACCCTGGTGCTGATTGTGTGAAGTCAATAGGCCATGCAAATAAAGAGAAACTCGATATGGCACACTTTGTTAACATTGTGAATTACAGAATTAGTATGTGGTCTAAAGGTAAAGAAATGCTCATGTGATTATACATTACCCCAAATCTGGGAGAAGCAAGGGCGAGGGATCCCTTTGCTTTGCCTACGAAGACAGAGTATCAAGCGTGGAGCCCCAAATATGGGAGGGGAGGATCTTCTCCATCAATCACTCTTGGACTGGGTGGAGGTCGATCAGATCGACATAGCCAATCCGTAGATCTGTATCCTGGCTCTTCGCGACGCTCCTTGTCTTATCCCCCTTCCTCCAGGTCAGCCGAGGAGAAGACCCCAACCGCACCTGTACTCCATGAATCCGCACCAATCTTTGATCAAACCTCATTGTGGCTGTGTGGATGCCAAGGGGAGGAAAGCACCAAGGAAAGCGCTCCCTCCCCCTAGCAGCGGCCATCGGGAGAAGTCTAGAGAGAAGGGAGAGCGGGTTCCCTCGAGAGAAGGGAGTTCGATCTCTCACTGTATATGTTCGAACCAAAAAGAAGGTTTCAAGGGAGGTGTTAATGCATATGTTTAAATTTTGTTTTTCCATTCATAGAAATTGGAGAGGAATAAATAGTATAACTCCATATTCACTATCAGTGTAGAAAAATTACACTAGATATCTTAAAAAGAAAGTCATACTGGAGACTCAAACTTTTGATTATGTGTTGTTTGAAATGTAAGAAATCCAAGATGATATACTCAACAATAGGTGGACATCCGGAAGTTACAAGCTTGATATACACAAAGTCCTCAACAGAACTACATTCCAAAAAGAAATCCAAAAAACTGTCAAAAACCATAGACATACTTGTTCCCTTGATACATCATAGTTTTAAGTATTTGTAGTAGGATTCATCTTTTTGGAACAAATCTACTAATTCTTTTATTCCAACCCAATAAGATACTTATTGATTGGTAGAAGCTTAAAAATAATAAAATAAATAAAAATTCCCCATACGAGGGGTGACTGGAATAGTTCTAGAAAATTCATCTCGACATTGCTCTACATGATACTTATTATGTGGTTGCACATTTCCATTATGTACTTTCTATGGGAGCCATTTTTGCTTTATTTGCAGGATTTTACTATTGGGTGGGTAAAATCTTTGGTCGGAACAAAAAGTATAGATCAAAACTAAACATCACAGTTTTTTTGAAGAAAAACTACAACTCAAAACTAACTAACTATCTACCTTGAACTATTTATTGATGAAGCAAAATAGAATAATAGAATAAAAATATGTTTGGAGTGCCTCAATTTTTTTCGGTATGTTTTCTTTCTAAAGTCGTATTTGTTAAATGGTGAATTATGGGGAAAGGAATGGTTGGGATATAAAAAATGATTTATTTGTCATGGTGACAGAAAAAGAAAAATATTTCATGGCGAATCAATGAGGAAATTTAGAAAAGATAGTAAATCAGTGGGAGAAATTTTCAATTAAGACTCAACTACTTATTTCGAGACATGCTCAAAAAAATTAAATAGATAAAAATCATACTTGTGTAGGGTGTTTTCATAACGAATTTTCCTCCAATGCAATTTCTAAATTTTTTACCATCCCTATCCATTTTCCCATACATCTATTACCGAATAACAACTTTAACAATTTGTTCTTTTCCATTGATGTCCCCTTCCCCATCGCATTCACCTTCCCCATCATTTTTTAACCATATACCAAGCACAACCTAAGACAACATGTCACAGCTTGCAATTATAAGTAATTTAACCTTATTAAAGTGTGTTGCACATGTCTATCCTAAACTTCTAACTTGTCTTTTTTTCGTAGAAACAGCTCGTATTTGAATTAGGTCCTAAAGCGCAACTTTGTGGGTGGATTTCACACAAAGTGTGACTTTGTATAGTGCCCCCCACCAATTGAAAAACATGCTACGCCACTGATGACACCATATACATGGTATTACTATATATGTAGATATGTGTGTGTACATATAATATAATATGTGCAAATATAGTGGTTTAGAAGAGTGTGTAGTATATGTGTATAACTTGTCGTGCGAAAGCATGAGATGATGAATTGCAACACATCAAGCATGCAAACCCATACATCTATTTGTAAAGAAGAAAATATATAGTTTTGCAACCCTCACAATGAGTTATAAATTACTTAAAAGTAGTTATATAAATCAACAAAATAGTTAGGGTCGTGTGAAGGGACATAGAATTAATCGCATGGCCATTTAGGGGAAGATTTATAAATCAAATTTAAAAAATATGGTCATAGTTACGAGGGTCAAGTCGTCAGGTCAACTACAAGTTTCAGTCAACAACAAGCTTCAAGCTTCAACCAGTTGAGTAAGGTTGGGTTACAAAACATTGCATTTATATACTATTAACCAAAGTGTTCTTAGTTAAGCACAAATGAAGGGATGACTCAAGAATATACATTTGAAGCAAATAGTTACTAACCAAGACATATGAATAGCACACTCAGAGGAGTTGTATGATTTTGTATTCAACCACTAAATTATTTGATCCCATTTCAAGATAAGTTTAAATAGTAGGCAAAGTACACATATTAAGAAAATAGTTTAGGAGACCAAAGAAGAGTAAATTAATTATATATCTGGGTTGTATACACAGTCAAAGTCATAAAACTAGTGGCGTCAATTCAAATCCTTCCATGGTATGCCATAGACACAAAGCTTTTCGTAGGCTGAATTTCACATCTACCTTCTTTCCATTATTGATTGGAGTAGGTCATTCATGATCCTTCCTAGAGATATGTAGTCGTAATGTACTATTTTGCTATTTGAACGTGGAGGAGAGTCAGAACAAGTAATAAAAGATAGGTAGAGGGAACCGACACCACCACTTTGGTTAGTTACCAAATAGATAGATGAATGGGGGTCGCAGGATACGAAGGGGTTAGGGGCTTAGAGCTACCCAGGCAGCGATAGGAGAGATAAGAGTAGTGGGAATGTGGAACAATGTTTTTGGGTGGAGAAACCAAAAAGAATCGGGTCGTCTCTGGCGCTACGCGTGCAATACTTTTTTTTTGGAGGGGGTGGTGGGGAGTGCGGTGAGTATCGGCACTCCTTCTATAATATGCCGCTAAAATATGTCGAGAAAAGTAAGTTTTGTTGTGGTGTCTGGTGGTAAAGGTACCTTCTCCGTAGAGATGTGCTGTCGTCGTCCTCCACCAGAGATCGCTTCCTTGAATCACGAGCGTCGTAGGAGCCTCGAACCACCAACGCGTACCATGTCTTTGACCGCGAGTGCTAGCACAAGCAACAAGCAAATAGGAGCACCGTCGACGGAGGAGGATGACGATGGGGAAAGAGACGATGGAAGGAGGTGAAGTGATGGTCGGGGGAGGAGATGGCTCTGAAGGGGGAGCGGAAGAAGGTGTGATGGATAGGGGAGGAGATGACCTTGAAGGGGACGCGGAAGGAGGTGCGATGGTCGGGGCATCGGGGGAGTCGGCAGGAGTCGGGAGCGATCGGGGCAAAAGCCTCGCTCTGGTGATTGCAAATCTCGCCAAAAGTGGTGTATTTTGGGAAGTCTGCGGAATACGAATGGTAGAGAATGGAGGGAAGGGTTATGAGATGGAGGGAAACATTTGACACGGCATTTTTCATGAAGTGATTAGTTAGTAATGTATTTTTGACGGATTAGTGTTCACATAAAAGATCTAAGGATGTTAAAAACACGGTTGAGGGATTTGGTCCCATATTTGAAGGATGAGCCCTCACAAATAGACATCATTATTCACGGTTTTTGGTTCCTCACAAATGTTCTTCAACAAAGGCCAAATTTTTTGTAGTGCTTCCAAGAGTTTTGGCCATTCGACACAGTGGGCTTTTTTGTGGATTTTTTCTTGTTTTTATGATTTGTAACCATCTCCCATTGGTCACCAGGAGAGGTCTCTTCAACAGTGGCTTGCGTGGTAGCATCCTTGTCTTGATGAGTTGGCTGCTTGCTTTTGGGGGATCCATCCGTGTGGGCAGTGAAGTTCTTCTTCATTTGGGGCTTTCGTGGGGGCATCTTGGCATGGATGGCCTCCGTGTATGCGGGAGCATAGAGGAGTGGTGCGGACAGAGCAAACGGTGCCTCCATTCTAGGAAACGTTGGCCTAAACTTGCATACCCCTTCAGCATGGCCGAGTCGGCCAAACTTCATGCAGAAAGTAGGTAGATTTTCATATTTGAGTCTGTAGTCCTCTCCATTGAGTAATATTGTGGGGAGAAGAGGTTTCGACATAGCTACCTCAACTGTGATCCGGGAAAACATGTCGCAGTGCCCCGACTGGGTGGTGGCATCAATTTTTATCGTTCTCCAAATCAGGTCCCTGATACTTGATAAGAGTTGATTTTGGAACAGGTATATTGGTAAATTTGTAATCCTTTCCCAGACAACCAGTTTACGTGGGACAGGATCCGAGTGGTCTAAACTCCTTTGAGCAGGATTGGACTGAGAGTTAGTGATTGAATATTGTCCACAGACCTCCTGTCATTGCTTGGATGAAGTCGTTGTTGTTAGACAATTGAATAATGTAATACCCCATGTTGAGATCGATAGCCCGAAAGTCACCGGAGAGGGCCCAGAGGACGGAAATCCTATTATTAGGGCATTGAAGCTGATGTTGGTTCCAAAAACCTTAATAACTACGATGTACTTCTAGGGCTCCAGCAGAAGGGGAAGTGATGTAGGGTTGATAGAGATCTTTGGGAGATTGCCACTATAATCAATCCAGATATCCTCTACCTTAAGTAAGTCCAGGGGGACTTGGGTGAGGGACATCGGTGCCTTGGTAGTGCGGCCAACAATCACATCTTTATATGATTTCCCAGTTTGAGGTAGGGGAGGATCAGACGACAACATGGAGACGTCTCCTTCAGATTCCAGGGTAGGTTTTGGGTTAGCATATGCATCCAGAGAAACTTCAACATTGCCAGTGGTGTGGTGGGGATCAGGGTGAATGGTGTTGTGGCCACCATGGCTGCTACCTCTCCCACCTCTTCCTCTAAACCCTAGCATACCTACTGCCTCTCCCACCTCTCCCACCACTAACCTGCATGGTTATATTGGCATTCTTTTGATCCTTCCAGAACAACATGCAATGATTTACACAAACATCGATCTTCACATAGTCAAGCCCCAAGTCACTAACATATTTTTTTTCTTCATAGAATGATTCTAGAAAATGACAACTCTTAAATGCCATAGATAACAATGTGATCAAATTATTAAAACAATTATTGCTCATACCATGAAACCCTTTGAGTTGTAACAATGACATTGTGAATAATAGTTTTGAAAATCCTTCATATCCATCATTAAGTGGCTCCTTTACATGTTTCATCAGCTTAAATAACTTAGAAAATTCATTAATCAAACCATCATTCTCATATATTCCATCCATTTGATCTGAGGTAGGAACAAAACTAACAAGAAATCCTAGCCCATCCCTTATCATTCACTCTACATAACTAGCATCATGATTAACATCAACATCATTATTAACCTCAACATCAACATCACCATCAACATGAACACAAGCATCATAATTTGTCACTTCAACTGACTCATCGTGCGCCACTGAACATGTATACCACTTAGATATGCCATTCACTATAAGATCAGTTGAAACTTCATATTTTTTCTTGTAACATGCATTATTACATTTAACACAAGGACAGGTTATGCAAACATCAATTCTGTATTTCTAGATGCAAATCAAATAAATTATACAACACCATTAACATATTCTGAAGATAATCTGTTCTTATTTTTCATCCAGCTCTTATCTATTCTAGCCATTTATCCTACAATTTCGAAACCAAAATGATTATAAAGGATTATTAAAAATTATAAAGATATGTAACTAGATGTCCTTTTAAAACAATCACGCATAGAAAAGGAAGCTATAGTAGGTGCATTCATTAATTATAGATAATACATAATTGCATGTTAAAAAATAATTCATATTTTAGTACTCATGGCCAAAACAAAGATACATATTTTTCATTCAGGAAATGTAATGGGGATCAAATTAGTACTCAATCAGTTCCCTGGGTTGTATAGATCTCCTTATCATTAAAAATATTTTAGCTTTTAAAAAGATTTCCATGCACCCTATATTTAGGAAATTTACTATTAGAGAACAAATTTGATATATAAGAAATGAATAAAAAAGCAATATCATAACCATATAATGTTTATGGCTTCAGTGGGACAAGTGTATCATAAATATGGGATAAACAGTTTTCAAAGTTTGCTACACATATTTAATATTACACTTGTACTTTTGTAAGAAGTAAATAGAATGAGATAAATGAATTAATAAAAATGTTGATCTATTGTGATAGGGATATGTATATCATCAACCTGATTATTATGTTCTTTGATATCAACAAATATTTTTTTTGGGATGCTTAAGTGGGTGTGTAAGGCCTTAACTTTAAACTACACCCTTAAATACCTACCCATATGAAATGGTGTTCATTTTATCAACTATACCCTAACAAAATATTCTCAATGTCAACCTTTTGTGTTATACATTAATTAATAAGATTTCTAGTAAAATGTTAAACTAGCACCACATTTTCTTAGTGAAATTATATGTATTCCTTTTGTGTCACAGGGACCCAAAGTATGGTTGGTTGGTGAGGTCAATGGTTTCCCATGTCAAGAATGTTGTTTGGCTAATATGGAAGATCTAATTATTGACTTATATCTTGTTAATTTAGACACAATAGCCAAGGATAGATTAAATGTCAACCTAAACTAAGTTAATCAAACCTTAATATAACTTAGACGGGCCTTAAAGGTTGTACACCCCCTAATTTGACCAAGAAAGAATGAATTTAAACAATGTACTTATTTTCATTGTCAAAATAATAGATTTATATTACTTCAATATATATTTATAGACCCACCATTTCTTATACATCAAAGTTCTAAAATGCAAAAAAAATATTAAATGAAGATTTAGAATGGTTTCATGTTTTTTTTCAATTGGTTATTTCTTTCTATTCGTATCTCTTTTTCATTATCGACTTCATTTAATTTACATAGGGGAGATTTTATAATAGTAATTAGCTCGAGTGAAGTGCTTAGTTTCATGATTAAGAATTATGGGTTAGAGTTTGGGGACATGTGGGAGATTAGGGTTTCTTGATCATACTTTGTTCAACATGTTGGCATATAATTCTTTACACATCTCCTACTTTACTAAATTAGGGAAATAGAGTAAAAAGAACCTAATTACAACTATTTAGACCTAAATCTTACACATTTGACACCAAAAAAAAAAAATAATACCAGCTCAGACTTATTTTGACCCACTCTTATCCTATATGGCCTAAAGTGACAAAATATCGACCTACACTAAGTTTAGAAGCCTAGATAACATGGTGTCACCACATGAGATTGCATTCACTTTATAAGTTAAACCCTAACAAAAGCATTCTCAATGTCAACCTTTTTATGTCAATCACTCATTCCTATTTTGTAATTTTTATACAACAAAATTGTACGAAAGTATAAAAGGAATATATATAAGGGAAGAGATAAATGAGGAAATAGTTATAAAAATCATATATGTCCACCAAATAAGGAGTATGTCATTGCAGTAGAAAAACTAGCCAATCTCTAGAAACAAGCTAACAAATGCAGTTATATACACCCTTCAGTTCGATATATAAGACTAGTTGATCTAAGAAAAAATAATGTTTATGAAGAAAATATTTTCTTTACTTTTTTCATAGATTGAATATGAGTATTATCATTTGAAGATATCTTACCCTGACATTCAAGGATGAAAGTAAGATTCACTATTAAAGAGACATTCACATTGGTTCTAGAAATAAGTAGCAAGGTCTAATGAAAATATGGTCAGAGAAATATCTTTAGAAAGGAATATGCCTTCCTACTGAAGACTAGGCCAAAAAGAACAACATATATATCCTAGGATATAATTCATATAGACTATTATATGTAGTATTTACATCTACTACCGTAATATCTTAGTTTTCCACCATTCTGAGACGTATTTGTGTAATAAGTGGAGATGAAGGTGCTCCAAATATTTGGGAAACTACTGACAATGCAACTGTCAGTGTTGCAAGTAACACTTGGTGACTTAATCTTTGCACATTTGTTGAAGTGTAAGAAGACTAGCAACCAGGTATACTTGGACATTACAATATTTCTGTAAGAATGTTTGTAGAGGGTGAGTTATTATACTGATACTATTGTGCATGTGATTGTTGAGCTTACATGTCACACCCCGATCTCACACTAACCACTAATCACGAGATTAGGGCGCGACGAAGTGATTATCACATAAAAAAATCACTGAGAACTTTTTTCTTTCTTTTTAAAACCTCGTAATGATATCCGGATTATTGTCGTAAACTAAAACATAATAAACTATTGCGGAAGCATTTCAATTAAACTGGCTAGAGAACATAAACAGAGTTTACAACATGTAACATTGTTTAACAGAAAGTAAACATAACAGTTAATTTACATCTTTATACACATTCGCCATACATATTCTCTCTCACCCACACCATGTCCCAAGGACCGAGGGGAAAGGACTAAGAGACCTCTAACTAAACTAACTACATATACCTTCTACAGATTAAGCGTTAGGATGAAAAGATCCTTCCGATTCCTGGAATTGTCGGTGACCTGAAAAATGTTTGAGTAGAGGAATGAGCCTACTCGCTCAGTGAATAGTATTTCACTTAGCCATCATCGGATAACTCCATATTTTACATTTAACAGGAATATGTGAATAAAATAACAAACCGAGCAATTCTAATGAAACAGTGCAATTATCGCAGAAAAGTATACTGAACATTTAAAGAACAAGTATTATAAATTCTAAATCTGAACATACACAAGTTTCATATTAATCTACCTTAATTCTAAGTGATCATCTTTTACCTTATGCCCTGGTCATATGCAGTGTACTCTGCATATAAAGTCTCGTAGCGAACTACGAACCCACCGTACAAGACTTAGCGACACACCCAGGAAATGCTAAGTCTGACTGCTGTCATGGTCTGCGTCAGGACTCTCAGACTCACACGGCCTCACTGCACTCTCAAAGAGTGTACTCTAGACTCCTCCTCTAACCTGAGCACACAAGCGGAGAGTCTGGGTTACCACCATGACACACGCACATATTATTGTTGAATAACCCCTATTTACTCCAGTGCCACCGTGACACACGCACAGATTATTGTTGAACACTGCCTCTCTGTCCTCGTGCCACCGTGACACACGCACGAATTATTGTTGAACACGAGCCACCGACCATCTAGACACACGCTAGGTAGGTCGTTTCACCCCTAAGGCACAGACCTCTCAAAGGGGTTCTACGGTGTCAGGGCATCTAAGTCTAACACATTTTATTATAATAAGAAAACTCTTATAACATTGTGTCTCTCTCTCACATATTCGACTACTGGAATATACTGTAATTCTGCAATTCACTAGCTGAAACTAGAAGTTCAACTTTCATAACATTTCTATATATAGTGCAACAACTATTCTCTTATATCGCAATAACTCATAACTCAGCTATGCTTTCATGCAAACAGATTCGTTCACTGTAAATAGATTTCATATCTATTCCACGTCTCTATACTGATTTCATATTACTGAACATTCAAATATACTGTATTGAAAGGAATACTCAACCTGAAATACTTTATCACATTTATTCGCATCTTACTGAAATTACACGTAAGGCATGCACATTTATATTACTAATCATTTCATTTCGTTTGAACTATGAAAATTAAAAGTCTAAGGATGCTAACTATGCTCGGCATCCGGGTAATCTCTATTACCCACATATACACATAAACATCATTTTCATATATGCAATATCTACAATTAAACGAGTTAAACCTTGATAATTAAGTGAGATAATACTCACCCAATTCGGTGTGTTCGTATACACCGAAAACGTCCACAAACAAGCCTAATTCTGCTTTTCTACAACTTTGCACCCCGTGCAACTGATTTGCACCCCGTGCAATCTGGGCAGAAACACTTCTGTTCTGTTTTTCTGCAACTTTACACCCCGTGCAACTGATCTGCACGCCGTGCAAACTGGTCGACTTTCTGTCCTGTTTTTTGTAACTTTGCACGCCGTACAACCTGCGCAGAAAACGGAAATCCCCGAGGAAGAAGGTGGATATTGGGTCGTTTTGTGGCCAATCTTCACCCGAAACTCTTTGGGAACTTCAAGACGACCTAGCAGCAACCCGTAGACGTTGCTTTTCACACCTTAGGCCGCTCCCAGCGACCTCCTTGGTTGGCCCCTATCTTGGTCGGGCTGCTTGGAACGAAGAAGAAAGGGGGGAAGAAGATGGAGAAGATGACGCAGCTGAAGGAGGGAACCGTGGCTGCTGGTTGATTTGGTTGGGAAAAGATGAGGAATCGAAGGTGAACGGAGAAGGATGGGCTTGATCTCCCAGCTTTCTCCTCTAGCTAGTTCTCTCCCTCTCCCTTCTCTGTTTTCTCAAATGGCAACTGAAGGAATGAACTTATCGTTCATTCAAAGTCGGCTAATAGGCTAATAAAGGGAAAATCTAAAGAGGAGATAAGGAAGGGCGCCTGGGGGCCGAACTTAAAATGCCCAAGAACTTTTCCGAAATTACACATAGGTCCCTGGACACTAAAAAGCTCATATCTTTTTACTCGTAGGTCGGTTTTGCGTGATTTCTCTGGCAACGGATCAAGCATAAACTTGTCCTCAACCTCAGGACAAGAAAACAATCTAATGATACATTAACACTAGATCAAAGCTCAAAACACTATTAACAAAAGCAAGTACTCATCTCAACATAACTAGTTCAATTATGCACTAACCAAGGTACTTACTGGTAAAATGAAATGTGGGTCATAACATTACATTTACCTGAATTAGTAAAATGTGTATGTACAGTCTGGATGGATTTGACCTAGAAAACTTGAAAAGTGGTGTCCAAATGATGTGTCACGGATCCGTTCTTACCCTAATCCCAATCCCACTATCCAAAAGGGCAGTGTTAGAGGGATGAGAGCGCCCGTCCCTGAGTGGCCCGAAAATCACACACAGATAATATGCAAAAATGAAATAACATCCTTCTTTATTAAAATGAACCAAAAAGTTTAATACATAAGGCCCGTAGGCAATAGGAAAGAGAAAAAGATAAGAACTAGCCTACAACTACATCCCTTTTACAATAGCTCCCATGTAGAGTCCATAAGATGTAGTAGTCTTTATTGCAGTAGATGAAAGAGTAGATGAATCTAGTTCCTTGTATTACCTAAAATCGAGAAAAATTAAGACACAAAGTCAATGCAATTGCACGGTACGCTATATAAAAATAAGTAAAGCAGTTTATAAGAAAAACTAGTATGCTTGGCAGGACTTATGTTTCAAAACATTATCAAACGATTTTCCAAAAACCAAAATGTTATTCAACACAAATTTTATTACGAATTTCCCATTATGCTGTAATTCAAGAAGCATGCTTATATTAGTTTGGGTGACTCTACTACCCCAACACGATGGGGAGGTCACCAAGCTCCTTCTCATCATATGAGATAGGAGATCCAAGTGCAAAATCCTGCCTTCCAAAAAGGGAGTTTTGCTTATATCCAATATCAACATTATCAACTTTTCCAACATCATTATCAACATCAATATACAGGCAGTCATAATGGGTCTAGTGATTTAGGGTTTCATGTTTCTCAAAGTATAATATAGAAGAAAAACGGAAGACTATTCATAGGGAACAATATTTCATACAAATAACTAGCCAAGCATAATTCAAGAGATACCTAAAAGTATCATCATACAACCAAGGAGGAGTAGTATAATAGCGTACCTTTCTAAAAGAGTATTTGGAGTATAGATCCCAAGAGAGAGTAGATCAACCCTTTGAGTCAGATCCTAGATAAAAATAATGGATCAAGGGTCAAGATCATAGTTTAAAAAGATCATGCTTTGTTATTCGAGATTAGGGTTACATTTTCCTATTTCTACCTTAGGTTTAGGTCATCAACAATATTCCCCAAAAGTCCAACAAATATTCAAGTATCAAACATGTTTTATGAATGGATGACCTTCCTAGGTATATTTAGGAATACATGTCAACCCTAATTATCAATATCATTATTCAAATCTCTAGATCATTTCCAATATGAGATAGTACAGTTGGACTCAAAATTAGATTAGGGAGTCCTATGATTAAGAGGTATTTCTAGATTAAGGTAGAGCATCGTTATATTAAGAATAAACCTTATTTCAAAGTATTTGATTCATATTTTTAGGGTAAAGAGTTAAGAGGATTATATCTAACCCTTATTTTGTCAAAAATGATTTGGTGTCTCAGAATGATCATTAGAAATAGGAATAAGAGTTTCTCCAAGATTAATCATCATATAAGATAATTAAATAGGAAAAGGAACAAGATCATGGCATATCAGTGATAAATATTGATAATTAAGCTTCACAAGTATTTTTAACAGATCAGTTGGATTTTTCTGATAAAAAAGGACTATAATTTCGATATATTTGGAGCTAGGGATCTCAAGATATCATTTTTGCAAGATTTAGGCTATTTTCTGGAATTTAGTGCAGAGGGGCAGAATTACCAAAATTAGGGGGTCGTTGATCATCGGTCCACTGTGTCTCACGAAGAGGATCGGTGGAAGGGAGGAGTCATGCTTCCAGGCATGTGCCTGTGGAAAAGGAGCAAGAGAGGACTTGCGTGCGATCTGATGACCGTTGATCCTTGGTTAGATCAGCGTGGACCCAAATCCAAGGGCAGCTGCTGCTCGCCCCAACACAAGCACCCGCCCGAGAGCAGGGGTGCTCCGCGGCGGTGCGGTGGCCGGAGAAGAAGGGAGCGAGAGAGGGAGGGTTCGATGCGAGGAGATAGAGTGCCACTTGTCTTTGTGGTGGTGGGCCGACCTCAAAGGGGGGTTTATATAGATGTTTGGGGGCTAGGGTTAGGGTTGCTAGAGGGGGCGGCGCACCCCATGGGTTGGCTTGCTTGCTTGACTCCTAAGCAGCGATTACACCCTACTAAGCCGCGCGGAAGGTTCGAGAAGGAGGTGCGGACTCGTTGGTTGAGTCACCGGGCGCAACAGATGTGAATTGATCGATCGGGGTCGGGCCATGGTGGCTTGTCCACCGTGGACCTTGCCAAACCAGGCGCAAGGTAGGGGATGGCCCCAGCGCCGTTGGATTAAGATACAAGGCTGCTGGGTCAATCCGCCTTGCCCAGCGGCACCCCAAGCAACAGATGGGCCGGGCCCAACAAGAAAAAGGGAGAATAAAAAGGTGGAAAAAGGAAAAGAAAGCTAGGAAGAGGCAAAAACCTTAGAAAAATCGTATAAAATCATAGGAAGGTCAAAATTATCAAAAATTTGGAACATATCTTCAACATGAAGTGTAGAATATTTTGTACAAGTTTGGAGACCAAAAGATAAGGTTAACTAGTCAAACTCAAGCATTTGATCAAAGAGGTGTATTAAGTTAATTAAGGTGCCCAAAAGTGCATGAAATTCATAGAATACAAAAGAATTTGATTTTGGATATCTATATTGATCAAGGAGTCAAAAGAGATTATGAATGATCACTATAAAGGTGAAAGATAAATTAATTTAATAAAAAAGAGGGAAAAACTCACATTGTCACATCCTCCCCTCCTTATAAGGAATTTTGTCCCCAAAATTCAAACTTCCCTGAAGAGGTCAGGAAAACGTTCCTCCATGTCTGACTTCAACTCCCAAGTATCATCATCACTCCCATGGTGCTTCCACAACACCTTAACCATATCAATTTTCTTATTTCTGAGTTCCTTGGTGCGAGCATCAAGTATCTTGACCAGAGTTTCTTGGTACACAAGGGTGTCCTTTAATTCAATTAGTTCATGATTGAGGACATGGATAGGGTCTTTGACATACCGCTTTAGGTTCGACACATGAAATACGTTGTGCATCATGCTATATTGTGGAGGTAGAGCAACTTGTAAGCACATTCCCCAATACGATCCAAAATTTCAAAAGGACCCACATATCTAGGACTGAGTTTTCCTTTGTTCTTTGCAATGGCTCGAATTAGTCGAATCTTCAGGAAAACATGATCACCTACTAATAACTGAGTGTCAGTCCTGTGTGCATCAGCATAAGAATTCTGACGATCTTATGCCCTTTTTAACCTTTGCTTGATTAGGTTGACATTATCAGAATAGAGTTGTAGTTCCTCGGACTTCATAATTCGTCTTTCGCCTACTTCATCCCAGTAAAGTGGAGATCTACACGGTCTTCCATACAGAGCTTCATAGGGAGGTATGCTGATACTGGATTGGTAGATATTGTTGTAGGCAAACTCAACGAGAGGAAGGTAGTGGTCCCAAGAACCACCCCAATCGAGGACGCATGATCTCAGCAAGTCTTCTAGAACTTGGATTGTCCTCTCAGATTGTCCGTCAGTTTGGGGGTGATAAGCAGTGCTGAAATTCAGTTGAGTTCCCAGTTCTTCCTGTACTTGTCGCCACAAGTGAGAAGTGAACTTTGCATCACGATCAGATACTATAGATACAGGAATTCCATGCAGCCTGACTATCTCTCGAACGTAAAGTTCTGCTAACTCAGGAACCTTGGTTGTTGTCTTGATTGGAATATAATGGGCCGATTTAGTCAGACGATCAACTACAACCCAAATGGCGTCACTCCCTTTCCTGGTCCTGGGTAGTCCCACCACGAAATCCATGGTGATGTTTTCCCATTTCCACTCGGGGATAGGTAGGGGTTGTATAAGACCTCCTGGACGTTGGTGTTCAGCCTTGATCTGTTGGTAGGTCAGACACTTGGAGATGAAAGTAGCAATGTCAGTCTTCATATTCCTCCACCAGAAGTGCCTTTGCAGATCCTTGTACATTTTTGTCGATCTAGGATGCACAGTTTATTTTGACCCATGAGCTTCTCGTAACACCATATCTATCATGACTGAATCTTCTGGGACCCATATGCGCTGTTTGTATCAGATTCCACCATCCATACCAACTTTCAGATGAGTTTGGGGCTTCTCTAATAGCTTAATCATATCATCAAGGCTCTTGCTATTCTTTTGAGCGAACAGGATTTCGGATAGGAGGCCCGATTTTACATGGACACTGGACAATCTAAGAACGTTGCCCATACGCCTTGGGGCCCAAAGTGACATGACTTCCATGTTCTTCCATTCCATAGTAAAGACAGCATCACATTTAGCCTGCTTCCTACTGAGTGCATCGGCCACCACATTTGCCTTACCGGGGTGGTAGGCAATGGTGAAGTCATAGTCTTTAAGGTACTCAAGCCAATGCCTCGGTCTGAGATTGAGATCCTTCTGTGTCAAGATGTATTTCAGACTCTTGTGGTCGGTGAGGATGTCGAAGGTGGCACCATACAAGTAGTGTCGCCATATTTTTAAAGCATATATGTTGGCAGCAAGCTCGAGGTCATGGGTTGGGTAGTTGAACTCATTTGGCTTCAATTGTCGAGAGGCATAAGCAACTACTTTTCTCTCTTGCATGAGAACACAACCCAGACCAAACCTTGATGCGTCGGTGAAGATGACGAACCCATCATTTCCTGAGGGGAGAGTCAAGACAGGTGCAGTTGTCAGCTTTGTCTTTAGCTCTTGAAAACTGGACTCACACTCCTTTGACCAGATAAAATGTTCTCCTTTCCTGGTGAGCTTAGTGAGAGGCAAGGCAGTCCTACTGAAGTTCTGGATAAAACATCGATAATAGCCAGCAAGACCTAGAAAACTACGAATCTCCGAAACATTCTTTGGGGCTTGCCACTCAAGAACAGCCGAGACTTTGGCGGGGTCAACAGAAATTTTCCCACTAGAAATTATGTGGCCCAAAAACATGACTTCAGAAATCCAAAATTCACATTTTGACAGTTTTGCATAGAATTTCTGAGATTGGAGGATGTCAAGAACTTTGCGAAGGTGGATGCGGTGTGATTCAGTATCAGTCGAATATATCAATATGTCATCAATGAAGACCACTACAAACTCATCGAGGAAAGGTTATAAGACACTATTCATCAAGTTCATAAACACACCAGGGGCATTAGTCAACCCAAAAGGCATGACAAGGAATTCATAATGCCTGTATCGGGTTCGAAAGGCTGTTTTAGGGATGTCTTCATCCTTAACTTTGAGTTGGTGGTAACCAGAACGAAGATCAATTTTTGAAAAGACATGGGCAGAACGGAGTTGATTGAAAAGGTCATCAATTCTGGGCAACGGATACTTGTTTTTCATAGTAGCTTGATTGATCATACGATAGTCAATACACATGAGAAGGGAACCATCCTTTTTCTTGACAAATAAAATGGGGGCTCCCCAAGGAGAGGTACAAGGGCGGATAAAACCCTTGTCAAGCAATTCCTGTAACTGCTTTTTCAGCTCACTTAATTCAGCAGGAGCCATCTGATAGGGTGCCCGAGAAATAGGTGTGGTACCAGGTGCTAAATCAATAGAAAACTCGACATAAAAATATAGTGGTAGCCCAGGGAGCTCCTCAGGAAAGACACTCAGGTACTCTCGCACTATATCAATGTTTTCTAGGGCACTCGTATCAGGATTGACTATGGTTACAGTTGCTAGGTATGCTTTGCACCCTTTAGCTATCAAGGTTTGGGATTTAATTAGAGAAATGAAAACGTTTTGATTTCGATCTTTCCTTCCAGGAATTACAAGAATAGGGAGGTTGGGTTTGGAAATAATGACTTTCTTGGCACGACAGTCGATTAGAGCATGATTTTTATGGAGCCAATCCATCCCTAAAATAAGGTCAAAGTCTTCCATGTCTAAGATTATGAAATCTGACTCAAAACTACGTCCAGCATAAGATAGAGGGACTTTCTCGACAATATAGTAGGAGACTTTCATCTTCCCACTTGGGTTAGTTACATCAAGTATGTACCCTAAGTCCCTTGTTTCAAGATTCAACATAAGGGAAAGATTCTTAGACATGAAAGTGTTTGTTGACCCAGAGTCAAAAAGAGTAACAACAAAATGGTCGGAGATTTGCATCGTACCTACATATACATATATTTTGTGTAAGGACTATGTACAAGATAATCATGATATAAAATTCTGGAAATAATCTTGAATTTAAAAGGTACTTCCATGAGTTTGTTTTTATTGGCCTTTGCCTCATCTACATTCACAGCAAAGACACGAGCCTATGTATGTTCACCTTGCCTGGCCCATGATGGAGGAGGGTGGGGGCAGCTATCTCTAAAGTGACCCTCCTATTTGCAGTAATGGCAGACCGGGGACGGATACTTGCACTGGCCAGGGTGGAAGTTACCACAGTTACGGCAATGAAGAATATTGGCGTTCCGGCCTGGACCCCTGTTTTGGCCATGATTCTGGTTTTGTGCAGGACCACGATTGTAATTCTGGTTCTGGCCTTGGGCCGGAGGATTCCTCTGGTTCTTCTGTCGGTTCATGTTCTTATTGCCACCAATATGGGGTTTTCCCTTCTGTTCAGGTTTTGCAGGTACAGCTTCAGTCAGGCCTAGATAGGCAAGGGTAGGTAAAGGTTTCCCGTATCCCATCCCCAGGGTTCTCTCCATGGACAAGGCATGGTCATAGGCATCTTGAAAATTGGTGGGTTTGGATGAGTATACAAAAGCTTTTAGGGTAAGGAAAATCCCATCAATGTAGCAGTCAAGTTTTTGTTCTTCGGTAAGGTTGGTGACATGCCTCTCCAGTAGGAGGAACTGTCGACTGTATTCATCCACTGTGTTAGTTCCTTGGGTAAGGGTGAGGAATTGTTTTTGTTTCTCCTTTCTCTCAGATGTGGGTTGGAAACGGTTGGTGAAAATAGGTTTGAAGGCTTCCCAGTTGACAGGGATGACCTGTTGTGACCGGATATAATTCTCCCACCACAATTTAGCCGCTCCCTTCAACTAGTAGGTGGCAAAACCAACCTTGTCTTGTTCAGGGCACCTCAAAATCCTAAAAGTGTTTTCCATATACACTAACCAAGCATCAGCCTTGTCTAGGGCATCATCTTTGTCTTCCCCATAGAAGGTTTCAGGGCTGAGTTCCAGAAAATCTTGGATAGTGGTGGGTTTTGGGTTTTGGGTTGGTACAAGGGATGCAGTACAGACAACTAGGTCATGGAGGGCATCCATAATGGCCTTTTGTTTTGGTTCCCATTCCCCCATATTGTTGGTCTTATTGGCAGAACCGACATCTTCATCATCCTCCATGCGGGGCTTCTTCCCCTTGTCTTTAGTACCAGATGTCCCTTCACCATCCCTGTTGTTCCTGGTTTTTGGGGCCATCTGCAAGAGTTCAACTAATATAAGTTTTTTTTGTTTATAACCTTCAAAGCAAGAATATGATAGATCATTGCAACGAGTTTTCTCAATTATTTTCGGATTTTAGTTGTTCCCGTCCTTAATTTACCCAAAATAGAAAGAGTATATAGATCAATTCATGACACCTTAAGGATAAAGAGAATATGAGGAGTCATCCTACTTCCTTCTAATAGGTGGCGTGGGTAATCCTTAAAGAAGAGATAAGATGCTAGAAGACTCTCTAGGGTTATAGGAAGTCCTTCCATCCATTTCTGGATCAACTAAGGCCAGGTGGAGCAGGAGGAACCTCAACCACAGTGAAGACGAATAGGAAGAATTATGCCAGAACCCCCTTTGTGCTCTTTCTAGACACCTCAGTTTTCACCATAGTGAATTTTAGGGCTTCCTTGGTTTAGCGATTAAGAACATCATTTCACTAATGCATATGAAGTGTGTTATGGCTCTGATACCAACTGTCACGGATCCGTTCTTACCCTAATCCCAATCCCACTATCCAAAAGGGCAGTGTTAGAGGGATGAGAGCACCCGTCCCTGAGTGGCCCGAAAATCACACACAGATAATATGCAAAAATGAAATGAAATAACATCCTTCTTTATTAAAATGAACCAAAAAGTTTAATACATAAGGCCCGTAGGCAACAGGAAAGAGAAAAAGATAAGAACTAACCTACAACTACATCCCTTTTACAATTAGCTCCCATGTAGAGTCCATAAGATGTAGCAGTCTTTATTGCAGTAGATGAAAGAGTAGATGAATCTAGTTCCTTGCATTACCTAAAATTGAGAAAAATCAAGACACAAAGTCAATGCAATTGCACGGTACGCTATATAAAAACAAGTAAAGCAGTTTATAAGAAAAACTAGTATGCTTGGCAGGACTTATGTTTCAAAACATTATCAAATGATTTTCCAAAAACCAAAATTTTATTCAACACAAAATTTATTACGAATTTCCCATTATGCTGTAATTCAAGAAGCATGCTTATATTAGTTTGGGTGACTCTACTACCCCAACGCCATGGGGAGGTCACCAAGCTCCTTCTCATCATATGAGATAGGAGATCCAAGTGAAAAATCCCGCCTTCCAAAAAGGGAGTTTTGCTTATATCTGATATCAACATTATCAACTTTTCCAACATCATTATCAACATAAATATACGGGCAGTCATAATGGGTCTAGTCATTTGGGGTTTCATGTTTCTCAAAGTATAATATAGAAGAAAAACGGAAGACTATTCATAGGGAACAATATTTCATCCAAATAACTAGCCAAGCATAATTCAAGAGATACCTAAAAGTATCATCATACAACCAAGGAGGAGTAGTATAATAGCGTACCTTTCTAAAAGAGTATTTGGAGTATAGATCCCAAGAGAGAGTAGATCAACCCTTTGAGTCAGATCCTAGATCAAAATATTGGATCAAGGGTCAAGATCATAGTTTAAAAAGATCATGTTTTGTTATTCGAGATTAGGGTTACATTTTCCTATTTCTACCTTAGGTTTAGGTCATCAACAATATTCCCCAAAAGTCCAACAAATATTCAAGTATCAAACATGTTTCATGAATGGATGACCTTCCTAGGTATATTTAGGAATACATGTCAACCCTAATTATCAATATCATTATTCAAATCTCTAGATCATTTCCAATATGAGATAGTACAATTGGGCTCAAAATTAGATTAGGGAGTCCTATGATTAAGAGGGCTTTCTAGATTAAGGTAGAGCATCATTATATTAAGAATAAACCTTATTTCAAAGTATTTGATTCATATTTTTAGGGTAAAGAGTTAAGAGGATTATATCTAACCCTTATTTTGTCAAAAATGATTTGGTGTCTCAGAATGATCATTAGAAATAGGAATAAGAGTTTCTCCAAGATTAATCATCATATAAGATAATTAAATAGGCAAAGGAACAAGATCATGGCATATCAGTGATAAATATCGAGAATTAAGCTTCACAAATATTTTTAACATATCATGTGGATTTTTCTAATAAAAAAGGACTATAATTTCGATATATTTGGAGCTAGGGATCTCAAGATATCATTTTTGCAAGATTTAGGCTATTTTCTGGAATTTAGTGCAGAGGGGCAGAATTACCAAAATTAGGGGGCCGTTGATCGTCGGTCCACCGTGTCTCGCAAAGAGGATCGGTGGCAGGGAGGAGTCGTGCTTCCAGGCACGTGCCCGCGGAAAAGGAGCAAGAGAGGACTTGCACGCGATCTGATGATCGTTGATCCTTGGTTAGATCAACGTGGACCCAAATCCAAGGGCAGATGATGCTCGCCCCAACACAAGCACCCGCCCGCGAGCAGGGGTGCTCCACGGCGGTGTGGTGGCTGAAGAAGAAGGGAGCGAGAGAGGGAGGGTTTGGCGTGAGGAGATAGAGTGCCGCTCATCTTCGTGGTGGCGGGCCGACCTCAAAGGGGGGTTTATATAGATGTTTGGGGGCTTGGGTTAGGGTTGCTAGAGGGGGCGGCGCACCCCATGGGTTGGCTTGCTTGCTTGAATCCTAAGCAGCGATTCCACCCTACTAAGCCACGCGGAAGGTTCGAGAAGGAGGTGCGGACTCGTTGGTTGAGTCACCGGGCGCAACAGATGTGAATTGATCGATCGGGGTCGGGCCATGGTGGCTTGTCCACCGTGGACCTTGCCAAACCACGCGCAAGGTAGGGGATGACCCCAGTGCCGTTGGATCAAGATCCAAGGTTGTTGGGTCAATCCTCTTTGCCCAGTGGCGCCCCAAGCAACAGATGGGTCGGGCCCAACAAGAAAAAGGGAGAAAAAAAAGGTGGAAAAAGGCAAAGAAAGCTAGGAAGAGGCTAAAACCTTAGAAAATTGTATAAAATCATAGGAAGGTCCAAATGATCTCAAATTTGGATCATATCTTCAACATGAAGTGTATAATAATGTGTAAAAGTTTGGAGACCAAAAGATAAGGTTCACTAGTCAAACTCAAGCATTTGATCAAAGAGGTGTATTAAGTTAATTAAGGTGCCCAAAAGTGCATGAAATTCATAGAATACAAAAGAATTTGATTTTGGGTATCTATATTGATCAAGGAGTCAAAAGAGATTATGAATGATCATTATAAAGGTGAAAGATAAATTAATTTAATAGAAAAGAGGGAAAAACTCACATTGTCACATGATGCTTGCTATCCCAAGGCCCAAATGTATTTCTTGCCAATTAGAGTGTTGAAGTTTAAAAAAACTTGATATTCGTCTTTAAATTGGATGATGTAATCCCAAGAAAATTTATCAAGCCAGAAACCAGGAACAATCAAATGAGGAATTGACCATTTTCTAGATATTTCAAAATATAATTCCAGTAAGTTATAATTGATCTCCAAGGAATCTCTTCAAATCGGTCTCCTTCAATTAGTATGCAATATCGTCCACTTTAGGCTCTCTTCATATTATGATGTTCATCAATCAAACACCATTTCTGTTACCATCGCTTAGCGAACAGAGAAAAAAATTGATTGTGAAACACAATATCATAAAGAAAGGGGATATGAAGGAGGAAGTGGCATAAGGAAAATATGCACTATATTTTGTTGAGAGCACTCATGGAAAACATCTTCAAACACTCCAAATTAAAACAAACGATCGATGGCAGTACAAGGAGTGTGAAACTTAAATTTATGGGAAGCAAGCGCGTGCTATGTGATCTATGGTGATAGGAACATCAACCATACATGGAGCCACTGTGTAGCATTGTCATGATTTTTGTGGGCATTATCATACCCTCAATATGAGAATTGGCATACCCTTTCAATTGTATTTTAGGCATGATCATATCCTTTATGCCACCATGAGTGTTGATGATCAAGAGTCTTTCACATAAAGGCCTAGAATGATCTGTTAACAATAATAAATCATGTTTGTGTCATTAGACTTGAATCCGACTATGTAACATATTCATGGTATTTGATATACAAGCATCATATGATAATTCATAATCAACATGGCAATCCATTTATTTTTGTCAATAAGATGACCATTTAGTTCATATTGTTTTGTCGTATCCTATAAATTAATTATGCTTAACTGAAAGTGTGAATCTAGGATCATTTCATAATCATGTCATTTAACTTGAAGAATCCATGCATACTTACATAAGATGGAATAAATAACATACTTAATAAGCACACTGCATATAGCCCAAATACCTTTAAGTGTAGCAAGACAAATCTAGAGATGCTACCACTCTAGTCCACTTCCACTCCTTTAACATGACCAAGGATCACATTAACCTTCTAGTTTACCTATTGGGTAGAATAGATTTGGGTAGGGCTTTCAGACGTGAGGGTGATTAGGGTATCTTGGTCATACTCTATACAACACGTGGGCATACAATTAGGTATCATGGCAGTTAAGGGATTATCCATATGTAACTCCTACATTGTAACCATGTAGATTCTAAATTCTACACTATAGTATCAAAGGTATGATATGATAATAATTGGTATGAGGTATATACACATATAGATTTAGTTTTTTCCATAATTTATTTATATAATTGTACTAGTTTCCAATGATGGACAGAATAAGTGCTACGTCCTACATATTCCACATGTTATATTCACATTCACTTCTCCTAATCATTGGGAGATGAAATTATAATACTATAAAGTGACCGTATTGGTTAATGTCCCATTAAGTTTTACTAAACAAATATACTCATAATGATTTGAAAGTAATTCATCCATTCATACACATTAAGTTATAAATATTAGCGTTTCATATACTTCTTAGATGAAATCCATAGTTTTGTATGCCAAAAAGTCCTTATTATCCCTCCTATGTTTCTATATATACTTAATTATTCCATTCCATGTGATATACTTTATGTTATATTGAACGCATGATCCAGAACAGTAAGAAATCATGTAAAGGAATTCATAATTTCTCCAAATATAGAAATGTAGTTGAGTCTTAATTACATGTGGATCCTAGCAGTTATTAGATGTCTACATCGACTCACATACCATGGTGTTTATGCAAGTACCCATATAATACAATGATATCTTGTGTGAAACTAGGCACACATTTTGTATTGTGAGGTCATATTAAACCCAAAGGTTCCTCTGAGGTTGTGCTAATAGGCTAACTTGAGGAATGTCTCGAGTGTTCTTCATTTCTGGTACAAAAACCTGACTTCCCATCTTCAATCTCTCAAAATTATTTTCCATGCATAGTTTGTCTACATTCAAGTCTACCTAGAGTGATTAAGACTATAACATCTAGCACATTTCCCATTAGTCTTAGAGCACACTTGGTTCATGGTATAGGATTTGGAAGGGCAGTGCCAAAGGATAAGATTGCATGGTAGATGAGTTAGGAATATTAGTTTCCTTACAGGTCGTTGGATTCACCCTCACCTACTATTAGAACTCTCATGCTCATTATAGAAACACATATTATTATATTTTGACCCAAATCAGTTACTGCTTACCGACATGCTGAAGCAATATGCAAATTGTTCGCATCCAGATAAAAAAATGGAGAACCTTCAAACCTCAAAGAAATTGTTTGGCTGAATTTTATTTATCACATACATATATAATCGCATACACAAAAAGATCTCGGTGGAGGTTTTCTTTTATATTTTGATATATTTTCATTTTCCATTGTGAAAGAAATAGAAAATTTCAATGATCATTCACATTATTAGAAAAACCTGAGACTCAAAGTCAGTGCATCTAGGTTGCAGGAGTGTTGTGATACCTCATTATATCATTATGCCCCTTCACAACGACATATAGAACAAACCTTACATTTCTAATCCAAATCATGAGGAGTCAATGCAATATAGAATCGCAAATGAATTTCATCTTGGTCCTTGTGGTATGAGAGTTCATCCCTTTCTTTTTGTAGGCGGACGAGTTCACTCGTCACTCCAGCCAGTGCCTGCATTACCTACAGTCAGTTTGCAGCTAGCTGCTGCATCTGTAGTGGAATATTGAGGACATGTTTGATGTCCTCAGTCAGCTTCTGTACCTGCACTATTAGTGATGATAGAGTTACAGTTATATTGGAAAAGTTCAAATTAGAGTTAGAGACGGTAATATTTGGGATAGATATCAATTACGGAAGATCCATGATTATAAAACGGATGAGGCACAAGTATAAGAGGTTAGTTCTTTGAAACCAAAACGTCAATGGATGTCTGCAATATTTAATTGAAACAACTAGAGTAAATGATCATATACATCAGAAGTAAAACTAACAATGATTAGATGAAAATTAGAAGAAGAAGAAAACATGACGAAAAACTAAAAACAAGTTTTGGGAAGAACCTACGATATGCACTTTTTGGATTATTTAGTCTTATTGTGTTCTCTCCTAGTGACCGGTGTGTATGCTCCTTTGATTGTTAGACCCGACCACCATAAGACCTCATCTTGTGTGTGCTTATCTTGTTTCTACAAAATAAAAGCAATGAGGAATACTTTGGAAGAAACCATCGGTCTTCTCCAGAAACAATGGCAGAGAGTTTTGCAGTATCCTTGAATGGTTCAGAGGATGCAAATAGGATTCAAAGTATAAAATAAAATGGTAAAGGAAGAACTAACGTTGAAGTCAGAACAGAAGGCACGAATATGGTGGAGAGGGGAGAGGGGCCGTGAGAAATAGGATCTAGAATAAACCAAAAAGGAATGGAAAATATATTAGAACCGCGGTGCACCAAAGTTATTGGATTGAATTAAAGAAAACTGGAGAAAGAATATTTGAAACCATATCTGATACAACCTGAAAAGAATGAAAAACTAATTAGAATACGTAATGCACCAGATATTGGATTAGAAACATAGCATTAAGGCACAACTAAAAGTTGAAAGTAATTATCCAAAACCTGAATGATATTGCACTTGCGCTGAGGCACAACCAGGAAAAGAAAATAATTATGTGCAAAGGAGACTGCATACAGTTAGGCCCAGTTTGGTTGGGCTGCGTTTGAACGAGTGCAGCTTCAATTCATCGTGAATTCTAATTCCTTTCGTTTGGTTTTAAGCAGTTGGAACACACAGTTAGGAAATCAACTGCACAAGAATGTGGATTCATACCGAGAAAGTTGGAAAATGTACTGCGTCCATTTAGGGCGTGGTTTGTTTTCACAGTTGCTGCCGTCCTTTACTACTGTTGATGCGCAGGTGTGCTCATCGGGTCGTTTCTTTACCGGACATGCAGATCAACTGAAAATGTGATAATTCCGTGAACAGTGGTGAACATGTTTCTTAGGCGGTAAACTCACCAGTAGTGACCACATCGTTAAGGCCCCGTTTGGTTGGACCGAAAGTGAACACGCGGGTTGCAACTGGTCGCGTTTTTCAACTTTTTCTGTTTGGTACCACCGAACTCCAATTCAAGCTGGGGAAACCAACTACATAGAGCTACTTGTTTCTGTACAAAATTCTGGGGAACCGACCGCGTCCAGTTTGGGCGCAGTTCCTTCCCTTGTTTCCAGTAGCAGCAACGGTGAAGTCACCCTCTGCTTGTCTCCCTACCTTCATCCTAACCATAGCTAGAAAACTGGTGGAAAAGAAGGAGCAAATGAGAGGTACATACACACCATCGGTGACCATATCTGAAACCGCTTCAAACCAAACGTAAACAAGCAAACGATTTCTGTTGATACCACATCCAACCAAACGATGTAGATGCAGATCAAAAACTTGTTTTGAATTTCCTGTTTCTGGAATCATCGACCGTCTTGCAACCGGAAGCAACCAAACAAGCCCTAAACCACTTTCAACCAAACGAAAACAATAGAAGAAATCGAGTTAAAGTTACATTCAACCAAACTATCGGCGCTCAGTTGCAAATCCTGTTTTACATTTCCTGTTTTGAAAATGACCAAGCGTGTTGCAAGTGCTTACAACCAGACGGGCCCTTCAGTGTTGATCATCCCAGTCTTAGTTACGGTCTTACGGACTAACTGCCGGATGCACTGGCTTGTACTGGATTCGACAGAAGTGGGGTGAGGCACCGACCTCATGTTCTAGATATAACTGAATAAAGAGTGACCGCGTGAGGGTTGGGGACCATGGGAGTTGGGTGATTTCTAAGAGGGCCGCTTCGGGATAGGAAGACAAAAGGAGGGCAAGGACAAGATAGATTTCGATTGTTGAAAGAGGATGCAGAGAAAAGGAAGACGAAGGTACATACATAGCCAATTGCGGGAAGGAGGGCAACGACGAGGCTGATTGTTGTATGCGTCGCCGAGGATGGGATCCACACCGTCCGTCAAATCCTGGAGATGTTGCAATTGACTGGGAGTTATCGGAGCCGGAGATAGGGGCGTGTGGCACGAGCGACAGGAAGGAGTGTTGCGCGCACCAAAGTTATTGATCGTGATGGCGCGGGCGGGAAGCAGTTACCCTCTTTTCGGCAGATGACGAGAGGGTAGGTTGTGCGGTAGCGGGGGGGCGGAGGACTTATATCTAAAAAAAAGCAGGGAGCGGAGGAGATGCCATTTATGTCCCTTTATTACATTTAGGCTGCGTTTGGTACGTGGTGAATCGTGGTGATAGGGAATGATGGTGAAACAAAAATGTTGTTTGGTACGTATGGTGATAGTGATAGGGAATTTTTCCGTGGTGAATCCATGGTGAATTTTGGCATATTTTTGTCCCCATGGAAAAGCATGGTGAATGATGGTGAATGATGGTGAAAAAAGTTCTTTTGAAGTCTCCATTAACAAATGGACATATGTGCAAAAAAAATTATACTATATTTTTCTTTCCCTCCTCGTGCCACATATCTCCCTCCAAGATTTCTTTTCCACCAACAAATTTTGACTTCCGACCAAAACATTTTTCTCTCGAAGAAAATGTTTTCAGCCACACATTTTCCCTCCAAGATAAAGTTTTCTTAGATTTTATTTCTTGCAAGACAATATTTTCCGTCACATCTTTTCCCTCCAAGAAAAAATTCCAGCCACACATTTTTCCTCTAAGAATTTTTTGCCTCCAAAACAACGTTTCCCCCACGCCATTTTTTTCCAATATTAAATTTCCCTTTTTTTTAAATGTAAGACAAAATTTCCCGTCAAATCTTTTTTTTTCCAATTTTTTTTTACGCCACACCTTTTTTGCAAGACATTTTTTCTCCAAGACAACGTTTTCCGTGAAATCTTTTTTTCCTTCAAGAGCAAGTTTTCAACAACACCTGTTTCCATCGTTACACTTTCTTTCCTCCAAGACAACATTTCCCGCCACTAATTTTTTCCTCCAAGGTAAAGTTTCCCACTAATTTTTTTCTAGCAAGACTATTTTCCGTCAAATCTTTTTCCCTCCAAATTAAAGTTTCCCGCCACACATTTTTCCTATAAGATAATTTTTTCCTCCAAGACAATGTTTCCCACCGCATCATTTTTCCCTTATCAAGATAAAATTTCTCATTAAATTTTTTTTCTGCAAGACAAAGTTTCCAGTCAAATCTTTTTCTCCTCAATAAAAACTTTCCCGCCACACTTTTTCTCCAGAATATATTTTTTCTCCAAGATGACGTTTTTCGTCAAATTTTTATCCCCTTCAAGAAAAAAATTTCACAACACCTTTTTCCTCCAAGACAACATTTTTTTGCAACACATTTTTCCCTCCAAGATAATATTTTCCTTAAAAAACATTCATACAAGACAAAATTTCCCGCCAAATCTTCTTTCCCTCCAAAAAAAATGTTTCCCACCAAATTCATTTCTAACCAAGTGGGTAGTGACTTGTCCTAATTTTTCAATGAAGTATTTCCTTGCAATGACTGTTAAGAAATATAACTAACATGTAAAAGAGTCTCCTTGATATTTTTAAAATTAAATAGTTCATATCCATACTAAAATTTGACGATTGAATATTTGTATTATTATTGTCATAATTTTTTTATATATGTGGTGCTTCACAAATAGAATTTATATTTGTGTGAGGTGTTTTATATAAAAATAATTCATTATCACCATCACCGTAACCATGTAACAAACAACATGTTTTAAAAATTTCCCCATCCCTTTCACCATCACCATGAAGGTGTTACCAAACAATAATTTTTAACAATTTCACCGTCACCGTCACCATCACCGTCACCGTCACTATCACCGTCACCGTCACCACGCATTTTGTCACCACGTACCAAACGCAGCCTTATACAGCAATTAGCTATAAGCTACCATTAGGATCCGAATAATTAAACAGGCTCACTGATTAATGTGGCATTATCTAATAAAATCTCGTCTCATAGTCTTGTTGAAACGGAGAATTCTTGTAGTACAAGTCAAGATTTACCTGCTGTTAGTTTTTTTGTCCACTTAGTATGTTACAAACTCAATTTTGCATATATTTTCATAATTGAATTATAAAGATTTTGTGAATATGGATTTAATTGAAAAGGTTGTATGCTTTGCTTCAAAAGATGGATTTCTTTGCAAATATTCTTTTGGATAGGAATTTCGTGATTTCTATTATTAGATTAATCCAATAGTGGATATAAAAGAGACGAAAAGAAGAAAAGTCCAAATAAAAGGAAAAGATGGATATTAAGCAAAGTAATTATGAGAAATACATAGAAAACTTTAGAAAGTAGAATTAATGGCCAAAACTAAGTAAATTTTGTTTGTATGTGATTTCTTATAGAAGAAATAAGAAAAGAGGAAAAAGGGAATAAAAGATGAAGAGAAATCCTTGAAAAGAAATATCTTAATAAAGAAATAAGTAAGATAATAAGAAATAAAGGATGTGGATGCATATAGAAGGATAATAAGAATCCTTCAAAAAGGATTTCGAAATCTTAGGATTTCTTGGGTTCCAAGGAGTCCAAGTTGCAAGATAATAAGTAAAGAAAGAGAAAAGATGTGAAAAATAAGCCTAATTGAGTAATATCTTGCACCTAAATAAAAGGCATATTTTCTTTTATATAATAAACCCAAATTTA
This sequence comes from Alisma plantago-aquatica, assembly GCA_963693085.1. Lineage (NCBI taxonomy): Eukaryota > Viridiplantae > Streptophyta > Magnoliopsida > Alismatales > Alismataceae > Alisma > Alisma plantago-aquatica. The sequence goes on along the minus strand of OY856413.1, from coordinate 627,879,858 downwards.
TCACAGAGGTAGATTAAGTCATTATTAAGTTTTTCTCAAAATTTGGGATTAATTGGATGAGTGGTTTGGGAGATATGGATTTTACAAAAATCCATAAAGTGTAGAGGAAAGTATGATAAGTCACAATTTTTTATTTCTACTGGAATTGTTATTTGCTAATGCGCGTGGCATGACGGCCGTTGATCTAAGATCCGACGACGTCTACATCGTCACCCACCTCGATCCATCTAGGGAAGGTAGCAGAGTTTTCCAAGGAGATTTTCTCGCGATTGAATGCATAGACAAACTCGGAAACCTTTCCAAAGAATCTGGGGGATCAATCTGAGTTGATCTACCCCTAGTTTCCCTATGTTTCGTTGCCTCTAGGCATTTTTCCCAATTTAGGGCTTCTCGATGGCCATAAGAGGACCTATATATATAGGGGGGCTACACACCATGTGCATAGCCCCAGAGCACCTCTGTGAGTCTGCGTTGATGAGGCGAGTTGATGGGAGCAACAAATTGCGGAAAATCTCCCAACCTGTACCCTGACCAGGCCGCCCTTCTCGCCAGAGAAGAGCTCTTCCGTCTGAGCAATTCAGGCAAGTAATGGAGCAATAGAGGCGGGCTTCGAGTTCAAGGAGGAGAGACAAAGGTGGGGATGCCCTCGCCATGCGCCCATGAGCAGCAGATCGCAGGGTCAACGGCGGAGTTGACTGCAGGCTTGCATTGGGCTGTGCGGGGGGTTCTGTCGTGAGGTTGAAGAAGAAAGTGCATAAATGACCAAACTACCCTCACGGTGTGTGTGGATTTAGGCCAGAAGGAGCAGGGCAGAAGTGATATTCACCCTGACCCAGCGCTCTATTCTTTTAGAGCAGCTTGCTGACGTGGTGGCCTCACATTGGTTCAAGTAAGTAAATTTTGTAAAATTCATATCTAATTATTGGTAGATCGGAATGGTACATATAATGTATGTATTTTACTCAGAAAAATGTGAGGAATCCATTAAAAATAGATTTATAACCTAATTCTTCTTGCAATTCGAAAAGTAGTGGAAGTTATCAATTTTAGTGCATTAATGATTAAGAAACCCTAATTTAAGATGATTAATGTATTGAGAAGGGTTATATGGATGATTAAAGTTGATATTAACCTGTTGTTTATAAAAATATGCATTAGATCTAAAAGGATGAAATTTATGTTTAATTTGATTAATTTAGGGTTCCATGTACATAAATGAGTTTTAATGGGCCTTGAAACCCCAATGTTAGTAATTAAGATTCTTAATGGCTTTAATTGTTCAAATCCATGAATAAAGCTGAGATATGATGATTCTAAGCGATTTTGAGTATAAACGTTTCTAATTGTGAATAAATACCCTTAATATGGTAATTAGGGTTTTCTAATGTGGAATTAGTGAAAATAGAGTTCAATATATGAATTGAACTATAAGGAAATATGAGTTGTTAATTTAAAAGAACCGAATATGATAATTGGGCGTATGGTGTTGAAATTAGGGTTTGTAAACTAAGAGAGCATTAAATGTGATAGAAGTATTATGGAGGCTAAAACCCTAATAAAACCCTAAAGTGGCCTAGAAAGCCTAAGATGGAATCCAAGTCTATCTTAAGAATGTTTTGGATAAACTATAACACTTGGATGTATTGCATTAATTTCAGGATATTGTTGATTTCTTGTTTGATTGTTCTTTATCATTATTGCTTGGACATCAAGTTGCTCTGAATCAGGTATGTGGTTACGCTTATGGTTAATCGCTTTAGTTTCACGGAAATTCCTGGATGTTTTATCAGTTGCCTGAAAATAACTGTTTGGATGACTTTTATTTCATGCAACTATAGAGTGACTATGATTATCACAATTGTAATATAAGTGTGTATTCTCACACCTACATGCCACCCTGATGGATGATGCAAAAAAGTCAAGCCCAGGAGGGAAGACCCATGGCTACCATGAGTGGTGACCCCAGACACCAAGCTTGGGATTGAGAATGTGGTCTTTGTTGCATGACTAATGGGCACCATGAGAGGTGACCCCATGCACCAAGCTCAGGATTGAGAAGGTGGCCTTAAGTCAATGGCAAAAGAGAAACCCTAAAGAGGGTATTCCAGGGTTAAGACAAAAGAAGTGGAGAATGTCACATTGAAAGCGTAAATTGGCTTGTTAATTAATTTGATTGTGATATTTAGATTGTTAGCCATATTTGTGAAATTTTAGTTGTCTCCACATATGGAATATTCATTTATGCTAACTGACATTTTGTTTGTCGGCATTTTAGGTAAAACCCTGAAAAGAACAAATAGTAAAGTGACACATTGTGAAAATAAGAAATAAAGTGTGAGGAGGATTAGATAGAATAGATTCAAGCTGTGGATAGAAGTAGATATCCAAAGTTTTTAAAAGGTATGCAAAGTTTTATTTTATACCAGCTTTCAGTATAGTCATGGTAGAATTTAATAATTATTATTGATTATTTGTCGAAACTTTTAATCCCATTAACGACTCTGACCTCTTGGTCTCCCTTAATTGAGGGTTACCGGGAGGCAGGGTCGTTACATTTGGTATCAGAGCATCGGTTCCTCATTTAATCTTTAATAATTATTAAATTTTACAAATTCCATAGAACTGAGGGAGTTATTAGAGGATTTTCCAAAAGACAAAGGTGTCTAGAAAAGGATCACGTTCGAGGGCTGGCAATATTTTCCTCCGCATCGCTAGTCAGAATACGAGGACTCCCAGATCTGTGTGACTGCCTGACCAATGTCTTAGGATCTGACTCAAAATAAGATACCTTTAGGACTCTCTCATCTATTTTCATCCCTTCTCAACCCTAATTCTGTTAGGATTATAAGGTTTAGGAATTTCTCTCTCTTCCTCACCCTCTTGAGGATAGGGTATGCATGATAAGGTTAAGGAATCCTCTATCAAAATTAATAAAAAGCATGTAAATAAGATTTTATGGACATAAGCTTAATATTTTAAGTGTATACTAAAGAATAGTTACATGCTTAGGTCGTATGACATGTGTTGTCATGCCCTCAGGAGAGACCTGAGGTTAGACCCTCTGGTTAGGAGGACGAGTAGAGAGTTGGTCTTGGAGGCAGATATCTCCATTAAAGGTAGAGACCTGGAACATCCTCTGAGGATGATGCTAACCCTAAACCTAAGTGAAGGTTAGAGAGAGAGAGATGGCATGTTGAGATGGATGTCATGGTCGACCATGTGTGTGGGTTGACATGCTTTTGGATTTGGATGCCCATGACAATATGAGCCATGTAAGGTTGGTTGCCCTAGTACCTTTGGCGACCCAACCCTGGGAAGGGTCGTGCATGGTAGAGTGAAGGATAGCTCCTTCATTGATGAGGTTAGTGATGACCATATAGAAACCCTATGAGCTTATTTGAGCATGGAAAAGTTGCACCCAAAATACGTCAGTAGGGATGACAGTAGGCTAAAACCCTGGCCAGGAGAGTATGTTGGATAGCTTATGAGATAAGCATGAAGAGTTTTGGATAATCTTGGGCGAACATAGGTTTCTCTCATGTAGGTGTACGCTTGTGAGCTTTATCCACCTTAGAGAGAGGACCTCCAGTAGTAAGTTTGTTGTAGGGTTAAGTTCTAGAAAGAGAGAGAGCATGGTCGAGCTAGAAGGTTGGAAGTTTAGACTCCGGGCTAGGAGAAACCCTGTGAAGTTGAGGATGATGCGACCTAAGAGGATGGTTGTGGTTGCCTCATGCACGATCCCTGGAGGCTGATGGTATCGTAGTTGCCTTTAGAGGAACCAAACCCTAGAGAGAGGATAAGGCTACTGGTACCTATGTGCCTATGGTATAGGTTTTTACCCTTTTAGGGTTAGGAAGAAGAGTTCCTTAGACCATGAAGAGGATTAGTAACAAGTTGTGAGGCCTTATACCTAGTTGGTTGTCCTTGAGGAGGACTCCACTCTGAGGTGTTATTCAAGTGGAATGATAATAGAAAGTGCATGTCGTACCTTGTACATGCTTGGTACATGTTTGAGCATGCAATTGGACATCAAAAAGGTGAACCTAGGTTCCTAGACCTAAGAGGGGAAGTAGTAGTGATGGGTGTACATGATGCTCATGACGAGATTTGAGTTTCCATAGATTTGAGCATGGCACCCCTCATGTTTGGAGGAAAAGGAAACCCCTTGGTTAAGGGGTATGTTTGATGAATCCCTCATCTATAAGTTGGTGACATGGGTAGGCATGATGATGGTCTAATGTGAAAGAATAGAAACAAGTAGGACCTACCATGGAGACCTAGCATGGTTTAGAAGGCGGTCAGTTTGTTAGCTATGTGCCTTAGTAGCTTGCTAGGGCTAAGCATGCTCATGTGAAGGTAAGCCCTGGACATAAGGACATTGTGACCTTTGTTATCAAGATGTAGTTTCCTCCCATCCTGTTGGAGGGACCCTTTTGTAGGGTGCATATCAGCTTTTGTTGGGTTTGAGGAAACCCTAAGATGTCTCATAGGATCTTGAGAAGCTAGGTGGAGAGTACATAGTATAAGAGTGAACTCTAGACCCATAGATAATCATCTCTGAGTGCATGTGGATGTGTTACCATGGAGGCAACCGGTATGCGGCCTGACTGAGGTAGATAGGTCACCATGACCCCTATGAAAGGATGTAAGTCAGACCAAAAATGTTGAGAGAGATGATGGAGACTTGGGTAAGGTTCTAAGTTGGACATGTACTATGTTAGAATCCTAAGTCTATCCTAGGGTCAGGTAGGGATAAGACCGATGGAAGTAGGAGTTACCTAATTCCCTAATTGCACATGAACATAGGGTCGGGAGGTAACAACTCTCATTGTCTGAGGGCCATGGGTTAGGAGTTAGATCACCTTCATGAACTGATGGGACCCGAAGGGTAGATGAAGAGGGCACTCTTTGATGCATAAGGGAAGAGGGATGACCCCAAAAGTGTCGACACCCTACAGACCTAGAGGAGATGACCAAGGATGGTGTATGGACCCAAGTGGGTGTGAGACCAATTTTTCATGGAAGTAACCTGGATATTGAGATGTTCATGATGTAGATGCATGTGAGGCATGTTTCAGTTTAGATTTGTAGGTGTACTGGAAATGTGGGATGTACCATCTTTACTCTTAGAATGGGAAGAACTTTGTATTTGGACTGGAGCCAAATGCTTATTTCCTCTTATTATGGGAGTGAGAGATAGAACAGTACGCATTCCATACACCAAGGATAAAGATAATGTGAGTGGAAACATTGCTATGATGCATGAGGATGGAGATAATAACATACCCTTGTGGAGTGTAAGATGTGCAGATGTTGTACAAACACCAAGAGTACTAAGGTAGTCATCTTGTGAGGATGTTTTTATCATGATCTATGTGGAAGTTGTGAGTTATACAAGGTTGAGTTCGAAAACTAAGAGGATGAACTTAGAGTTTTCTTGATGAAGATTGATTTAGAGTTGAGATGAGATAATAAGTGGAATACATGGAGGTGTATGTCTTCAACATTACCTTACACATAAGGATGTGAGGTGGTAATGGATGCTCTGGTTGAGATGCAGCTGCTATTTGGGTTTTAGGGGAGACAAAGAAGGCAATGGAAATAAAAAATTTCTTCTCCCAAACCCAGAACAAAGGAAATGTGTCAATGTCTATACAATAGGAAGGATTGTTTGTAGAGGCGTACCTTGTCCCGAGGCTTGCTCGGTGACATTACCTCATGGCTTGCGCGGTCTTCACCTTCGGTCTTAGACGGTTTCTGTGCAGCTCCTGGTCTCACCGGGACTGTCATCTCCTGGTCTCACCTGGACTGTCGGGATTTACAGCTATCCTCCAAGCGGCAGATGTCTCCCGTCTCTAAAGTAGTCCACATGGACCACCTAGAACTCCGATCTCTTGTCCCACAAGGATTCGGAAGGAGTCACACCCTCCTGTCGGCGTACTAGTCACCGACACACTCTCCTGCCACCATTCCCTTTTCTGCAGTTGTCTTTCCCTTATTGTGCCTCCCTTATCGAGTAGCACTTGCTCGGGCTCTCTCGGTTACCAAAACCAGAGAGAACGACAACTTTGCAGAGAAACTAGTGCACTGAGTTGTTGTCCTGAGAATCCCCCACTACCCCTATATATATAGGAGGGTCATGGGACATGGTTCTCTACCCCAGGCAATGTGGGATTAATGCAGGAGTAGAAGGGTTTGTGATTTTCCATAAAACAACCAACTGTGCCACCTGAACTGATTGTTTCATACATGAAACGGTCGATTGGGGAGTTGAGTCGATCGGTTGGGACCCCTAAGACGATCGGTTCACTTCTATGCCGATCGATTCGTGGTCCTGATCCAACTCAAATTGACTTTCATATTTGTTTCCGATTAATTAAATATTAATCCTTGTCCAAATCGAATTTCTATAAGTAAAACAAATTGTATTTGCAAAATTGACTTTCCAAATGATCTCCCTTGGTCACATGAGCCGACCGGTTCAACAATTGAGCCGATGAGCCGATCGGTTCATCTCATGAGCCGATCGGTTGGAAGTGCAGATTGTGCAAAATCAGTCAATCGTAGTTTTAATCAATCTAATACTCTAATCAATTGGTCCAACACCTTGAACACTATGATTTTGAGCTATCAATCAACTGAGTGTTTAATTGAACTACTAAACTCCTTTAGTAATCAATCTAAACATCATTTGTGGAAAAACTCCTTTTCCAGGTTAAATCCTATGTGTGTGACACTACAGGTCCATTTCACATTGGCAGTGAAAGTCCATAACACTTATGACTTCACAAGCAAAGAGTGATGCCTAGTCACACATCAGTGCTACCCAAGTGAAATAGAAAGTTGGAGAACAACTTTTAAATCCTACAATCCGTGAATGGTGTTATAGTGAATGTATAATTCCTTTATCACTGATATCCCGAATGAACTCAAGGCATGGAACAGTCATACTGTCAACGTTCATTGTCACACCCCGATCTCACACTAACCACTAATCACGAGATTAGGGTGCGACGGAGGGATTATCACATAAACAAATCGCTGAAAACTTTTTCTTTTTAAAACCTCGTAATGATATCCGGATTATTGCTGTAAACTAAAACACAATAAACTATTGCGGAAGCATTTCAATTAACCTGGCTAGAGAACATAAATAAAGTTTACAACATGTAACATTGTTTAACAGAAAGTAAACATAACAGTTAATTTACATCTTTTACACATTCGCCATACATACTCTCTCTCACCCACACCATGTCCCAAGGACCGAGGGGAAAGGACTAAGAGACCACTATCTAACTAAACTAACTACATATACTTTTTACAGATTAAGTGTTAGGATGAAAGGATCCTTCCGATTCCTGATGCTGATGCTGACCTGAAAATGTTTTGAGTAGAGGTATGAGCCTACTCGCTCAGTGAATAGCTTTTCATTTAGCTATCACTAAACAACTCATCAGGTTTATGAAATTGAAATAAACATAAGTGTAGTACAAGAAGGGAAGATCTAATGACATAACAGATTTGCAGAATATAATCACAATTCTATGCAACAACAGATAATTTAAACAAATAACAGATATAAAGAATTGGCACAAAAGTTCGGATCTCTTTAACACATTAATTTACTGTGATCCTATATGATTACATATTTATATTATTATTATGCCCTAATCATATGCAGTGTACTCTGCATATGAAGATCCGTAGCGAACTACGATCCCACCGTACAAGACTTAGCGACACACCCGGGAAATGCTAAGTCTGACGCCAGCCCTATTCTGCCACAGGACCCACAGGCTCACCGGCCTCAAAGAACTACTCTGAGTGCTCTAGACTCCTCCTCACTAACCTGAGCACACAGGCGGAGAGTCTCACTGGGTTACCACCATGACTCCGCACGGTTCTTGTTGCCATAACCCATAATTTCCCCCAGTGCCACCATGACTCCGCACGGTTCTTGTTGCAACACTGGCTCTCTTTCCTCGTGCCACCGTGACTCCACACAGTTATTGTTGCAACACGAGTTTCACCCCTAAGAAACAGATCTGTCAAAGGGGTTCTACGGTGTTAGGGCACCTAAGTCTATTAACTGATTAACATATAACCATTTCAACAGGAATATCACATTTCATACTTATTTCACATTCTACACATCTCTTAAAAACTCATATATATATCATCTGTCATCTATAAACATGACTCAGTATCAACTTATCCAGTTTCGATGCTACACATCCATTTTAAGCTCAACGTATACATTGCAGTTATAATACAGGAAATTCTATGATTTTCATCAATCATATTACGTATTTCAAGTTCCAATGAACCATATAAATTCACTAATTCAATCCACACTGATCAGATGCTAAACTAAATCATATAACGACATAAGGAAGCAGTTTATGAAATAAAATTCGAGTAACTCCAGATACTGTCCAAAAGCCAAGTATCAGCGAAAAATGCACAGTTTACCCAAAAATTCCAACTAAGGAGTTAAATGATGATAACTAAATGAACTCCTACTCACCGCGTTTCGAACTGTCCGGATTCGTCCGGAATTGCGTCTAGAGGCCTATTTCACGAGATCATTTTCAACTTTGGAATTGCTCAGTTGGGTGCTGATTGAGGACTGGAAGCTGCGGGTTAGAGTCTAGGCTTCATGGCTGGAGCCAATCAAAGACCTTAGTGATTGGACAAGAGAACACTGGAGGTAACTTTGTCGGGCCACACCAAGTCAGAAGGTCACAGTCCTTGGTGTCGTTGAAGAAGCTATAGAATTGGTCCCATGGATTACTGATAGTGTTGTCATTACATGTCCACAGACTTCAAGTCGTCGTCCATTCTCGGGCGGAGGTACGACAGAGTATAGCCTTCCTTGTGGTTTAAAGAAACCTTGACCTGCAAGCACGACTGTCAAAATAGAAGGGTGTCCATCAATCATAGCAGATACTCGAGAAAGGTTTGAGGCTACTGGATCCGAGGTTGGCAGACCAATGGCAGGATGTTGGCCACTCCATGGCAGCCCCTGGTAAGCTGCTTTGCGTAGGTATTGCTGTTGCGGGCCGCAGCTACACAGGGCTATACCCTAGCTGATGATTGGGCCAAAATTGAAGATGAAGAGATAGCGGAGGAGTAAAGCATCGCTGAAACGACCCTTCCCAAGCCCTAATCGGCTTTTGCCCCCGCGTTGCTGCTTGCTTGCTGGCCTAGCTTTGCAGGTCGGCCGGCGCCCTGCTGGTTGGGGCGTCGTTTTAGGTGGGGAAGCTAGCTAAGAGCTACAGATCCCTGCTAGGACCTCAAGGACGAGCTTAACGCCGTTGATTGAAGATGCTAGCCGCACCAAACTGAACTCTAGCCGGCGCCTACTTCTTGGCCGCGGCTCTGCCGATGTTGCTGCTGACGCAGTGGCAAAGGGGCGCCGCCCTAGGGTTTTGGGGTTGCGGGTAGGGCAAGGAAGAAGAAGGGAGGATGGTGGAGGAGTAGATGTTGCTGATTCAAAGCTAGGGCTTGAGAAAGAAATCGCCCCTTCTTTTCTCCTCTGCTGCAAACGAGCAGCCTGCTGCTTGGGCGCCGCTTCTGTGGTTCCTAGTTCTATCGGGAAGAAGTGATAAGGAAGTAAAAAAAACAAGTAGCCGACCCACTTAAGCCAATAAATTATTGGTAAAATTGCATCCAGGTCCAGGACTTCTTAAAAATACCGTAACTCCCGCGTCGAAAGTCCAATTAAGGTGATTTCTGTTGCAAACTTTCAAGCACAGAAACAACTACAACCTCGAAGTGAGAAATCATGTTGATTAGCTTGTCTCAGCTAATCAAAACACTAATCGCATCTTAAGCACTTAGCTTAGCTTGATTAACTTGATGATGCACTAATCACCACATGAGCACTTAACTATTCCAAATTAACTTAATGATATTGTTATCATGGTGCTTACTGGTTAAACTTGAAATGGGTCATAACAATCTCCCCCCCTTACAAGAATTTCGTCCCGAAATTCCTAAAAGAGAAAAGGAAACTTGTTACACATATCTGACCCAAAACTCCCACGTGACTTCCTCTAGGTTGTGGTTTCTCCACAAAACCTTCACTAATGGTATTTCGTGATTCTTGAGTTTCTTGATCCTCCGATCAACCATTCGTATTGATCCCTCAACATAAGATACATCTGGTCTGAGCTGGGAAGATTATGGGTCCACTATCTTCTCTGTACCAGGATAACATTTCTTCAACATCGATACATGAATCATATCATGTAACTTAGCCAACTCAGATGGCAAATCCAACTTATAGACTATAGGTACATTCCTCTCAATAACAGGATATGGCCCATAAACCTAGAAGTCAGTTTGCCTATTCTATCCAACCTCAACACTCCCTTCCACGGTGAAACTTTCAGATAAACCTCTTCACCAACCTCAAACTCAAGAGGTCGACGTCGTCTCTCTGCATAACTTTTCTGCCTGTCCTGAGCAGCTTTCAACTGTTCTCTGATCACATATATCTTCTCTATAGTCATATCCACTATCTCTGGCCCAAGAATCTCTTTCTCACCTACCTTGTACCAACATACAGGTGATCTACACTTTCTGCCATACAGAGCTTCATACGGTGCCATACCAAGACTAGAATGGTAGCTATTGTTGTATGCAAACTCCATATGGCTCAAGTGTTCTTCCCAACTTCCTCTGAACTGCAGAACACATGCTCTCAGCATGTCTTCAAGAGTCTAAATGGTCCTCTCAGACTGACCATCTGTCTGCGGGTGAAACGCTGTACTGAACCTCAGCCTTGTGCCCAATGCACGATGTAACTGATTCCAGAACCTGGATGTGAACTTAGGATCTCTATCAGATATAATAGAAACTGGAATTCCATGCAATCTGATTACCTCATTCACATATATCTTGGCCAACTTTGGAACATCAACGGTTGACTTAGTATGAAGAAAATGAGCAGACTAAATTAGTCTATCCATAATCATTCATATCAAGTCATAACCTTTAGGTGTCCTGGGCAACTCTATCACAAAATCCATTGTGATATGTTCCCACTTCCATTCTGGTATATGAAGAGATTGCAAGGTACCTGCAGGTTTTTGGTGCTCATCCTTAACCTGCTGACACACTCTGCACTTTAACCACATACTCAGCTACATCCCTCTTCATACCAGGCCACCAGTACAACTCCTTGAGATTCCTGTACATCTTAGTGTCGCCTGGATGCATGGCATACATCGATGCATGCACTTCCTCAAGAATCTATTCTCTCAAGCCATTATCTCGAGGTACATGCAACCTATCATGTGGATACAACAAACCATCATCTGAAAACCTAAACTCTGGTCTTTTTCCCTTTATCATGTCATGTATGATCTGCCGTAACTCACTGTCACCCTACTGTAGTTCCTTGATTTGATCATAAGAAGTAGGCTTGACTTGCATCTGTGCAATCAAACCATTTAGCTATGTCACCCCTAAGTCTAAGTTCAACTTTCACATTTCCACTAGCATGTCTCTTTTGAAACATGCCATGGAAAATACATCCACTGTTGAACTAGACTTCCTACTTAGGGCATCATCTACCAAATTCACCTTCCCAAGGTGACAATCTATCATCACATCATAAAGATAGTGACGCTGTGTCATAAGAGCATGAACTAAAACAACTAACTTCAGATCATGTATCGGGTAGTACTCCTCATTCTATGCTACTTACTTATTGTTACATTTCAAATTTATATCTTACTCTTTTCTCCAAGTCATTTTCATATTGTTTATCTACCTTGAAACCCTAGATTTTATTAATGCTAGCTTACCTTTCATAGAACAAATTCATGATCTTGTTTTATAGAGATGCTAGTATTCAAGGTCAAATCACTAGCGACATCCCTTGAACTACTACAACTCTAAACATTCTAGGGTTTCATCCTTATCAATAACATAACGTTATTGTGATGTGACTTTACTCCCTTAGTTTGAAAATCAAACCTTGGATCTCATAAATTTTACTAAAATCGTGCTTATCTTATCACTGAAATTTTCCTTCTCTTACTTAAACATTCAGATAAATTACATTCTCAATTTACCTTGCTAGGGTTTCATCATCATATTGTGTGTCATTGTTTCATTCATTTAGACATCTCTACCTTGGTAGTTATGCAACATATATGATGCATTCATTTTCTAAATTACGCGTTTGTTCTTTATTTTAGGAACTAATTTATTAGTCTATAGAGACTCAGAATCCGAAGGTAGTATGTATGAAAGCATTAAACTTATAATAAAGATATACATGCCATACTCTCAATTATGTCATGTAATCCTCATTCCTTAATCCAGGTCATCATCTCTAATATTTCTTTTGATTCAACTAAGCTTCTTGTCCTAGTCTTATGATTTACATAAGACTCTTTATTTCCATGTACTTATTATATATTCAACTCTTTTCTTCTATTTCCTTTGTTTTGAAGTGCATAAAAATTATTTTACTCTATTACATGATCCATTCCATGGTTAATTCTTACTACCTTGTCCCTTGCATACCTTCCTTGTATCTTTTCCATATTCTCATATTTAGGACTCATATAATAAAATCATTGAATTTAATATGAACCTGATATCGTTTTCTTTTATTTTCCAATTAAGGATTGCTCAAAAGAGACTCCAACATTGGGTTTCTGATATCAGTTCCAGCTACTTCTTAGTTGTTCTAATCTTTCTCTTACATCTCAATATCTTAGCGTATGTACATTCTTACTATAATGAGGATCTAAATTATGCAAAGTCTACCTTTATTACATTTTTAATAGGAGTCATTAGATCCCAGTAACGCATCCTGCCAGCCAGACCAGGCCGAACCTGTAGTCCTGAAGCCAAGAGCTACTCGGGATTAACTACCCCTATTAATCTCAAACATGCAGAAGAATATCCATTTAGGGAAAATCCATTTAAACAATCGTCTAGTCTACTTGATACAGAGAATATAAACAATAAATAAATCATTTCATAACACACAACAACGTAAAAGAATCATATTTACTTTACAAACTGAAAATCTAATTTCATGCATATAAAAGCATTTCTAGTGATTTTCAATCAAATAAGCAATATAAATCAAGAATTGTATCACATCTTATATTTGATCTCTTATTCCTATATTACTTTCTGATTTCTTAACTCTAAGATTTTTAAGGTTTCTCTCTAGCCTATCCTTCCTCTGCATACCTGGCCAGGGCATCCAGAGAAGAATAGACAGAGTAGCTTGATACTGGTCAATCTAAGTATTCAGACACCTGGCCAGGGTATCCAAACACTCAGATCTCCCAGAGCTAAAGACACATCATTTCTTATCCATCTTAATTATAACTCTATCTTTTAATCCTAATGATCCCTGATGACTCAGCCTAAGTTTGCAACTTGGTCCTTGTGACCACATTATCTTCCTACCATCTGCAATAATATAACAGAACACTTCCTGTTATAAAATGGCAGTTAGAAGGAAGACACCTAAGTCCTAATCCTATTGGTCTCTTGTCATCCCCTGGCCTTGACTTAGAGTAACCATGTACTCAACCTAGGCTCTGATACCAAGATGTCACACCCCGATCTCACACTAACCACTAATCACGAGATTAGGGCGCGACGGAGGGATTATCACATAAACAAATCGCTGAAAACTTTTTCTTTTTAAAACCTCGTAATGATATCCGGATTATTGCTGTAAACTAAAACACAATAAACTATTGCGGAAGCATTTCAATTAACCTGGCTAGAGAACATAAACAAAGTTTACAACATGTAACATTGTTTAACAGAAAGTAAACATAACAGTTAATTTACATCTTTTACACATTCGCCATACATACTCTCTCTCACCCACACCATGTCCCAAGGACCGAGGGGAAAGGACTAAGAGACCACTATCTAACTAAACTAACTACATATACCTTTTACAGATTAAGTGTTAGGATGAAAGGATCCTTTCGATTCCTGATGCTGATGCTGACCTGAAAATGTTTTGAGTAGAGGTATGAGCCTACTCGCTCAGTGAATAGCTTTTCATTTAGCTATCACTAAACAACTCATCAGGTTTATGAAATTGAAATAAACATAAGTGTAGTACAAGCAGGGCAGATCTAATGACATAACAGATTTGCAGAATATAATCACAATTCTATGCAACAACAGATAATTTAAACAAATAACAGATATAAAGAATTGGCACAAAAGTTCGGATCTCTTTAACACATTAATTTACTGTGATCCTATATGATTACATATTTATATTATTATTATGCCCTAATCATATGCAGTGTACTCTGCATATGAAGATCCGTAGCGAACTACGATCCCACCGTACAAGACTTAGCGACACACCCGGGAAATGCTAAGTCTGACGCCAGCCCTGTTCTGCCACAGGACCCACAGGCTCACCGGCCTCAAAGAACTACTCTGAGTGCTCTAGACTCCTCCTCACTAACCTGAGCACACAGGCGGAGAGTCTCACTGGGTTACCACCATGACTCCGCACGGTTCTTGTTGCCATAACCCATAATTTCCCCCAGTGCCACCATGACTCCGCACGGTTCTTGTTGCAACACTGGCTCTCTTTCCTCGTGCCACCGTGACTCCACACAGTTATTGTTGCAACACGAGTTTCACCCCTAAGAAACAGATCTGTCAAAGGGGTTCTACGGTGTTAGGGCACCTAAGTCTATTAACTGATTAACATATAACCATTTCAACAGGAATATCACATTTCATACTTATTTCACATTCTACACATCTCTTAAAAACTCATATATATATCATCTGTCATCTATAAACATGACTCAGTATCAACTTATCCAGTTTCGATGCTACACATCCATTTTAAGCTCAACGTATACATTGCAGTTATAATACAGGAAATTCTATGATTTTCATCAATCATATTACGTATTTCAAGTTCCAATGAACCATATAAATTCACTAATTCAATCCACACTGATCAGATGCTAAACTAAATCATATAACGACATAAGGAAGCAGTTTATGAAATAAAATTCGAGTAACTCCAGATACTGTCCAAAAGCCAAGTATCAGCGAAAAATGCACAGTTTACCCAAAAATTCCAACTAAGGAGTTAAATGATGATAACTAAATGAACTCCTACTCACCGCGTTTCGAACTGTCCGGATTCGTCCGGAATTGCGTCTAGAGGCCTATTTCACGAGATCATTTTCAACTTTGGAATTGCTCAGTTGGGTGCTGATTGAGGACTGGAAGCTGCGGGTTAGAGTCTAGGCTTCATGGCTGGAGCCAATCAAAGACCTTAGTGATTGGACAAGAGAACACTGGAGGTAACTTTGTCGGGCCACACCAAGTCAGAAGGTCACAGTCCTTGGTGTCATTGAAGAAGCTATAGAATTGGTCCCATGGATTACTGATAGTGTTGTCATTACATGTCCACAGACTTCAAGTCGTCGTCCATTCTTGGGCGGAGGTACGACAGAGTATAGCCTTCCTTGTGGTTTAGAGAAACCTTGACCTGCAAGCACGACTGTCAAAACAGAAGGGTGTCCATCAATCATAGCAGATACTCAAGAAAGGTTTGAGGCTACTGGATCCGAGGTTGGCAGACCAATGGCAGGATGTTGGCCACTCCATGGCAGCCCCTGGTAAGCTGTGTTGCGTAGGTATTGATGTTGCGGGCCGCAGCTACACGGGGCTATACCCTAGCTGATGATTGGGCCGAAATTGAAGATGAAGAGATAGCGGAGGAGTAAAGCGTCGCTGAAACGGCCCTTCCCAAGCCCTAATCGACTTTTGCCCCCGCGTTGCTGCTTGCTTGCTGGCGTAGCTTTGCAGGTCGGCCGTCGCCCTGCTGGTTGGGGCGTCGTTTTAGGCGGGGAAGCTATCTAGGAGCTACGGATCCCTGCTAGGACCTCAAGTACGAGCTTAACGCCGTTGATTGAAGATGCTAGCCGCACCAAACTGAACTCTATCCGGCGCCTACTTCTTGGCCGCGGATCTGCCGATGCTGCTGCTGGCGCAGTGGCAAAGGGGCGCCACCCTAGGGTTTTGGGGTTGCGGGTAGGGCAAGGAAGAAGAAGGGAGGATGGTGGAGGAGTAGATGTTGCTGATTCAAAGCTAGGGCTTGAGAAAGAAATCACCCCTTCTTTTCTCCTCTGCTGCAAATGAGCAGCCTGCTGCTTGGGCGCCGCTTCTGTGGTTCCTAGTTCTATCAGGAAGAAGTGATAAGGAAGAAAAAAAAACAAGTAGCCGACCCACTTAAGCCAATCAATTATTGGTAAAATTGCATCCAAGTCCAGGACTTCTTAAAAATACCGTAACTCCCGCGTCGAAAGTCCAATTAAGGTGATTTCTGTTGCAAACTTTCAAGCACAGAAACAACTACAACCTCGAAGTGAGAAATCATGTTGATTAGCTTGTCTCATCTAATCAAAACACTAATCGTATCTTAAGCACTTAGCTTAGCTTGATTAACTTGATGATGCACTAATCACCACATGAGCACTTAACTATTCCAAATGAACTTAATGATGTTGTTATCATGGTGCTTACTGGTTAAACTTGAAATGGGTCATAACATTCATTCACTTTCTTGATCTCAGAGTAGATTGGAGGAGATATGTATGACATCAATATCACATATTGATTCACACATGTGTGCGTACGCCTATCTCAATCCTACTCATCAAGTGGCCATGGATATCAAATTCCCTCAGGAGGGACAAATCCCATATCTATCACTCACCCCTTAAAAGCCCCATGTGTCAAATCCACCCAATCATCACCTTTATAACAACCCATGTTTCAGGACTGCGTTTGATGATGTCAAAATGTACCCAACGACATGTGTTGAGTGTAGTGATTTCAGGTCAAAGAATCACACTCACCACCATCACTATGAGAACTGACTATGACTACCATGTCATGGTTCCATGTGTCAAACTCATGGTGGATCTGTCCGGTAAACTTGTTCTCTAACAAGTACCTATGTGTCTGGTTTGATATCTCCATATCATGACTAATGAGATTCTATCATCAACCAACACTACAATCTAGTCTTGTGTGTCATTGTTGTCTATCTACCTTCCACAATGACATCCAACTAGGGACATAACAAGAATGTACAAACTCTTAGCATCTGTATGATCTCATCATTCAGGTCCTTAACCTGAAAGCATACGTCATTGAGTACTATCATTATCTAGGCATTCAATCTGTTCTATCATTATCTCATATGACTGAACCAGAAAGAATTGGAAGCTTGCCTTTGATGTTTATCAAATCAATCTTAATGTATCCCACCAATCATCCCATGATTGGCTCTCAGGACATACATACCAATAGACTCCCACTTGCATTGCGAGCCAATCACCCTTGAATCATATTCATAGTGATCTTCAAACATGTCCCACATGTTACTGTACTCTAGTGCTAACATAGTGAGTTATGGCAACACTTTGCCAAGGTCGGTATTAATTGCATGTCTCTCATCTCTTCATTGTACGTCATACGTATTAGATGGAGTTGTTGTAATATGCGATCTAGTATTCCTTTGCTAACCTTTAGCCACATTGTATGACCAAGCACTCCTTACTTGTCATCAATGATCGGAATAACTATAAGTTCATCTCTATGAACTCCTAGATCCATATAGTATCCATTGTTATTCTCTAACACATGGATACTCGGCTTTTCCTTTTAAACAACTTTATTGGAACGTTTACAATAATCAACAAACATTCACTTTTATATATCATATATATATATATAAATATATATATATATATATATATATATATATATATTGCGATTACTTTTTCTGTCCTTTTTGAAAGTTCGCATCAGTGTAACTCTTTATAGTGAACCCTTCCTTATTTCCATAGAACTAGTACTTCTCAAGCACTTATCCAGTTCTTATGGTATTTCAGTAACCCTTACTAGAACTAGACAGACATCCACTCGTCATGTCCCACATATGAGTTATCAGGATGAGCACATCATATTGTCATGTCCTACATACAAGATGATGAATGCACTTTATTCTTGCTATGTTCATACATGCAAGATAATGGGATGATTACATACATGATAGATCCATATCTATTCTTAGTGCTCCCATTCTTCATAAGAATTGGACACTTGGCCTTGGGATACTAACTCCATGTATCATGGATACGTTTTCTCCCACTGAATCTATGCATATTGAACCCTTCAGTATAGATTGCCAATGTATGCTTTCTCTTTTCAGGTCAAGAGGTTTTCGAGAACTATCTCAATAGATCTCTATTCATATCACACAAGAAATGTCTCTATCTTCCTTAAAGATAATTTCCACTTTGGATTTCCATTCTAGAACATTTCCATTTCACATCAACATGTGGAATGTGAATACGCTCCCACTAAATCACAGATTCCTTCTTTATCTTTGACATATCAGTCAAACCCTTTGACTATATTATCAAAGTAAAGATCCATTTCTGAGTAGCTTGTACTCAATCAATCACATGGATTAGTCCATTGTAACTTATAGACTTTATTTTCATTAATGGATTCATAAACCTTATAGGTTGTGTCACGTACACATCCTTATTTTATTCCTTATAGGAATGTGGTTTTAGTATCCACATGCCAAATTTCTTAGTCATTAAGTTGCAATCAACAAGCATATTATCCATGTGTCTTAACGCTTAAGAATCATTCACACTTATGGATTTCATCCCAATGGGTGATACCATCACTGATATCCCGAATGAACTCAAGGCATGGAACAGTCATCCTGTCAACATTCATTCACTTTCTTGATCTCAGAGTAGGTTGGAGGAGATATGTATGACAACAATATCACATACTGATTCACACATGCGTGCGCACGCCTATCTCAATCCTACTCATCAAGTGGCCATGGATATCAAAATCCCTCAGGAGGGACAAATCCCATATCTATCACTCACCCCTCAAAAGCCCCATGTGTCAAAGCCACCCAGTCATCACCTTTATAACAACCCATGTTTCAAGACTGCGTTTGATGATGTCAAAGTGTACCCAATTACATGTGTTGAGTGTAGTGATTTCAAGTCAAAGAATCACACTCACCACCATCACTGTGAGAACTGACTGTGATTACCATGTCATGGTTCCATGTGTCAAACTCACGGTGGGTCTGTCTGGTAAACTTGTTCTCTAACAAGTACCTATATGTTTGGTTTGATATCTCAATATCATGACTAATGAGATTCTATCATCAACCAACACCACAATCTAGTCTTGTGTGTCATTGTTGTCTATCTACCTTCCACAATGACATCCGACTAGGGACATAACAAGAATGTAAAAACTCTTAGCATCCGTATGATATCATCGTTCAGGTCCTTAACTTGAAAGCATACATCATTTAGTACTGTCATTCTCTAGACATTCAATCTGTTCTATCATTATCTCGTATGACTGGACCAGAAAGAATTGGAAGCTTGCCTTTAATGTTTATCAAATCAATCTTAATGTATCCCACTAATCATCCCATGATTGTCTCTCAGGGCATACATACCAACAACTTCCTAGTTTAGCTAGAGGCTAGAAGAGGTTGTTAGGTTAACCTCAGTTTGAAAAAGGAGATATGTTTGGCTAACACTTAGATGTAACGAGATTTGTTGATCAAGTTAGTGGTTGATTTGTTAGCCATCCTAGGCCTTGATGTGATAAAAGGATGGTTGTAGAACCTCATATGCACTTCTCTGGAAAAGAAGGTGATGAAACTCACGACTAGAGTATTTTAGGATTTCTGAGGAATCAACCTTAAGGAATCATGACATACAGGAGATCATGATTTTAAGTTCATCATACACCATGGTACTACTAAGATGGTAAGTTTTAGTAGTACTTTGGATGCCTAAGATGAAGTTGCGTGTGGCTTGTCGCCATGCATGTCAGGAGGTGAAGGATGAACACCAGTAACCTAGTAAGTTGATACAAAGGATAAAAAGTCCCTAAGAGGGAATGGGAGTTCATCACTATGTATGTGATGGTAAGTCCCCCTGGATCAAGGAAGGTCAAGATGCAAAATGGGTTATGGTAGATCACATTACCTAGATGACATAATCTAAGAGAAAGAGAGAATACTATCAAGAGACAAATCCGGCTGAACTATAAGAGAGATGGTTCAACTGCACCAGGATGCAAATTCAAAAGTTCTTGAATATGACCTAAAGATTCACTTCCATAAGGTGTAAGTAGATACATGAAGAACTCGATGTGAGTACAACTTATCACCCCTAACTAATGGTTAATATGATCCAGACAAAAGGGTCTGATGAGAGCATGTGTGCTCATTCAGGGTGATACATGGGGGGGTAGTTCTTACCCTATGAGAGATGTGATGATAACCACCATATCCAGTATCGGGATGTAAAGAAGCTCTGTAAGGGAGGTTGTGTCGGTCACCACTTCATTAAGATAATGTTGGTGAAGGGACCTCACGAAGGTCAGAAAAGGACCACAATGTGTGCAGATGAAGTCGCTTTGATCATGCGATGGATGAGGAAGCCCAGGGGCGACGTGAGTCATGAGCTGATGCAAAGCAGACTGACATGCAGTTCACTATGGGAGAATATGCGATGTGAAAATCCAACCCCTCTAAGCTACAACTGAGAAAGCTGAGTCCCCAATATATGGGTCCTTTTGAGATGGATTGGTGGAGATGGTTAAATTCATTCTTACCCCTCAGGATAACGTGATGTGTTCCACGAGTCCAATCTAAAGCACTATGTGAGGTACCCAAGCCATGTGTTGAGCCATGAACCCAATTCGCTTTGAGAGAAGCTTAAATGTCTTGAGTCACCTTGAGGGTACAAGGTACCAATGTGAGAAAGAACTCAGATGCAAAAATATGAGATGACGAAGGTTCTTGGGAGGCACCATGGAGAGGGTAATGATGGACATGAGGAAGCCTTATCCTATTTGTTTTAATGTTTGAGGGAATTTTGAGGGAAAATTTCCTATAAGAGGGGAAGGATGTTACAACCTCAATTTTGCTTATGTTTTCATAATTGAATTATAAAGATTTTGTGAATATGGACTTAATTGAAAAGGTTGTATGCTTCGCTTCAAAAGATGTATTTCTTTGCAAATATCCCTTTGGATAGGAATTTCGTGATTCCTATTATTAGATTAATCCAATAGTGGATATAAAAGAGACGAAAAGAAGAAAAGTCCAAATAAAAGGAAAATATACAAGATAATGGATATTAAGCAAAGTAATTATGAGAAATACATAGAAAACTCTAGAAAGTGGAATTAGTGGCCACAATTAAGTAGATTTCGTTTCTATGTGATTTCTTATAGAAGAAATAGGAAAAGAGGAAAAGAAAATAAAAGATAAAGAGAAATCCTTGAAAAGAAATATCTTAATAAAGAAATAAGTAAGATACTGAGAAATAAAGGATGTGGATGCATCTAGAAGGATAATAAGAATTTTTCAAAAATGATTTCAAAATCTTAGTATTTCTTGGGTTCCAAGGAGTCCAAGCTGCAAGATAATAAGTAAAGAAAGAGAAAAGATGTGAGAAATAAGCCTAATTGAGTAATATCTTTCACCTAAAGAAAAGGCACGTTTTCTATTAGATAATGAGCCTAAATTTGGGATAGAGGTAGATTAAGTCATTATTAAGTTTCCATCAAAATTTGGGATTAATTGGATGAGTGGTTTGGGAGATATGGATTTTACAAAAATCCATAAAGTGTAGAGGAAAGTATGAAAAGTCACGATTTCTGATTTCTGCTGGAATTTTTATTTGCTAATGCGCGTGGCATGACGTTCGTTGATCTAAGATCCGATGATGTCTACATCATCACCCACCTTGGGCCATCTAAGGAAGGTAGCAGAGTTTTCTGAGGGGATTTTCTCGTGATTGAATGCATAGACAAACTCGGAAACCTTTCCAAAGAATTTGGGGGATCAATCTGAGTTGATCTACCCCTAGTTTCCCAGTGTTTCATTGCCTCTAGGTGTTTTGCCCAATTTAGGGCTTCTCGGCATCCATAAGTGGACCTATATATAGGGGGGGGATACACACCATGTGCATATCCCCAAAGCACCTATGTGAGTCTGCGTTGATGAGGCAAGTTGATGGGAGCAACAAATTGTAGAAAATCTCCCAACATGTATCGTGACCAGGCCGCCCTTCTCGTCGAAGAAGAGCTCTTCCATTCACAAAATTCACACAAGTAACAGAGCAATAGAGGTAGGCTTCAAGTTCAGGGAGGAGAGATGAAGGTGGGGATGCCCTCGCCATGCGCCTAGTAGCAGCAGATCGCAGGGTAAACGACAGAGTTGACCGCGGGCTTGCGTTGGGCTGCACGGGGGGTTCTGTCGTGAGGTTGAAGAAGAAAGTGCATAAATAACCAAACTACCCTCACAGTGTGCATGGCTTTAGGAAAGAAGGAGCGGGGAAGAAGTGATATTCACCCTGACCCGACGCTCTATTCTTTTAGAGAGGCTTGCTGACATGGTGGCCTCACATTGGTCCAAGTAAGTAAATTTTGTAAAATTTGTATCTACTTATTGATAGATCAGAATGGTACATATAATATATGTATTTTGCTAAAACAATGTGAGGAATCCATTAAAAATAGATTTAAAAGCTCATTCCTCTTGAAATTCGAAATGTAGTGGAAGTTATCAACTTTAGTGCATTAATGATTAAGAAACCCTAATTTAAGATGATTAATGTATTGAGAAGGGTCATGTGGATGATTAAAGTTGATATTAACTTGTTGTTTATAAAAAGATGCATTAGATCTAAAAAGATGAACTTTATACGTAATTTGATTAATTTAGGGTTCCCTGTACATAAATGAGCTTTAATGGGCCTTGAAACCCTAATGTTAGTATATGATTCTTCATGGCTTTAATTGTTCGAATCCATGAATAAAGATGAGATATGATGATTCTAAGCTATTTTGAGTATAAAAGTTTCTAATTTTGGATAAATACCCTTAATATGGTAATTAGGGTTTTCTAATGGATAAATGTGGAATTAGTGATAAATAGAGTTGAATATATGAATGAACTATAAGGAAATATGAGTTGTTAATTTCAAAGAAACCAAATATGATAATTGGGATTATGATGTTGAAATTAGGGTTTGTGAAGTAAGAGAGCATTAAATGTGATAGAAGTATTATGGAGGCTAAAACCCTAATAAAACCCTAAAGTGGCCTAGAAAGCCTAAGATGGAATCCAAGTCTATCTTAAGAATGTTTGGATAAACTTTAACACTTGGATGTATTGCATTAATTTCAGGATATTGTTGATTTCTTGTTTGATTGTTCTTTATCATTATTGCTTAGACATCAAGTTGCTCTGCATCAGGTATGTGGTTATGGTTATGGTTAATCGCTTTAGTTTCATGGCGATTCCCAGATATTTTATTGGTTGCCTGAAAATAACTGCTTGGATGACTTTTATTTAATGCAACTATAGAGTGACTATGATTATCACAATTATAATATAAGTGTGTATTCTCGCACCTATATGCCACCCTGATGGATGATGCAAAAAGGTCAAGCCCAGGAGGGAAGACCCATGGGTACCATGAGTGGTGACCCCATACACCAAGCTTGGGATTGAGAAGGTGGTCTTTGTTGCATGACTAATGAGTACCACGAGAGGTGACCCCAGACACCAAGCTTAGGATTGAGAAGGTGGCCTTAAGTCAATGGTAAAAGAGAAACCCTAAAGAGGGTATTCCAGGGTTAGGGAAAAAGTGGTGGAGAATGTCACATTGAAAGTGTAAATTGGCTTGTTAATTAATTTGATTGTGATATTTAGATTGTTAGTCATGTTTGTGAAATTTTGGTTGCCCCCACATATCGACATATTATTTTATGCTGACCGACATTTTGTTTTTCGACATTTTAGGTACAACCCTGAAAAGAACAAACAGTAAAGTGACACATTGTGAAAATAAGAAATAAAGTGTGAGGGGATTAGATAGAATAGATTCAAGTTGTGTATAGAAGTAGATATCCAAAGTTTTTAAAAGGTATGCAAAGTTTTATTTTATGCCAGCTTTCAATATAGTCATGGTAGAATTTAATAATTATTACTGATTATTTGTCAAACCTTTGATCCTATTAATTGGGATAACGGCTCTGACCTCTCGGTCTCCCTTAATTGGGGGTTACTGAGAGGTGGGGTTGTTACATAGTCACCGCTTCTCAAGGTAACTTTGGGGCATCCATGCTTGGTTGTATTTCTAATTGGATTATTGATTCAGGTACATCACAACATATGTTTGGTATGCCCCATCTTCTAACATTATTTAATTCATTTACCCCCTACTCCCTCAGTCACCATGGAAGATGGGTCGGTGAAATAAGTAACTTGGTGTGGTATTGTTCCTATCTCTTATAAAATCAAGTTAATGATGTCCACTTTGTTTCAAACTTTCTACACAATATAATTTTTGTAGTAAAAATTGTTGATTCTCTCAGATATTTCATAATTTTTGGTCCATCCAGTTTTATTTACATGATTAGAGGAATTTTAACGGTGATTAGACAAGGAGTATGCTCTAGTGATGTTTACTACTTCTCCGCCCCACCCTCCATTGTACAAGTGAAGGAACAAGAACTATTTGTCTTTGATCGAATACTACACACAACAACAATTGGCTTTTATCTGTCAAAATAATAGCTAATTTAGAGACAACAGTCCCTTGTTGAATAGTTTTATCTCATTACAGTTGGTTATATGTCTCCCTCATTTTATTTCCTTAAATAGAAAGAGAATAGGCGATACCATCAGAGGACCCATCAATATCTCTGGTCAAGCGAGGCTCATTTTTATATTGATTCAGGAATACCAATGACTCATCAACTGAAATTTGCAAATCAAATGGTGACAGGACAATACATTACTATAGAAGTATAACAAATAAGTGGAAAACTAAATGATATGTCAAATAGATTCCAGGCTAACAAACAAATCCCCATCCTAGTTTTTTGAAAGTGAGTCTTGTCAACCAACATGACACAAGAACTTCTACATTCATACTAATAACAATTAATCTATGTAAAAGTCATCTGAAGCTAGATTTAGACAACTAAACAAAAGTATTATCTACTGGTATGTATGCCCTGAGAGCCAATCATGGGATGATTGGTGGGATATATTAAGATTGATTTGATAAAGATCAAGGGCAAGCTTCCAATTCTTTCTGGTTCAGTCATATGAGATAATGATAGCACAGATTGAATGTCTAGAGAATGACAATACTCAATGACGTATGCTTTTAGGTTAAGGACCTGAACGATGAGATCATACAAATGCTAAGATTTTGTATATTCTTATTACGTCCCTAGTCGGATGTCATTGTGGAAGGTAGATAGACAACAATGACACACAAGACTAGATTGTGGTGTTGGTTGATGACAAAATCTCATTAGTCATGATATGGAGATATCAAACCAAACACATAGGTACTTGTCAGAGAACAAGTGTACCGGACAAACCCACCTTGAGTTTGACACATGGAACCATGACATGGTAGTCACAGTCAGTTCTCACAGTGATGGTGGCAAGTGTGATTCTTTGACCTAAAATCACTACACTCAACACATGTCGTTGGGTACACTTTAACATCATCAAATGCAGTCCTGAAACATGGGTTGTTATAAAGGTGATGATTGGGTGGCTTTGACACATGGGGCTTTTTAGGGGTGAGTGATAGATATGGGATTTGTCCCTCCTGAGGGAGTTTGATATCCATGGCCACTTGATGAGTAGGATTTAGATAGGCATGTGCACGCAAGTGTGAATTAGTATGTGATATTGATGTCATACATATCTCCTCCAATCTACTCTAAGATCAAGAAAGTGAATGAACGTTGAAAGAATGAGTGTTCCATGCCTTGAGTTTATTCAAGATATCAGTGGCAAAGGAATTATACATTTGTTGTAACACCATTCATGGATTTTAGGATTGAAAGTTGTTCTCCAACTTTCTGTTTCACTTGGGTAGCACTGATGTGTGACTAGGCACTGCTCTTTGCTTGTGAAGTCATAAGTGTTATGGACTTTCACTGCCAATGTGAAATGGACCTGTAGGGTCACACACATAGGATTTAACCTGGAAAAGGAGTTTATCCACAAACAATGTTTAGATTGATTACTAAAGGAGTTTAGTAGTTCAATTAAACACTCAATCGATTGATAGCTCAATATCATAGTGTTCAAGGTGTTGGACCGATTGATTAGAGTATCAGATTGATTGAAACTGCAATTGACTGATTTTGCACAGTCTCCTTCCCCAACCGATCAGCTCATGGGATGAACTGATCAGCTCAGGTTGATGAACCGATCGGCTCAAGTGGTGAGTCGATCAGCTCATGTGTCATGAGACAATCAGCTCAATTGTTGAACCGGTTGATTCGTGGACCAACCGAGATTGTTTGGAAAGTCAGAAGACTATTTTCCAAATACAATTTGTTTCACTTGTACAAATTCGATTTGGACAAGGATTAATATTTGATTAATCAGAAACAAATATGAAAGTCAATTTGAGTTGGATCAGGACCACGAACCAATCGGCTCAGAGCTCTAGCCGATCGGCTCAGAGCCCCAAACGATCGGCTCAGGTCCCAAATGATCAGCTCAGGGCCTGAAACGATAGTTTCAAGGTGTGAAACGATCGGTTTAGCTGGCGCAGATTGGTTGTTTTATGGAAAATCTCGAACCCTTATACTCCTACTTTAATCCCACATTGCCCGGGGTAGAGAAACATGTCCCATGACCCTCCTATATATATAGGGGTATTGGGGGCTTCCCATAAGAACAACTTAGAACACCAGTTGCTCGGTAAAGTTGTTATTTTCTCTAGTTTTGGTAACCGAGAGAGCCCGAGTAAGTGCTACCCGATAAGGGAGGCATAGTAAGGGAAAGACAACTGGTTGCAGGAGAGTGTGTCGGTGACTAGTACGCCGACAGGAGGGCATGACTCCTTTCGATTCTTTGTGGAACAAGGAGATCAGAGTTCCAGGTGGTCTGTGTAGACTACTTCAGAGGTGGGAGACTTCTTCCGCTCGGAGGACAGCTGTCAATCCCGACAGTCCCGGTGAGACCAGGAGCTGCACAAACACCATCCAAGACCGGAGGTGAAGACCGTGCAAGCCGTGAGGTAAATTCGCTGAGCAAGCCTCAGGACAAGGTATGCCTCTACAAACCATCTTTCATGTTGTATAGATGTTGACGCGATTCCTTCATTCTGGGTTTGGGAGAAGAAAATTTTTGTTTCCGCTACCTTCTTTGTCTCCCCTAAAACCCAACAGTGGTATCAAAGCCACGTCAACTACTCTATACTTTAGGATTATCAATGTGATCAATTTTGGTTTTTCGCCTTTATTTATTGCATACGAAGTGAATAAAATTAGCTTTATGCATGTCCGATCCTAATCCACAAATCCCTATATACATATATGATATGTAATATGAAGGCACTCGATACGCGTCGCCCTTAAACGAGTTTTGTAGTGGATGTATAGCGTGATTATAGTCAATAAACCCTATGTATGTGTGCTTGGTTGAATGTGGTTGCTTGCATCTCAGTCTGCGCATCGATTTCCTATCTCCTTATTCCTGATGTAACTTGAGATAACTCGAGATTTATTTCCTACCTTTGCTCCCCCCGAATGTAACTCAGGGTTTCCCAATTTAAATGTAAAATAGGATAGAACTTTTATTTCCTATTATGTCAAAGAACGACGAATAACCTGACGACAAGTGAAACGATCAGTTCAAGGAGTGAACCGATCAGTTGGCGATCCAGATGACCATTTCATGGAGCAAGACAATCGAGTGGCGGCCATGAAGAGATGCACGACGACCAGGTGAACCGATCGATTGGAGGAGCCAACCGATCAGCTGGTGGCACCCAGAAGACCGACTAGGGCGAGCAAGTCATTCATGTGATGAGTTGATCAACCCGGACGGCTATAGAACTTCATCTTGTATAGGTTGCATGTGATGTAGACCTAGATGACCGTGATTCATCTTGGCTCGAGGAATCACATTAGGATGGCCATAATCATCGCTTTTATCGTTTTGCATGTTTTCTGTGGGATATAGCATGTATATGATATGTACTATATATTGTGGTGATTGGATATGTATATGTACCTGTAAAAACCAAATCCCTCATCTAAATACTAAGTATTTTACACCTTCCATTAGCGACATACATGAAAAACTTGATCGGCCAAGCGTAGGTTATGCCAAAGTGTGGTGCGCCGTCTATCCCGTGGAAGTGTGAAGGGTAAACATGTAGGTTCTGCCAAAGCAGGGTGCATGTTTACCATGTCGACTTTTGGGTTAGACTTAACTGGTGATTCTTAGAGCGTCTAATCCAAGAGGCACGAAATGTTCATGGAAAGGTGTTGTGCATGTTCATTCATCAAGAGTTGCATATGATGCAATTGGCATGATGGCCTACCTAAATAGTCAAGATTGTGGGCGATCAGCCAAAGCTGACTCATGACTTGATGAAATATGGATCTTGACCCACTAGAAGATTGTATGCTGCAATCTTCCGAATTGATGGTGAGGGCTATCAATTCGAACAAAATAGTGGGAGCAATAATTCATTAAAGTCCTAATTATATCGTCAACCTTTCAAATCAATCAAATAAGTCAAAATTGAGTTTTGGACTAAAATTGCATATATTTCCTTTTGTAGTTCAAATGACAACAAACAACAATCACTTTTCATTGTGATCGATCCTTGGAAAGGACAAGTTGAATGGGACTAACTTCCACGACTGGTTTAGGACATTAAGAATTGTTCTCACTCAAGAGCGAAAGCTCTATGTCTTGGATACTCCAATTCTAGAGGAACCTGCTCCTACCGCACCAAAGGTCAAAAGGGATGCTTATAAGAAGCATTCTGATGATGCCATTGATGCAAAGTGCTTGATGTTGTGCTCCATAAACCACGAGTTGCAGAGACAACATGAGAACATGGGTGTCATTGAGATGATTCAGCATCTCAAGAACATGTATGAAGATCAAGCATGGCAAGAGAGATATGATGTCTCTAGGGCATTGTTCAAGTGCATCATGACAGAAGGAGATCCAGTTGGTCCTCACACGCTCGAGATGATTGGGTATGTGGAGAACCTGACGAGACTGGGATTTCCCCTGAGCCAAGAGTTGGCTACTGATGTGATACTGCAATCATTTCCAGAATCCTATAGTCAGTTTGTGATGAACTACAACATGAACAACTTTGACAAGCCGTTGACAGAGTTGTTGGGCATGTTGAGGACATTCGAGACACAGATGAAGAAGGGCAAGCCTAAGTCTGTGATGATGATCAACAACAAGAAAGGCAAGTCCAAGTACAAGGGCAAAGGCAAGTCTAAGAAAGGTTCTGATGCTAGCCAACAACCCAAGTCGTCTTCAACTCTTAAGGCCAAGGGAGGCATGACCAAGAGAGGCAATTGCCACCATTGTCTAAAGCCAGGACATTGGAAAAGGAATTGTCCACTCTATCTGGAAGAACTAAAGAAGAAGGAGGCGATAGACATCTCCACCTAAAGGTGTCATGAAATAAACTGTAACATTTTTTGAGGTATATGATACCAAGATATAAAATGTAAAGCACTCAATAAATGGGGCAAGTGTTTCCGCCATAGATAGGAGTACTTTAGTTTATTTTCATCCTTGAAGGTATGTAATAGAGTTATGAATTGCTATTTCATATTTGCCAATAGATAGAAACACGTTATTTTTGCATTTTGTATGACAATAATGGCAAAGTTGATGTTTCCTTATGGAAATGCCTTGTTTATCTTGTGGTACTTGGTATGCATAAGATAAAATGATACCTAAAAGTTATTGATAACTCAAACAATCAAATTAGCATAAATCATGAGAAATTCATTTCTAGTTTCCATATGATGAATAAATCTAGACTCTTTTGGTTAGAGAACCAGTAAGAGACATGAATCTCTTGGACATGATTAATCAATCTTCACTAAGGTAGTGGAAGAATGATTATCTTATTAGGTATAATACATGTAATGTACTTACATACCTATTGGAGCTAATGTTGATACTTCAAATGGTGTTTAGAGAAATACCAATATGAATATCTTGAAGTGTTTAAGAATATCATAGATGAAGTATGAATTTGGTAAAGTATTAATTCTTGATGAGATCAATGAAAGAAATACTTGAACCAAATGTTTGAGAGCCTTATGAGTGATTATGATAGTATATCATAGTGAACTCATGATTAAGGCATGGTGATGTCTAAATCAATAAGGAATCATACTCTAAGGAGTTAGAAGATGATTATCAAATAACTAATTTATTCTTAAATAAAGAATACTCCACACTAATAAAGGACATTAAGAATCACAAGGAGTTATGAGTTCTTATATCCTTGACAGATACACCTCAATTATCTATGTGATGAGTTGGTCATGTGATGAGTCAACTATCTAGATAAATATGAGGAACCAGATTTTGAGTTATGGTTTATGACCATTACATCCTAAATGACTTCCATGCGAACCATAAGGTATGACCTTGATGGTAGCACCCATTGGGATGAAATCCATAAGTGCAAATAAGTCTTAAGTGTTAAGACACATGGATAACATTTTACGAAGGATGATGCTTGTTGTAACTTAATGACTAAGACATTTGGCATACTGATACTGAAACCACATTCCTATGAGGAACAAAATAAGGATGTTTACATGACATAACCTATAAGGTTTATGAATCCATTAATGCAAATGAAGTCTATAAGTTACAATGGACTAATCAATGTGATTGATTGAGTACAAGCAACTCAGAACTGTGATCTTTACTTTGATGATATAGTCAAAGGGTTTGACTGATATGTCAAAGATAAAGAAGGGATCTATGATTTAGTGGGAGCGTATTCACATTCTACATGTTGATGTGAAATGGAAATGTTC
Source organism: Alisma plantago-aquatica (assembly GCA_963693085.1). Taxonomy (NCBI): domain Eukaryota; kingdom Viridiplantae; phylum Streptophyta; class Magnoliopsida; order Alismatales; family Alismataceae; genus Alisma; species Alisma plantago-aquatica. The sequence goes on along the minus strand of OY856413.1, from coordinate 627,848,859 downwards.
TAGAATGGAAATCCAAAGTCGAAATTATCTTTGGGGAAGATAGAGACATTTACTATGTGATAGGAATAGAGATCTATAGAGATAGTTCCCGAAAACCTCTTGACCTGAAAAGAGAGAGCATACATTGGCAATCTATACTGAAGGGTTCAGTGTGCACATATTCAGTGGGAGAAAACTTATTCATGTTACATGGAGTTAGTATCCCAAGGCCAAGTGTCCAATTCTTATGAAGAGTGGGAACACTAAGAATAGATATGGATCTATCATGTATGTAATCATCCCATTATCTTGAATGTATGGACATAGCAAGAATAAAATGCATTCATCTTGTATGTAGGATATGACAATATGATATGCTCATTCTGATAACTTGTATGTGGGACATGACGAGTGGATGTTTGTCTAGTTCCAATAAGGGTTACTAGAATACCATAAGAACTTGATAAGTACTTGATAAGTACTAGTTCTATGAAAATAAGGAAGGATTCACTGTAAAGGGTTACACTGATGCGAACTTCCGAAAAGGACAAAAAATTAATCGCAAAATATATATGGGATATATATAAAGTGAATGTTTGTTGATAAATGGAAACGTTCCAACAAAGCCATTTAAAAGGAAAAAGCCGAGTATCCGTGTGTTAGAGAACATTAGTTGATACTATATGGATCTGAAAGTTCATGAGATGAACTTATAGTTATTTCAGTCATTCATGACAAGTTAGGAGTGCTTGATCATGCAATGTGGCTAAAGGTTAGAAAAGGAATACTAGATCGCATATTACGACAACTCCATCTCATACGTGTGACGTACAATGAAGAGATGAGAGACATGCAATTAATACCAACTTTGGCAAGGTGTTTCCATAACTCACTATGTTAGCACTAGAGCACATTAACATGTGGGACATGCTTGAAGATCACTATGAATATGATTCAAGGGTGATTGGCTCACAGTGCAAGTGGGAGTCTGTTGGTATGTATGCCCTGAGAGACAATCATGGGATGATTGGTGGGATATATTAAGATTGATTTGATAAAGATCAAGGGCAAGCTTCCAATTCTTTCTGGTTCAGTCATATGAGATAATGATAGAATAGATTGAATGTCTAGAGAATGACAGTACTCAATGACGTATGCTTTCAGGTTAAGGACCTGAATGATGAGATCATACGGATGCTAAGATTTTGTACATTCTTATTATGTCCCTAGTCGGATGTCATTGTGGAAGGTAGATAGACAACAATGACACACAAAACTAGATTGTTGTATTGGTTGATGACAGAATCTCATTAGTCATGATATTGAGATATCAAACCAAACACATAGGTACCTGTTAGAGAACAAGTGTACCGGACATACCCACTGTGAGTTTGACACATGGGAACCATGACATGGTAGTCACAGTCAGTTCTCACAGTGATGGTGGTGAGTGTGATTCTTTGACCTAAAATTACTACACTCAATACATGTCATTGGGTACACTTTGACATCATCAAACGCATTCCTGAAACATGGGTTGTTATAAAGGTGATGATTGGGTGGCTTTGACACATGGGGCTTTTGAGGGGTGAGTGATAGATATGGGATTTGTCCCTCTTGAGGGAGTTTGATATCCATGGCCACTTGATGAGTAGGATTGAGATAGGTGTGCACACGCAAGTGTGAATCAGTATGTGATATTGATGTCATACATATCTCCTCCAATCTACTCTGAGATCAAGAAAGTGAATGAACGTTGAAAGGATGACTGTTCCATGCCTTGAGTTTATTCGGGATATCAGTGATAAAGGAATTATACATTCATTGTAACACCATTCACGGATTGTAGGATTGAAATTTGTTCTCCAACTTTCTATTTCACTTGGGTAGTACTGATGTGTGACTAGGCACCACTCTTTGCTTGTGAAGTCATAAGTGTTATGGACTTTCACTGCCAACGTGAAATGCACCTGCAGGGTCACACACATAGGATTTAACCTAGAAAAGGAGTTTATCCACAAATGATGTTTAGATTGATTACTAAAGGAGTTTAGTAGTTCAATTAAACACTCAATCGATTGATAGCTCAATATCATAGTGTTCAAGGTGTTAGACCAATTGATTAGAGTATCAGATTGATTGAAACTGCAATTGACTGATTTTGCACAGTCTGCTGCCCCAACCGATCGGCTCATGGGATGAAATGATCGGCTCAGGTTGATGAACTGATCGGCTCAAGTGTCATGAGATGATCGACTCAATTGTTGAACCTGTCGATTCGTGGACCAACCGAGATCGTTTGGAAAGTCAGAAGACTATTTTGCAAATACAATTTGTTTCACTTGTACAAATTCAATTTGGACAAGGAAAAATATATGATTAATCGGAAACAAATATGAAAGTCAATTTGAGTTGGATCAGGACCACGAACCGATCAGCTCAAAGCTCCAGCCGATCAGCTTAGAGCCCCAGACGACCGGCTCAGGTCCCAAATGATTTGCTCAGGGCCTGAAACGATCATTTTAGTGTGTGAAACGATCGGTTCAGCTGGCGCATATTGGTCGTTTTGTGGAACATCTCGAACCCTTCTACTCCTGATTTAATCCCGCATTGCCCGGGGAAGAGAACCCTATCCCATGACCCTCCTATATATAGGGGTATTGGAGGCTTCTCATAAGAACAACTTAGAACACCAATTGTTCTGTAAAGTTGTCGTTCTCTCTGGTTTTGGTAACCGAGAGAGCCCGAGCAAGTGCTACCTGATAAGGGAGGCACAATAAGGGAAAGACAACTGCAGAAAGGCAACTGGTTGTAGGAGAGTGTGTCAGTGACTAATACGTCGACAGGAGGGTACGACTCCTTCCGATTCTTTGTGGGATAAGGAGATCGGAGTTCCGGGTGGTCTGTGTGGACTACTTTAGAGGCGGGAGACTTCTATCGCTCGGAGGACAACTGTCAATCCCGACAGTCCCGATGAGACAAGGAGCTGCACAGACACCGTCCAAGACCGGAGGTGAAGATCACACAAGCCGTGAGGTAAAGTCTTCGAGCAAGCCTCGGGACAAGGTATGCCTCCATAAACCATCATTCCTATTGTATACACGTTGACGTGATTCTTTTATTCTGGGTTTGGGAGAAGAAAATTTTTGTTTCCACCGCCTTCTCTGTCTCCCCTAAAACCCAACATTATCACCTACAACTGACCAATCAGAATGTGAACCTAAATGATGCATGCAAACTACACTATAATCAAATAAATTAGAACTATGTCTTGATCGACTACTAATGTAGATAATTTAAAAAAATAGTTGCATCACTAGGATTCACATAGAGTCGCCCATGATGGGTGCTCGTACATTAATATTAAATAGTGGGATGCAACAAAGTCCATACTGTTGGAGGGTGGCTTTAAAATTTACAAAGTTTAAAATAAGAAAGACAAGTATTTAACTAATAAAGCTCACATTCTGTGATGAATCGAACATGATGTAGTTGTTGCTAAAAATATGGCGAGAATGCAATTACAAATTTTTTTCTATTGTAAATAATCTTGCTTACACCATGAATTTATATTCTCAACATTATGACTAAAAATAGAAATACTATCTAAAGGAGAAACAGAGTGTTGTTTCTCTTACACAAATATTAAGGGATGTCTATTAATAGATTAAAGACTCGACAAACCACAAAGCAACTTTAGAATTAATGTGCAACACCCCCTTTGTTTCAAAGTCACAAACTCCCAACTTCGATCTGAAGTAAATAAATTTCTCATAAGGTAGTGATTTAGTGAACACATCTGCTAGTTGTTCCTTGGTGGTGCAAAATTCAATATTGATCAGACCTTTTGCAATAATATCTCGAATAAAATGGTGTCAGATATCAATATGCTTTGTTCTTCCATGATACTCTGGATTCTTTACCATCATAATTGTTGATTTGTTATCACAAAAAATATCAGTTGCTGACTTTTGTTCTTGATGTAGATCCACAAGAATTCATCTAAGCCAAACAGCTTGGCATGCTGAGGATGTTGCTGCTACATACTCAGCTTAAGAGGATGATAATGTTGTAGTTGCTTGCTTCTTTGAGCTCCAAGAAATAGCAACTAAGCCAAGACTAAAAAAATATCCAGTTGTTCTCTTACGGTCATCTACATCACCTGCCCAATTACTATCGAAGTAGCCATATAGTCTAAAATTAGACACATGTGAATATAGAATTCTATAGCTGATTGTTCCTACTACATAATGCAAGATTCTTTTAGCAGCTCTGAGATGATGCTTTGTTGGATTGTGCATGTATCGAGATACAACTCCAATGGAAAATGTAATGTCAGGTGTTGAATGAGTGAGATATATCAATCCACCTACTAAACTTTTAAAATTAGTAGCATCGGCCATCTCAGATCCATCTTCAATGCTCAATTTCTCATTAGTATTCATCGGTGTAGCTGCAGGAGTGCAATTTAACATGCTAAATCTTTGTAACAAATCAGTGGCATATTTCTTTTGAGAAAGGAAAATGCCATCTTTCCTTTGGTGAATCTCCAGTCCAAGACAATAATGGAGCATTCCCATATCCGTCATTTCAAACATTTTCATCATTGAGTTCTTGAAATGATCAACAAGCAATTGAGACAAACTCATATATATAATATCATCATCATAAAGACATAGTACTAGAAATTCCTTACCCTCCTTTTTCAAGTAGAGAGTAGGCCCATTTTCACTTCTTTCAAACCCATGCATTTGGAAGAAAGAATCAATCTTTCTATACCAGTTTCAAAACAAGCAATAGGGGAGAATGTTTCTTCATAATCAATACCTTATTGTTTTGAATATCCCTTTGCTACAAGCCGTGCCTTACACTTTTGGATGCTTCTATCCGGTTGACATTTTGTTTTGTACATCCATTTTAATCCAATAAATTTTTTTCCTTTTGGAGGATCAACCAGCTCCCATGTTTGATTTTTTGTGATACAATGTATTTCTTCCTTCATGGCTTCACGCCATTCTTCCTTCTTAACTACTTCTTCATAATAAATTGGGTCAGTGGAAGGAGATGAATCATCGCCTCTCGGGCTACTACTTGTGTTGTTGATTGGAATGGTGTTGGAGGATCAAGAATTAGAAGAACCACCTGAGGTTTCTTGATGAAGATCTTCATAGATATGTTGTTGACTTTCTACTACATTTTTAGATAAATCTTGATCATCTTTGCAACAATTTTTGTCATCATTCCATTTCCATCTTGACTTTTCATCAAAAATGACATTTCTACTAATAATAATCTTACAGGTTGTGGGGTTATACAACCTATAAGCTTTGGATTGAGGGAAATATCCAATGAAGATGCATTTTTCAGATTTTTCATCAAGTTTTTGACGAGCATTAGAATTGACTAGAGCATAAGATATAGATCCAAATACCTTGAAGTGGCTAACTATTGGTTTTCCTCCACTCCATGCTTCATATGGAGTTTGATTCATCAAAACTTTTGTAGGAGAAATATTGAGCAAATATACTGTATTAGAAACTACTTCATCCCAATAAATATGAGGAAGACTTTTTTAGTTTAATAGACTTCTTGCAATCTCAACAATAGTCATGTTCTTCCTTTCTGCTATGCCATTTTGTTGTGGCGTATATGGTGTAGTGAGTTCCCTGCGAATTCCATTCTCGTCACAAAGATAATTAAATTCTTAAGATAGGAACTCTCCTCCTCTATCTGTTTAGAAAGTTTTAATATAACAACCACTCTATTTTTCCACAAATGCTATGAATTTTTTAAAGTAATCAAAAGCATCATATTTATTTTTCAAAAAGAAAACCCAATTCATGTGGCTATAGTCATCAATAAGTAAGAAGAAATATTTATTCCCACCAAAAGACTCAGTTTGCATTGGCCCACACAAATCAGCATGTATAAGATAAAGATGATTAGAAGCTTTCCGTGATTTTGCAACAGGGAATGATTTTTTGCAATGCTTTCCATAAACACATCCCTCACAAACATGATCAATAGATTCTATTTTTGGAAGACCATGAACCATTGCCTTCTGATTAAGTAACTTCAAACCATTGAAATTTAAATGGCCATACCTTAAGTGCCAAAGCATGGATTCATTCTCTACAGCAACAAAAGCTTTCTCAATTTTTGAGGCTTCAAGAGGAAACATATTATTTTTTGTCATGGGAACACGAGCAATAATTTGTCCAGAACTTTTATGCACAATAGAACAACATTCGTCGTCAAATAGAAGAGAATATCCACTTCTCATTAATTGCCCAACACTTAAAAGATTTGGGGCTAAACCTGGAGCATAAGAGACATCATTAATATGTTTTATACCACCACTCCTCATGTGGACAACAATAGTCCCTTTACCTTCTCCAAAAATAACATTGTGATCCCCAAGTCATATTTGAGGTTTTTAAGAATCATCAAGATCCTTAAATAAGGACTGTATGCCCGTCATATGATTTGAGCAAGCACTATCAAGGAACCACACATCATTTGAAATATCATGCTCATGAAAATAAGCAACAAAAAGCTTACTTTCTTCCTCTTTTTCTTGAGCATAGTTTGCTTTCTTTGCTTTGTTCCAACAATATGGCTCAAGATGGCCATACTTCTTGCAAAAAGTACATTGCATCACTGGTTTCTCATGGTTATCAGATTGATTCCTTCCTCGGCCTCTTCCGCGATAGCCACCTCTTCCACGACCTCTAAAACCTAAGAGTTCAGACTTGGTTCTTCTGAACAGAAGACTCTCCTTTTGCTTGGAAAGCCTTTTCTTCAGTCTTTTCTACAGTTTTATTCAGCCTAGCTTCATGAGCTTGTAGGGAACCCATTAGCTCATCATAAGAAAAAAGAAGGCATATCTTTTGATTCCTCGATAATAGCAACAACATGGTTAAATTTTGGTGTTAAACTACGAAAAACTTTAGAAATAACAGTTTGATCTGTAACTTTTTCACCGTATGACCTCATTTGAGTAACAATACATGTTACTCTAGACAAAAAATCTTACACGGATTCATTATTTCTCATAAACAATGTCTCAAAGTCACGGCGAAGGGTCTGGAGTTTTACAGCAATTACCTTCGAAGAACCTTGATATGCTATTTGTAAGGTTTCCCATGCTTTTTTTGAGGTTTTTGCTGCTGCAATTCTAGAAAATATGGAATCATGGATGCCTTGTTGAATGATATAGAGGGCTCTATTGTCCTTCTTTCGGTTATCTAAAAGGCGTGTTTCTTCATCTAGATCTGCAAATGCCTTATCCATAAAATTCCATAGATCTTGGGATAGAAATAGTATCTTCATTCTAATACTCTAGAACTCATAGTTCTCACCTTTAAATACATGAATTAAAGATTGAGTAGTATTGAAGATGTTACCATTTGCAGCCATGTTGAAGCACTTGTAATTTTTTTGAAACACCTTTCTTGCAGTAGAAACGTGGAGCAGCCTACTTGCTATGGCAATGTATCACGACAGAGAATGTCTTCAATCGAACCTGCTCTAATACCACTTTGTTGGAGGGTGGCTTTAAAATTTACAAAGTTAAAAATAAGAAAGACAAGTATTTAACTAATAAAGCTCACATTTGGCGATGAACAGAGCATGATGTAGTTGTTGCTAAAAATATGGCGAGAATGCAACTACAATTTTTTTTCTAAAGTAAATAATCTTACTTACACCATGAATTTATATTCTCAACATTATGACTAAAAATAGAAATACTATCTAAAGGAGAAACAGAGTGTTGTTTCTCTTACACAAATATTAAGGGATGTCTATTAATAAATGAAAGACTCAACAAACCACAAAGCGACTTTAGAATTAATGTTCAACACATACAACACACTCATCAAGATTTAGGCTGCTGAGTTAGGTTTAAGAAAGTTTAAAACACGTACGAGCTCTCTCTGCAAACAAAAAAAATTAAGGTGAACGGACTAAACCAAACTTTTCTAGTAAATATAAACCGTCCTAGACTATTGTCAAAACCTAGCAAAATGTCATGGTCGTGGCCGCCTTTAAGACTCGGTGAGAGAATATCCTATCAATTTCAACAGAGTTGGCCGGCACCACAATCAATAGGCGACACGTTCCATCCCTATCCTGGCCCCGGTCTTTACGGCCGTCCACTCGAGCTTCGTTCGTGCTCATCGATTGGTCGAGAGCTCCCTCTTCAAATGATTTAATCGTGCAGCAGGCCATGCAGGTTAGGAAATAGATCCAATTCGCTCGTTCCGGCCGACTGCTTCTGTTTGTATGCTTCTTAAGAAGAATAGATAATACAACCAACGGAAGATGCGAAAAGCTAGCTGATGGCGATGGCCGCAAGAATTCGGCACCACATGCACATACATGTGGCTTCGATTTGGGAGGATGAGGCAGAGAATAAACTAACCCAGGAGGTCAGGAGGGAGTTGAGAGGGCGGACCGATCCAGCTAGCTAGCCACCACTTGGTTGTGTGCTTTGACTGTAGTACTCCGTTGGAGGTGAAGAAACCTAGAGAGAGAGAACCAGAGATGAAGGGATCGGTGTCCGACGAGACAGAGGTGAAGGCCTCGGCGGCGGACGTGTGGGCGGTGTACAGCACACTTCAGCTAGCCAAGGTATGCGCCGAGGACATGCCGGATATAGTCGCTGCTTACGAGGTCGTGGAAGGGGACGGCGGGGAAGGGTCCACGGTCAAAATCATGTTCCCTGATGGTACGTGTTACTAACTCGAATCAAATCAATCGACTTCTAAACCAAGCCAGCGATGGAGTTACTTCCTTAACCCCCCCATTCCGTCTTGCCGGATTTGTGCCTGAGCGTGCAGGAACCCCCGGGGCGGGCTACTTTGTTGAGAAGTTCGTAGTCGTCGACCACGCCAAGCGTGTGAAGGTGGCGCAGCAGATTGAAGGCGGCTATCTCGCTCTCGGATTCAAGTCCTACGCCGTCCGGTTCGAGATCGTTGATAAGCCTGACGACGGCTCCGGGTCGCCTTCCTCAGTCGTGAAGACCGTCGTCGAGTACGAGACCGCCGACGACAGTCTGGCGTCACTCGTCACCGCGGACGCCTTCGCCACTCTTGCAAGAGCTGTAGGGAAGCACTTGTCTACATAGTAGGTAGCGGGGCCGGTGTCTAATAGCAGCCTGCAGCTTAGCGAGGAGTAGCCGCCCGGTGGCTGATCCGTTAGGAGGTCAAACTGAGTACGAGATGAACCAGAGCGGCGAGCGAGCTCGTTCTTCAACGATTAATTTATGTCAGTGTTGTTGGTTTTTTTTTCTCCCTGCCATAAATCATCATTTTGTTGTTCATTAGCTTCTCAATGTATCCAATAAATGCCCCCTAAAAGTACGATTTATGCCTATGAGCTGAATTCTTAGATTTTTAGGTGTACCTTCTTACTGTCTTACAAACCATCGGTCTTGTTTCAAGTATCAATTCTGAAGCTACTCTCACAATTTAACCACATCAGAAATGATGTACAGTTTTATGTGTGAGTTTGAGTCTCATAGCACATACGATATAAAGGTGATGTACCAAAACTTATATCGAATGCAGGTCCAAGGTCTGATTGACACCACAAGTTGAATCTGGGATTGCATTGGCTTCTCTCTATTCTGACACTCATACACGACCATTTTTCTAGTACACGTGCAACGACTCTTCATTCATGTCAAAGTGCCAATTAGTTAACTCGACCCTTGGTGTGTTACCAAGAGGTGTTAGATTCGACAACAGGATGAATAAAGTCTTTCGAGTTTGCACACAAGTATCGGCTACACGACATGGGTCTTAAGGCCCAGCAACACATGGGTGCTAATTCTGTGTCTGCTTGAGATAGCATTACTTGTACTCTTGGGCCCAAGGCACCAAACAACTCCTCCAAATAGGCTCCTAAGCAGCGCACAGTGGCCATATAGAGATGATTGTTCGTGGGAATGCAGGCCCAGTTCGCCAAATGGCACACATGCGTAACCATCCTATGCTCACTTGCGTCAAAGAACTGGGGCACGACTCCAAATGATCCGTGAAGCAATTAGAAATATGTCAAGGGCATGTTTGGTTTGATGTAAAATCAATTCAAACAATAAGTTCCGAGAAAGGGATTAGAAAGAAATCAATTGAAACGAAAACACTTTCGTTTGAATCAAAGATAATTTATTTTCATCTATTTGATTTGTCTTTATTTGGTAGAGTTTTGTTGTTGTACGAGTCCCACGTATCAATTACAGTTTACGACAGTGAGGTCTGTTAAAAAATGCTATGTTGACATGTACATGGCTGGCATCACGTTGGAGCCAGTGGGAAACCAACCGAGCCTGGATTCAGCACAGATTGATCTCATGAAATTTCTACAGATCTATTAAAGAATATATAGTTGGCTTCCCTGCTGTGGGATGCAGCTGGTTAAAACCAATAGGAAGAATTGCAAACTACTATGTAATTGTATAGATTTTCAACCCAGTCAAACAAAGTTGATGCATTCACGTGAGCCATAGAAGCGTATGTTACATGTTATGAATTTTAACTGACCTAAATAATATTTTATGGAATGGATCCCAGGCCTACAACAATACAGTCTTAAAATATTCGACTTGGCAGTTTTCATACTAAAGCACTATCCCACTTGGAGTTTTGTGGTATAGAAAAAACTGTGATAAATTTGGAGAGAAATCTTAGTGACAGTAAAAGGAGAACAACGAGTTTAATACATAGAACTGACTTATGGTACGATGTACATGCATGTGGAATATAAGATGATGAAGTAGACAGACGCTAATGGGATTAAGTTGGAGAGACCCATAAGTCATAATTAAGTATTTAAGAGAGAATTACTTATCACACTAACACTCATCCTCAAGTTGGAAAGTATACCACTTGCGCAGCACTACAAAAAACAAATGTCTTTTTCCACGCTTATATATAGATTTTTCTACACTTTTAAGCGTTGAAATATCAATTATCCACGCCAACTAAAAGCGTAGATTTAGTGTGGAGATTTAAGGAGTAAAGAATTATCCACACATTTTGGAGTGGCCAATTTTCAACAATTTTGTGCGTGAATGATAAATTTCCACACCTTTTAGAGTGGAATAAATTTCACTCATTGTTGTGTGACGAACAACTATCCGCACTTTTTATGGTGGAAACTTTTTTAATTTGTTTTATACAGATCTAGACATCCACGCATTTTGCTGTGCAAATATTTTAATTATCCACGCTTGACTTCGTGGGAAAATGGACTTATGAGACATTTTTGAATTCAGCGCACACTGAAACAATTGAAATATAGTATTAAAGGCGTGGAGAAATAAGCATAGATGTTTTCATTTTAGTGCATACACGCTACATAGAAACAAGATTAATAAATGTATTCGTATTCACGCCATGTCTGTTTGGTGTAAAAGTTGAAGCTTGCTTTTTCGTATATATAAAATATTCATTTGTACATCGAGTTGTCATTTGACAATTAATGAAAGAAACATCTTAGTACATCCCGCCCAAGCCATTACAGGGTTACCGAACCAAGACTGTCATTAAACAATAGTACAAACATGGGTGATAATTTGAATGTATATCTTAGATCTATTAGTTGAATGCAGCATCATTTTGAAGCTTCTCCTAAGCCGGCATGTGATTCTTCTTCGTAGGCTTGTACATATCTTCTTCATCTTGAAAATTTTTGTGCCATTATGAATCCATGTTTTTTCAATTGAACCAAAAATGGTAGAACAAGGTAACCATCTGTTGCAGTCACAAATCTGGGAACAACTTCATTTGTATGGGATGGTATCACACTAGTAGTAGTTTAGGTCTGTAACAGGTGGATCTTTCACATTTGCTGCATGAAGGAGCTGCATATTCGCCTCTCCCAGGCCACTCTGCGCTTCTCCATAGCTTGGCATTCAGATGCTTCATCTTCAAAATTTTCCAGCCAATATGAACCCATGTCTTTTCAATTGAACTAAAATATCACAGATACGTCACCATCTTCTACAGTAGCTTGCTTTCCAAAATTGACTGAAAAATCAAATGCAAAACTTATTAATAACACAAGATCTTATGGTAAATGAATAAATCAATTTACTCTTAACAGAGTATAGAACATACAATACGTGATTAGATTATTTTTTGGCTTGGTGTTGTGTGGGGTATAAATTGGCGTTCAGGAGGTTGTGAATTGACGTTGACGGTTTGGTTGAGTTTCGATCGCTTACACCACCTACCAAACCGGACAACAAATGGTCGCGGTCTGTATTTTACATGATTTAATGCAAGTTGCTTTCCGACCCACTTATTCAAAGAGCAGGTAGCCGTGTTCTTTGTAATCACCGAGAGCGGGCCCAGAAAGAAAAAAGAATGCAAGAGTAGGTCGCAGTCGCAATCAGAGTCAGCTCAAAGTGTTCAACGGTTAGAAAGAAAGAGAGAAAATTAATTCTATACGTGTGATTCTGCTTTGTGGTGCGGCTGATGCCAATGGATCAAAGAGTTTGAGTTCCTTAAGTTAGGCGCTATGGGGAGTCCACTTTCTTATCCTGAAGGTGAACATGGATTTGAGCGTTGAAGGGGAAATCTTTATATTCAGGCCTACATCTGAATGATGCGGATACCAGCCGAATCAAATGACAAATGCTTGTTGAGAAATGAAGATGTTACATTTAGTTGTGTTTGTTACGCTGGAGGTGCTTAATGGATATGATATCCCATGGCCTTTTACCTCTTCATTATTGCAAAGTTGATTCATTGATAGGACCAATCTGTATATTAAAACTTTTTGACAAACAATCCTGTACATAAAGCATAATAGAAAATATAACCATTCAGGAAATTGCAAGAAGCATTTTTTAACATTTGTCGATGGTTGCTTTAGGAACGTTGACAGCTCTAATGGCCAGCAGCTACTTAACTTCATTGTAGTTCCAACTTGCAAGTTAAATTTTAGAGCCAAAGAGTTCAATAAAAAAGTAGAACTAGCTAGAATAGTCAGGTGAATATGGAACTAATAGTTAGTAAATAACAAGAAGTAATGGTAAATTATTGTTAGTGACAATTGACAAACAAACAATAGGTTTACTAGAATGCCAACTTGGATCATACAATAGTTTCTGCAGAGATCTGTATTTATAGACTAATCTCCTGGTAGTTTTCAAATTTTGTATTCTATTTGAGAGCCAAACGGTCTACAATAATATTGGAACTAACAGTAATGGTACACACATGCAAAAAGTTAAATCATACATGTATATGCTCTAGAAAATGAGTCAGCCGTATCCCAAAAGTATCCAGCCCGTGTCCATCAAGTATCCATCCCTTTGAAAAAAATGAGAAAGTATCCAGGAACATCCAAAGAGTATTGGTGTCTAATACGGGTAGGAGACCTATTTTGGGTATTCATGCTTCCTAGCCTACAATATATTATTGTTTTCAAAGAGAAATATATTAGTACATATGTTTACTAGAGTTTACACTTTACACTGTAAAATATTGGTTGATACAGTATAAAGCTTACATATATTATAATTTTTATGGTTTACGTAAATAATCACATATTTGCAATATTTTTACTCCTATTAACATATTACTCCAGTTCAGCGAAACCAACATATAGGATATTCTTATATTATAACTTTCAAGATACCAACATATTACTCCTATTAGTGAAATCAAATGTCATATATGATACTTATCAATTAGGGATATATTTATACGTTTATAGTAGGTGGTAAGCGATGGTGATACAAATAACACCCCTACAAATAACACCCCTACATGGACTGGGATAAAGCAGGCTGAAGCAGAGAAAATTACCCCCTAAACAACGGGATGCTTCTCCAGCCGCTTCATCCAAGATTCCTCAAGCATATGGGCCAAGATACTTCAGGGGGCGTTTAAGTGGTTGGTCAGACACATTTCTTAAAAATCAATGTTGAACGCATCTTCACCTGTGTGATTACCAGCATGTGCTGTAGCCATTGTGTAACATAAGTTGAAATGATGCACACTCTGATCTAATAATTAGTTATGAGATCTGATTATAATACATTTGACATGTTATTGAATTATCAGTTCAAAGCATTACATGCAATCAGATGTTTTATTACAGGGTGCTGGTGGGGGACAGATGAATGAATCCCCTGGCTTATATTAAAAAGAAAGTTTTATTACAGGGAATCATACCTGAGTAAGGAGAAATTGCCCTGGGTGGAGAAGCATGTTTCAACCCAATCAAACGAGAGAAGTTCCCTAAAGAGGTTGATATGCCAAAAGTAGCAGGAGGAAAGCCAGGCCATTTTGAAGCCAATCTATTGATTGTGTCGTTGCCTTTGTCATGAGGCAAATATGCCTCCCCATGACTCAATTTAATTCTCCCAGATATATTTGGCTGCAGAAGAGATTCTACTATCTGAACATGGCTATCGACTTGGCCACTGCATTTTATGTTGAACAATTAAGAGATATTTTTGAGGTAACTGTAAGATCATCAGTATAGCATTGCATTAGTGTAAGAAATTTAAAGTTGTTATTTGGACATCAATTGAATAATTAGTGAAAATAGAAACAAAAATAAATATGCAACTTCAAAGTACGTAATGCATTGTAGAAAGGAACCGAAGAAAATTTTAATATCAATAATAACATCTGAATGAGAATGGACCTGAAGATGTTCTTTGCTCGTACTTCAAGAACTTCACATTTTAGATCAATCTTGTCAGTCGAGGAAGATTTTGTTGTCTTCAGAGGTAAACTCCCTTTAATCATTAGTTTTCCTTTGCGACTGACTCTACCTTCCATGGAAACAATATATAACTTGTTTTCTTTGATATAAACATCTCCACTAAAATTTGTAAGAGGGCTATGCAGGAATGGCGTAGAAACTGAGGCTCTGTGAAATGATGTTGAGCCATCAACCACGGGTTGCTCCACTGTACCTCTGACCTATCAGATGACCAAAAACATGTATATATAAACACTATGAAAATTAATCTTCAGCCAAAACCTTACACACACAGTGTCTAGCTAGGCAAGAATAAACTATCGCAGTTAATTAGTATTATTTTCTTGTTTGCTTACTCATGATCAAGGATCCTCCTTGGTTGATCACCACGGGGGCCACAGGGGAACCTGGTTCTAGCAAATATATCGGCAGCGTCCGAGTTCCTATACAACTTGTCCCCTTCCTCCCCCCCAGAGGCTAGATGACAGCACACGAAGCAGAAGCTGGTCTTGTGAAGACAGAACCTAACGGAAACAACCCCTACCCAAGACAGAAGTAAAGACAAATTAGAGGATCGAGATAAAAACACATATCAGCAGCTGACTTTTGTGCCAAAAAATCGATCTTGGAAAGGTGAGGATTATTTTATGGATATAGAATTTACAAAGGCGTACCCTGTTCCCCAGGCAGCCCATGATGCCACATCCGACACAGCATGGGAGGAGGCTTAAATCAGCAACGTCTTCTGAATCTTTAATCGTAACACCACCCATCGCAAAACTGATGCTCCTCGTAGGTGTTGTCCTCGCCTTGCCATGAAAAAGGAATGTAACCGAAGCTGAAATCAACCAAAAATCGGTGATTAAGCATAACCTTGCCCTATTCAGAAAGGTACAAAGTCAGATAATATAAGTTGTAGTAAAGAAGAATACACAAAGTAATAGAAGATAGATAACATATAAAATGTTGTAGAGCCTTCAAAAGGTGTGCTACATGAAGGACAATATACTCCTAAACACGCTACAAATAAAGAGGTCTATGCACAAATCTAGAAATCAATAAATTCCACAAAAGGATATTTAATGTCATGACCTTATTTAACACACACATATATCTAGTACATCTGTAACAAGTAGAACAAACATGAGAAATATGCCAGTTTAAAAAAAAAGCATACTCACCAGCTATCATGGTTGGCTGTATGGAACTGATAGATGCTTTGGTATCCTTAATGGATCTCATTGCTGTTCTTATATCAAGCTGCTCATGTCTAGCCTGCATCAAGTGTTGAAGTGAAAATGCCTCATAGTAAATTACAAATAAATATGAAGCATACCTGAGTCTCCTTGAGCCTTCATTCCAATGCAATTGTGCCCCTTGGTCATCTCCTCTAGCACAATTCTGAACTTAATTGACCTTACATAAGGCATTCCTTGAACCTATCTTGCAAGCATTCAAGCTTACAAAACACCAACAGTTCTAGAAAATATCAAGGGTGACCAACCCAATAAGTAGTTGGCCTTCATTTACATATAAAAAATCTCAATGGTAAACCTATTAGGACAAAGATACTCATGATTATACGACACTGCTATGGAGACTGCAAGGAAATTTTTTAGTTTGTAGATGCTAGAGACAATGCCTCTCTACTCTCGTTCGTTTCACATGAAAATAGACTTTCATTAGGAAAAATACGTCATATACACCTGCTAATTCCTGGAAAATCAGTGAATATATGTTTCCTTAAGGAACGAATAAATCATTCTCAATTTAGCATTCAATTCATCCTTTAGCATTTCAAGAGATGACCAGAGATTCAACAGTAAACACAAAGTCGATGACCATGAGTAATACATAATTGATTGATATTCTCCACATACCAACAACACATGGAAAATTGGGAAAGCAACTGAGTTCTAAGACTTCTAGAAACTACAACTTAAGAAACATAACATAGAATAAGATGTTGTTGTGCTATACATAACAAGTAGTCCCGCAAGAAAAGATAAGTAGTCATGCACGACGTCATCTATTCTAGAAAGTGATAAAATAGAACATATGAAATTATATAGAACTTAAACTTAATCTAGAGAAATGTTTTAATTCCTTCCTTGATTTTCCTCATTGCTCGAAGCATCACCGAAAACCTACAACATCCAAAAAACACTAATAAGATTATCAACTACGTCGAATTGGCACATGAGTAATTTACAAAAACATGGGAGAATAATATCAACATAGATGTCCGTACTTGTTCTCATGCAGTATTTACTTCCTCATTCTGCATGTTTTCTACATTTTCAGCTCTTCGACCTTGATCATTAATCACAATTCCACTCCTAGCAAGTGCAGCGCTCATACAATGAAGTTGGGCTTGTACATTTTCATATGCATTCTCCACAGAAATCAGCTTTTGTCTTAAATCTGTGGATTCATCAACATAGTGGCTCTTCCTCAAGTCAACTTTCAATCCAAAAATATGATTTCGAGACACTCCTTGTCCATAACCAACTGGGCGTTGAGTAGGATTATCCACATCATACATTAGTTCCTTAAACACCGCATCTTCTACTGCCACTTTGTGCATTTCAGGTTGCTCAATGAGACGCTCATCTACCATTTTTTCAGCTGTTTCCTAGGTCACATTCATCAATATGTTTAAAATTGTCAAACATGACATTTATCAATAAACACTTGAGGTTTCACATTATACAATAAAGAAAATGAAATGACATGACTAACCACAAATTCCTTGGTATTTTTATTTTCCACGTAGCTTCCATCTTTTCTTTTATGAGTAAATTTCCATGCTTGCAAGATACTAGGTTCTCTATTTTCTTTTATTGCCTTCAAAAAAATAGATAAATGAGTGTAATCTATTTGATATTATGATAAATTTCATTTTGAAGAAAAATTTGAACCATGTCACTTACAAAGTCAAATTTCTTTTGAGCAAAACGCTTTGAACCAGTAGTATGGTAATGAGCTTTTTGAGAATGAGAGCTCTTTCCAATTGTTGAAAGTTT
Source organism: Alisma plantago-aquatica (assembly GCA_963693085.1). NCBI lineage: Eukaryota > Viridiplantae > Streptophyta > Magnoliopsida > Alismatales > Alismataceae > Alisma > Alisma plantago-aquatica. The sequence continues at coordinate 627,831,124 of OY856413.1, read as the reverse complement.
CTACAAATAATAACATATTTAATAAATACAAACTTTCAACGTAATTAGATAATTAAAAATGTTGGTCAAAGAGTGGATCTTACCTGTCCTTTGGTAGAAAACCAATAGGCCACTAAATGCAACCATTGTTCTTTAATTAATTTGTCAGGAACTTTGCTTGCTATTTGTCGTTCGGTCTTACTAGGATCATAGTAGAGTTTCTTCAACTTATGTCTATAAGATTTCCATTTCCCATTCACATGTATCAAAATCATCTGATCAATCTCCAAGTCATAAGGAATATGGAACTTGCTCTAGATCATCAAAAAGGAAAATGAAATTAGAAACTATTTTGTAGCATCACATTTTTACAATAGGAAGGAAATAAACATGTAAAATTTCAAAGTTCTTGCACAAATAAGAGTGATTTTTACTTACCCTAGTTATTTTCACAATCTCTACCTTATAACAATCATGCACCTTTTTCCAGCTATCTTCACCAATTGGGCATATGGCCCCCCATTTTGCCACCTCACCAAGAAATCTCACAAAAACATGTCCTCCTTTCCCTATGAGTTGTTTAAAATGGTTGAACTTAACAACAATTTTTAGGCCTGTCTCCATAACCCAAACTTGAGATAAAGGAATTTGTCCTCTCTTTTTCACAATTTTCCCTTCAGAATCTATGCCAAAAGAAACATCATGTGTATAATTCTATAATTACAGATTATGCTTACTAAAAATGATAAAAGAATAGGAATAGTGATCACCTATGATTTCAATGGAATCATCCTCATTAAAGGATATGGTTTCAGTCCATGCCACACCTTCAGGTTCAACTGGAATTGGTTGGGAGTTTTCTTCTCCATCTCCTTCACCTACATGTTCTTCAAAGGGATCTTCTTGAAGATTATCAGTGTCATGTGTCATTGGTTCACTAGAGATATGAATTGCAGTAGTTCTCTTTCTTCGCCACATGATTGTTTTGTTAGTAAAAGGACTTCTGCAAATAAGGAACATATATTAAAATACTACATATAAATAAACATCATAGTAGCATGCACAAATGAATACAAGTATTAATTTAGGCAATCACATATACTACAAAATTTTCTAAGAAAGGAGAAAGAATCCAGAAATTAACCAAGTGAGCATAAAAATTGAAAGCATAGTAATAAGTGATTCGATAATAAAAGAGAAATAAACAAACCAACATGTGTTGGTTGGTACATACGGATCACATTATTGTTGTAGTACAACGATTGTGTCAGTATCATCATATTGAGCAACTAAAGGACTACACCTACATCAAATGCATCTCTTGTCTTATACTCAATAACATGTAACCATGGTTTGTCTACTTCATCCTCCACATAAAAAACTTGTTTAGCCTGAGATGAAAATATAAATGGATCATCTTTTAAAAATCTTCCTGTGTGAATCAACTTTGAGAAATTTACACATGGACGATTTTTCCCATTAAGCCTGAAGGCCCTTGGTGATGTTATATCCACCCAATCGCATCTGAACAACACTACTTTGCAGGTCCCATAATAATCGAGCTCAAAAATATCAGTGCGTTTTCCGTAGTAGGAATTTCCATCAGCTTCGACCATAACTCCAGAATTATGTGTCTTCTTGTTTCTTTCACGATCTATAGTGTGAAACTTACATCCATTGACTATAAAACCCTTAAGTCTCTTTACGTAAGCATTCAATCCACGAGCTAGAGACATTTTCAATTCTCCTTCTTTACAACTTACATCGATGTTTGGTGCCTATACAAGTAGAGTTAATACTAGGTCATCAATTTTCATTAAAACAGAAAACTTCAAAATTGATGTTCATATTGCTAGTACCTGAGAAATTAACCATCTAGAAAACTCTTCTAAAAACCACTTGGCTTGTAATGCTTGATCTACTCTTACTCCTTTTATAACACACTCTTCTCTTTTCTGACATAAGAATTCTCTAGAACAACATGTGAGTTAGCGTAATTTATAATTTATTGTATATAAAGTGCATCAAAAAATATAAATGTCTTACTCTTTAAGGTTATTCATAATATCTTCACAATGGAGTAGAACATAACGATGTGCTTGAGCCATGCTTTTTTCGTCAAGGCTCATAACTCTTATCGTCCCAAGATGTCGTCCACCAGAATTGAACAAGTACATACTCTTGTTTGGGTTATTGTCGTCATTCCTTTTTGGTTTATTAAATATAGTTTCATTACCTTCCATATATCTAGAACAAAAATTGATCGTCTCCTCCAAGATATAGCCCTCAGCAATGGACCCCTTAGGTTGAGCTCTATTTCTGACATAGACTTTCAATCGAGCTAAATACCTTTAAGATACCAACATTAATAATATCAAGATTGACTCCCTTAAATTATACCCTTTAACAAAATCAATAACAGATTGTGAATAAATTCATACCTTTCAATGGGATACATCCAACCGTGTTGAACTGGTCCACTATATGCAACTTGATCGACCAAATGAACTAAGAGGTGAACCATAATAGTGAAAAAAGGAGGAAGGAATTCCATCTCCAAACGACACAGGCTTTCAACAATACTTGTCTGTAAGTCGCCAAGCTCATCCAAATCAATACAAGTAGAGCATAATGACTTGAAGAAATAAGACAAATCTGACAACACATCAAGTGCATGAGTTACTCCAGATGCTTGTAAAGCAACAGGAAGTATATCTTGCATAAGAATGTGATGATCATGACTTTTCATATTTTGTAATTTCCGTTGCTTCACATTAACAAATCTTGAAAGATTGGATGCATACCCATCAGGCACTTTCAGCTTAGCTAGTACAGATAAAAAGTGTTCTTTTTCTTCATTAGATAGAACGTATGGAGCCAATGGCATCAAAAAACTTCCATCATGTTGAGGTTGAAGCCATAGATGATTTCGTATATTATTTTCCTCAAGGTATCTTCGTGCATTTTCATCATCTTTGCACCTCCCCTCCACATTTAAAATCGTTACCAACACATTCTCACAAACATTTTTCTCAATATGCATGACGTCAAGGTTATGGCGTAGAGGGTTGTGTTCCCAATATGGCAAATAAAAAAATATGCTTCTTTTCTTCCATAGCACATCATCATTGGTAGTATTATCATCATCCATAAGAATGGTACTAGTGGAGACATCTATATGTTTTCTTCCTCTCTTCTTAGTAAGACTCTTTGAAGTTTTTCCATACTTGAAGTGAAGTTTTCGTTGTTTTTGTCAAGCTACACTTCCAGATTTAGGAGTTGGAGGAAAATCAATCTCTTCGGTCGCATCAAATAAATTTCTCTGTAGTCTAAAAGGGTGCTTATCTGGTAACCACCTGCGATGACCACCATAACATATACTTGAACCACATCGGTATGAATGGGTGGATTCAGCACAACAAGGACAAGCAAGATAACCTTTGGTGCTCCACCCTGATAACATAGCATAAGCAGGAAAATCACTTATGGTAGACGTCAAAGCTGCCCGCATCTTAAAAGGCTCTCCAAGATAAGAATCAAAAGCATCAACACCATCCCATAATAATTTCAACTCTTTCAATAAGGGTTGCATGTAAACATCTATATCATTTCCTGGACTAGACTTTCCAGGGATTATTAAAGAAAGAATTGATGAATGTGGTTTCATACATAGCCAAGGTGGCAAGTTATTGACACTCAGAACAACTGGCCATGTACTATAATTTGTGTTCTGAATCCCAAAGGGATTGAACCCATCACTAGCAAGGGTAATCCTCACACTACGAGGGTCTGAAGAAAATTCTGGATACATCATATCAAATTCTTTCCATCTTTTCGCATCTGCTGGGTGTCTTAATTTTCCATATTTTAGCCGACCTTTCGCATGCCATATCATATCTTCAGCTATCTTTGAGGACCTGTACATCCTTTTTAATCTTGGAATTAAAGGAAAATACTTCAAAACTTTAGCTAGAGTTCCTTTCAATCTTGAACTATTCTCACTGCGATCATCATCCAAATTGCCTTTTTGTGATGTCCACCTAGGAGTTCCACACACAATGCAACGACTCCTATTTGAATTTTCCCCCCAATACAACATGCAGTCATTTGGACATGCATGGATATTCTCATATCCAAGGCCTAACTCCTTAATCAATTTTCTAGCTTCATAATAGGACGACGGGAATGAGCTCAACTGTGGAAATGCATCTATAAGAAGCTCTAATAATTGTGTGAAAGATTCATTTGGCCAAGTAAACATACATTTAAGATTGAATAGACGTAAGATAAATGAAAGTGTTGAAAAGTTTGTACAACCAGGGTAAAGTTGTTCACTAGAAAGTTCCACCATCTTTCTATATTTCACATCATCTTCATGAATATGAGCACTATTGGTTTGTTGATGCTCAATGTCATCATTATGAGGATCATCACATTCATATCTTTCATAACCTTCACCAGTAGATGCATCACCCATATAACTAGCATTTACTCCTAATGCCTCCCTCAATAATCCTTCCATGTCATCTTGGCCAACTAAACCATCTTCATGATTAGATATGTGTTCAACATTTATAGATTGCTGGTTTTCAGTCAGATTTTCAAAAAGGTTTCTTGGACCATGGAAAATCCAGTCCTTATAATCATTATAGAATCCATTATAAAAATATGTGTTTCCACTATATCTATAGGAAATTCTTTGTTCCATCCAACTTTACATTTCCTACACGGACACACAATCTTTCCATCTTCCATTCCAGTCTTAGCATATTCAAGAAACTGACAAATTCCTTCAATATAAGCTTCTGAACATACTGGTTTCTCCATCCAACTTTTATCCATCTTTAAGAGCTTCAACAGCCTATATTAAAGAGAAAACAATATCTTAATATTTATTATAGTTTCCACACAATAAAGTATATTGTAATTTAATATGACCTAACTAATATAGTGCTATTATAGAAGCCCATAATTATAGGTTTCAATTAGGGAAGCCAGTTGGTCTAATTACATGAAGCACATGGTATGACAACAAAACACACCAAAATTATAGTGGATAAGGAAAGATACAATGAGAAATAAATAATGCAATATCTATAAAGAAGGATGCTTACCATGTCACATATCAAATGTATATTAGAAATCATTTACAACACACACCCTAGACCTAGTATTGGACTCATGAATAGTCTAATGACGGCCAGAAATTATTGATTAATGTTTTTCTATATCCACATTTTTATGTTCACTGTGATTATATTTTATGAATTTGTTCATTTGTTTCTTATATGTTATTATTTATCAATATTTAAAGTACCTCAGGCTACCTCTTTAGCGGCCCAACCCCTCTGCTGCCTAGTTAGTGACTTAGGCAGCAGCTGGGCGGGCCAGAATATAGTGGCCTCCTAACAACCACCTGATCTACATGTGTGCTCGCTTCCTTTCCCTATTTAGGCAGCCACGTCAGACTACTCAATTAAAAAGCGACTTATGGGTGCAAAAGAAAGCCTAAATTGTTGCTGCAATATTACATCGTGCCTCTATTTTTCCATAATTTTGTAACTAATGTTTGTAAATCAAGGTAAGCACGTCCTTCTAATTATTAGTTGAGTTATATATGGGTCAGAATCATTCTTGCTTCCTATGAAATATGTATGTATGTATTTTTGCACCTAGATTACATCTTTATGCATGTACTGTTGCATCAAAATTACATACTTATGTATGTAGTTTTACTATGTAGTATACTACTAATTATACTAATATACTGCACTGATATCTATGCAACATATACATTCATATTTTTGTTTATCATGTACTTATTATGAGTACAACGAAAGTATTGTCCATGTAGGTTTTTTTGTTGGATTTTCTGTGGATATCTACTGCTGAGTTCAATGGATATATAAAGTAATAATTGTGGAAATTCTTTTATCATTCTTGGAAACCAATACATACTGCAAAGCTGGCATGAATCAGTAATGTTATGTTTGTTTTCATTGGTTTGATTTCAGTTTGACTGCGAGGTACACAAAAATTACTTGGTTGCGGAAATCTATTTATTGTCTAAGTCCACATGCTGACTGTGATGTTGTTTGAAATTTGAAGACATTGGATTGTAGGAACTGGCGAACAAATAAACAGTGTGTTCCATCTGTCTAAATGTCTTGATGGTTGGAAACACAATTGTAACCTCGCTTTGTACAAATAATTATTTTCAAAACCAAGATAATTTGTGCATTTTAGATGTAAAACTAGAAATGCAGCTGAATAGGGTAAGGATGGCAGATTAAAGTTTGACCAGAGCCAACCTTTTGCTACTGTTTCTATTTTTTTGATCGTTGGGGTAACTTAGAACTGCAGGCCCGCTATGGTTACATTAATTGGGCAAAGTACTTCCTTTTGTCTATATCAAGTATTTTGCTAAATTTCTGTTAGCTCTGTAACTACATCAGAATATCTGACCATATGATGCTTAAAAGAACCAACAGTGGAATCACATCATCTTCAGACATCCTTTTGAAGCAAATAGGATTCATGTAGCTTGTGCTTTATTATCTTTAGCAAATTTATCTTCCAATATAATTGATATACAATGCAACTTCAATTTATCAATGATACATTACGATAAGGTTACTGATTATTTGAAGTCATTGATGCTACTACGCTCTCCTAATTTGTATTTGAAGAGCTGACATTTGTTGTTGATATATACATATTGAGGACCATACCCTTTGTAATTGGGTGATGGGGCGTTGTGTTAAGATCTGTGAATAGGACCATTAGATTTATGCCTGTAGCTATGCAACTCGTGTTATTTCAGGCTTTTGTGCAAAAACTGACAACAAGTTATGTTTAGTTTTAGTTTTGAGCTTGCACAAACACATCTCTATAAAGAAGAATCCTAACCGTTATGGTGACATCAAGTATTTTGGTTGAATAATAAATAAGTATCAAGTCATTCAAGTTGCAATACTTTCATATTGCCGATGTTAATTTTGTAACAAGCAAAGTTGTCAAGGTGTCTATGCTTAGCCATGGTAAAGAGCTTCATACATGTTGGGCTTATACTTATAAAGTTGTGCCCTACTACAAACTGATATCATTATGTGATGACATTAAATAGATCCTTCAATTGCGTTGTATATTTGATATCAAATATAGTATATCTCTTTCACAAAAGAAAAAATAAAAAAAAATAGGTTGTTGCACATCTGATTAACTCTGTGCCAGGGTATGCCTTGACAATCCATGATAGTGCGTAATACTTGTCTAAAAAATTTACATTTAACCTCATTTTAAATACATCAGTGGCATTTACTGATTTGTTTGAAATATTTGATCTTTTGTTTCTGCAAGCACGATCTGTATGAGAGAATGCGACCCTGGATCTCTAAGAAGATCACAAAGTTTCTTGGTGAAGAGGAACCGAGTTTGGTGGATTATATAGTTTCCAGTACCAATAGTCACATGCAAGCTTCAGAAATGCTAGATGTACTTCAGTCTATTTTAGATGAAGAGGTTGAAATGTTTGTGCTCTAGATGTGGAGGATGCTCGTATTTGAAATCAGAAAAGTGGAGAAAGGCCTTTCATCAAAGTTGAAAGCATGATTTCTAGGTTTTCCACTGGTGAGTATATGTAAACTTTTTAAAATGACAGTTTTTACTATATATTTATATGCCTTTTCTGGTATGAATATATGTCGACTTTCTTTGTTAAAAATAAGTAATAGACTTAGTGAGATCACCAACTGAACAAGTATGCAATTCATATCTAGGCTCAACCCATTTAGAGTTCTTCTTCATATTGTTACTATGTATAGGATGTGACTAGTTTGAAATGTGAACATAAATATGTTTTTGTATATTAGTTTGCTATATAAATATGCTCACTTCACTGAAAAGACCTTATTTACCTGACATCATTTCTATGTGTTCACTTGTGATCTGATGCTTTGTGTTGGCCATGGAAATGGAGTGTTTTGTATTTTAGTTTACTATATACATATGCTCACTTCATTGAAAAGACCTTATTTACCTGTCATCATTTCTATATGTTACACTTTTAATTCTGATGCTTTGTGTTGGCCATGGAAATGGAGTTTTTATAAATTCAATAAATATTTAAGAGTTTCCGTAGCTGGTGAAGTTTTTCTTTTGGAAAAAATAACATCGACGATTGGTTTCCACATGGAATTTTGAGGAAATTTCAGCTTTCACTATGAAAATTATTATTTGCATGAATACCTATTCATGATTTAGGCCGTGAACTATGGCAACGTTTAAGAATGAACATATAGAATTATTAATTGACACGAAACTTGTGTACACTTTAATAGTTTGTGAATTGTAAAAGTATTTTACAACTTATAAGATCGATGGTCAGTGAAGTTCAAAATGATTAATAAGATATAAAAATAACTAAATATATTTTTGCATGTTCAACACAATCTAAAAAAGATGAATGCGTCTTGAAATGGATTGAAAAGCTCAGTAGCACAATTGGGATCTACAGAGGTAACACAATAAGACAATAATATATATATAGTGACTACATACTGATATGTTGTGTATTCAAGATTTTTAATGATGTCACATTAAAAGCCTATTTACTTGCGCTCTTTGCTCATTGTTTGGGCTTTAACTTGTATTACATGTAGTATTGTTTAAATTATTGATGCTTGTATGAAAGTGTATTTTCTGATTTTCTCCAAATCCCCTCTAATGTGCTATGATTTCTTATAGACCATCTACTTTAGCTGACTCTCAATAATTCCTAGAGTTCAACCATTATCCTAGAACTGGTTTTTGTAATAAATACTAAAAGATTGCGTTGGAACTTGCAAACGTCAAAAGAAAGTAAAATAGAGCTAAGCTTGTCAAGCCAACCTTGGTTTATGTTTTAAGAAAATTGCAAGGCCACTCTGTTGTGAGTTGAGGGATAAAGCAAGAGCCCAAAACCAACATCAGTCCTATAGATATATACATGTAAATTAAACTACGAAAGTAGGAAAACCTTGCAAGGGGACTTAAAATGGTTAAGTTTATTTTCCATTCCCTCTCATAGAAAAAGATGGACAATGCCTTTAGCCTCGCGTGAGTTAGTGCATGACCTTGTATTCCCTTATTGGTAAGGTTGGAAAAAGGCCTTTTATGCTTTCATATTCTATAAAAGAAATCTCTACGTCCATATATGCATATCTCTACCAAGTTATCAAAAAGGCTTACAAGTATTCCCCTTACATAAATACTAATGATCATAATATCAAATAGATTACACTCATTTATATTCAGATTACACAATCATGACTTTGATAGCTGTTGGACATGATGTAGCATGTAGGACACTAGAAATGGATGATGCATCTATTTTCATAGTAGTAAGTGGACTTATATACGTGGGAAAACTGGTTGCATACTAGACTAGATCTTATCTCTTTACGTTGCCATATAGAGCCTTCTTTATTATCTTTTGGATATATAGATTCATGACCGAGATACTTTCAGAAAGGAATTTTCTCGAACAGGACGTGGTCTCTGTTCATGGTCCCTCTATTGCCCAATGTGAGGTGACGAGGTATGCTCTCCTCGACACCATCAAGGATGCTGTCCCAGACATGTGGTGCCCGGAGATGAAGGATGCCTGGACACAAGCTTACAATCACCTAGTTCAGCCATCAAAGCAGAGATGAAGCCAGCAGCCGCTTGATACATCGTCTTAGTATAATTAATTTACCTTGGCTTCTACTTTCGACAATAACAGACATTTGTGTAGAACCTTGGTCTATCTATGAAACTTCTACAATGTAACCTTTGCTCTTTTCTTTTTGAAAATTTTTACGGTGTATCTTTGAATTGAATCAGTGGGAAATTAGTATCGTTTAATACAAAAACAATGATTTGTGGCAGTCCCCCATACAAACAATCACCGACAACAGTTGCAAGAAAAATGAATAACCAACAACCATAACAAAATAGGAAAGAAAAACAGAAAGAAAAGAGTAAAGTTTAAATTAGAAGATAACCTGTACGTCGTCTGGAGATGGGCAAGAAACAACTCTCAAGTCCTTCCAAGAACTGATGAGGAGCTTATGAAAGATCCCGGTCCAAATATTCGTCCTCCAAAATCCAGAAATCTTCTCCCAACGCCTAAGCAGAGCCCGAGTCCGCCTTCTGTCCAACGTCAAGGGTCTGAACAGGCAGATGCCTCCCTGTCGGCGTCCAGCGTTTGAGCAGGCAGATGCCTCCCTCTCGGCGTCCAGCATCTGAGGAGGCAGATGTCTCCCTTCCGGCGTCGATCGTCGACTAAGGAGGCAGCTGCCTTCCTTCCGGTGTCGAACGGTTGAGGAGGCGAGTGCCTCCCTTCCGGAGTCGAGGGTCTGAGGAAGCGGACGATGCCTGCGCCGCAAATCTCAGTAGGCGGTTGGTTGGCAATTGGCAAGGAGACGAGAAAAATTGGCGGGTTAATAAAGCAGGAGCGGGGAGAGGGGGAGATTAAGGGCGCGACGGAAGTGGAGAGCAGGTGGACGAGGGAAAGATTGGGCATTATCCACCACGGTTCGTATGGGGAGAGGATAGATTGGGAAGTCGCGGCGGGTGAGAGGGGAGAAGGGTTCAGCATTTTCCACGGTGCCTGGACGGAGAGGGGAGCCCCGAGTAACGGAGTAAGCGAGAAATAGGGATTGGGAAAGGCACAGTTTATGTGAACTATGTTTTTTAAAGAGTGGATAAATTAGGGTGGTTATGTAAGTCTATTTGTGGTAGTGTACGCATGTACTTGAAGGAAGAAGGTGGAAGTGGCTTGGTGAAGATGTCGAAAATCTGTTTTCCAGTCTTTACATATGGGACGACAATCTTTTTGGCACATATCTGACATTTACAGAGTGACATTCAACCTCTACGTGTGTGGTGTGCTCATGAAATAAAGAGTCATTTCATATATGTATTTCTAGTTGTTTGTAATATTTTATGACATCTAAAGATGATATAGGAATGCCAAGTTCATTGAGAATCTTGCCACCCATTGGATCTCATAACAAGCATGAGCCGTAGACGGATATTCAACTTCAATGCCGGAACATGTAACAATCAATTGCTTCTTCTTACACCAGTTGAGGGGATGATTTCCAAGGAGAACATAGTAGTCAGATGTATATCTCCTATCATTGTTCTCTCCAAACCACTTGGCATCCTCATAGTAGGTAAGGAAAATGTCTGCAGTAGAGAAGACCCCTTCATGTGACACCTTTCAGATATAATAAAATCCTTTAGACTAGGCTTCAGTGACCAATGAGTGGCTTAGCCATGTTTTAACTGACCACACTAGTTACCAAGACAATGTCTAGACATGTGATGGTTAGGGAATTCAACTTCTCAAACATGCACCGATATTGATTAGGATCATGAAAGGACTTTCCGTAAAACACAAATTTGGTGTGTAAGTCTATTGGAGAGAAGATAGGCTTGAATATAATTCTAGAATAAAAAAGAAGATCAAGGACATATTGTTGTTGTGAGAGGAAAATTCCACTCTTGGAATGTGAAACTTCAATACCTAACGAGTAGCAAAGACGACCAAGGTCCTTTGTGTTGAAATATGATTTGAAAAAATATTCTTTCAAAGATGAAGTTGTTCTAGTGTCACTACCAATATTGATGATACCATCCACATATATAGCTAAAATGATGATTCCCGATGGTGTTTTGAAGATGAGATTATGATCGTTAGATGGTCTGGACAAACCCAAAGAGGAAAAGACATTATTGAGCTTCTTCGTTACTACACCAACGAGATATCACGTCAGACATTTTAGGCGTTCGATGTTGGTTTTCATTTTGATGCTTCTTGAATCTGTATGTCTATCCATGGAAATCTATTAGTATCATGACTACAAATTCGTAAGAGATTAGTCTTTGAATGGTGTCACAAGTCCTATAACATGATGTTAGCAGTACAATCTTGGAGACTCCAACTAAATGATTGATGTTGTGTAGGATGCACTAAGAGAATAGGTTGTCTCTGATATCAATCATACATAAAAATCAAAATAAAACTTAAAACTGAATAAGGAGAGCATACATGCATTATAGAATACTTATCAACCAATTAAATAAATATAATGTCAAATATTATCAAAAGAAGAAATTAATAATAAAATTGGATTAGGAACATATGATTAGTTTATCTAGCCAGTTTCATGTCAAACGAACCTCTTGTGACCATCCGTTAATTGGTTAAAAACCTTGACTATTATTTATATAAAACCTGCATTATTATATTTCATGTCATATATATTGTATGCATGGCCTGAATGCATTGTTTCCTTTTCTATCATATCTTTATTGTATTATTACCAATTGATACTCTTGCAATCAAAGTTCAGGTTCAAGACTTTTGTTCACCTAGTTTCTACAGAGGTCGAAGTTGGATAACCCAGGTAGATTCAAACTGAAAGATATCTGTTGAAAGCACAATATGGAAGACTCAATGGTAGAGCACACTACAGTTGGACTTTCTTGGAGATTGTTAGGTATAGATATGGAATCCAACCATTTATCTAGCATGGGTTAAGCCCAATGTAGTTCAACTAGTACATGGAGGAAATGTAGTATTGTGTCTAATGCAAATGAGGAAGAGTTTTATCCCACATTTATCACTCCTAGAACTTATATGGTCCTTATTTGTACGATGACATGTAACACTGGTGTCCAAAGAGTCTTAGGAAAGAGTATGCTCACCTCTTTAGTGGGTATAGTGACTACAAAACACATGCATGCACGCGCGTGCCACTCCATGCCTCCCTCGACTGGCTAGCTGGACCGGCCGGGCCGAGTACGAGATCAGACTTGTGTCTTGTGGATTATGAATAGTGGATTGTGGATTGCGCATTGTGGGAATGTCTTCCATCTTCCGTTTTCTTTTTACAATATGACGCAATTATGTAATTAATTATAAAGTTAATTAATTATATCTTTCTGATGACATGTTATTAATCCTAGTTGGAAAGTATTTACCTCCCGGTTCTTTCCGCAACGTGTACAAGAGCGATCATGTGACATCGTCTTATTGGGAATAGGATTAGGAAGCGTTTTAGGCTTAAAAATTTCTGGTCATTAGGGTTAAAGGTAAAAACTTCATACCGCTCTTTTGTAGTCGTCAATAATTTGTGTAGTCTTTTGCAAACCCTAGCAAGACGTCTTTAGCCGCCATCGCTCCCTCTCATTTTTGGCGATTTTCCTCTCTTGCAAGGAGTGTCTTCTCCTTCCTCTCCTAAATGTGGTATGTTCAGGTGGTGGTACATGCAAATGTTGCGTTGCTCTAGTGGTGCGCATTGATCGTCGTCGAGCGCAAGCGAGATGAGAGTCTACAACAGGTTTGTGGCCCAGTTGACTAGAATAATGACGCCTATCCATATAGATAGTGGGCCGCTGATTTTTATAAGTAACACGTTTATTTTTTAACAAATAGTAGGGTCTGCATTTTCTAACTCTCATTTTTTCTATTCTCATGCACTGGTTATTTATTTTGTCTTTTATCTGAATTTGGCCTGACATATTAACTACTTTTCACTGCTTACTGCTTCCTGTAACAACATATACAAAATTTAAAACATCCTCCTCCTTACCGATCTTCTCGGCGACTAAGTTCCCAACAAACGCCACAAGGGACCCGTGGATCAAGACCTACAGAATCTGCGGTGGCGCTCAAGAGATACGAGTTGTTGTCGTTGTCGGCAGCGGGCTTCAAAATTGTGTGGCGAGGCTGCGAGTCAGATGTGGACTCGACATTTGTTGACGCGGCTAATATCATTGACGGGGTCCAATAGGACCATCATGACTGCGAACTGGGTTTCTAAGAATAATGTAGGCGTCGGAAGGCTGCGCCTACCAACAATGCGAGGTGATACGTTAGAATAGATAAGTTGAGAACGACAAGTAGATGGGAGTTGATGTAAGGTTAGGATCTGGAGAGGCCATATGGGGGGATATGTGTTACGTTGAGCGGAGTGAAGCTTGTACATGGGAGAGAGATGGGAAGAGCGAGATAGATGAGAGGAGAGGAGAACGGGGAAGACCATTTGGTTCGGGAGACTGTTGTGTTTGTCGGCCGTTGAGGAGAAGGGGATTTTGTTCCGATGTTGGTTGGAGGCGTGCAACGCGCGCGGTGGAGAATTTTTCCTTTTCAATAGGGATGTAGGTTGGGTGCTGCCAAATAATTCTGGAAAAAAATCCGAGTGTCTTTCCTTGTCATATATGGTAAATTTTAACTTTCTGTTCTAGCTGGACACATTGATGTGAGGGTTTTATGACCCACTTATATATCAATAGCGACAAGGTTTTTGATGATGCTGATTGAGTGACGGGTCTAGGATATGTGACGCGTTTAACGGTCTTATAAACATTTTGCATGAGAGGCATGACCCTCTCAAATATGATAATTTCCTGTGGGAGCTGACAGAGCACAGACTCGAGCAACCAACTCATCTTATAAAAGTCAATCTCCATTGCTGAGAATATCATAGCATCAAATGATGCTCCAGGGAGATAGCTAGAAAGCCAACCACCAAGTGGAGCTAGCAAAGGGGAGGCGTACCACTAAGGAGGACAAGGTCATCATGAAAGGGTCGCTGATCAGCGACGAGACCGAGGTGAAAGTTCCGGAAGAAGAAGTGTGGGCCGTTTACAACACGACTCACCTGATGGACATCTGTGTCCAGGACCTTCCTGGCTTCTGCAAGGCCCACCAGGTCATCTGCTGTGATTACGAGAAGGGAATTGTCATCCTCAAGGTAACTATGCCCCCAGATACGTATATAAAACTTGCCCAGAAACCTTTAGATGCTAGTTATCGACCTCTACTTTTCTTTGACCAGTTACGTGTTGCGCAGAGGTAGGCTACTTCGTGGAGGTCATCCACATGGACCATAAGGCGCGGGTGAAACGATCTGTAGTCATTGAGGGTGGATACATCACACTTGGTTACAAAAGCTATACTATGAACTTCCAGGTTGTTGATAAACCAGCTGCCGAGGATGGCTCTCCCCGCTATGTCGTCAAGACCATACTTAGAGTTCGATACTGGTGTTTCTGACGTCGACGTGGCGACCATCCTCCCCTCAGCTGCTTTTGCAGTGCTTGCAAAGGCTGTTGAAAAGCACCTGATTGAGCAGCGCTAGGCTGATGGTGATCAACCCCATTCCCTGGTCGCGCACACGACTAAAGAAAATATGCAGACTTTGATAAGAAGAATATACTAGCAACTATCATCAGTATTTGTGTGTTTTCAATATAGTGCACTTTGTAGTAAATAATAAATAAAGATATCTTCTTATTAGTTTGCAAAACTAATGTTGTAAATTTTAAATTACGTTGTTACATGCAACAACGACGGGTGCAATTTTAGTTAACAGTTCAGGCCGATCCAGATAAAAAAACGTAGAAAAATAATAAAGTTAGGATTAAATTAGGTCATTCGTTGAGAAATAAACGTGATATACTTAAAGAAATCAACATTTTGCAACCCTTCTGGATAGACGTCATTCTCACAGTCTACCCGATATGAACCTAAAGAAGAGAACTCTCACTCATATTGACGACGAACGTTGCATACAAACCAGCACACCACCAGTGCAGCTCAGCAACCACAAGAACCACCGTATGACAGGTTGCGTCTCGGAAGGGAAGAATGGATGAACTTGCTATGGCCAGGAGAAGATTTCCACGTAGCACCACAAAAGCAATGGTGGAAGAGAGACTCCGACTTTCGGGTTCGCAAACACACACTTAAATGGTTGAAGGCTATGTGTTAGAAAGATATGTTTAACCCTAGTGACCAGAGGCATATCACGCCCCAGTAATCCTATTCATGTTAATATGCGACCACTTGGTTGCTCTTATACACATTGCAAAAAATTCACAAAAGAGACACTTTCTAGTTATGATTAATAAATCTGAATAGGAAATAAATAATTAATTAAATAATTAATTAATTACGTAGTTGTATCCTAGTGTAAAAAGAAGGCGGAAGACATTCTCCACAATCCACAATCAACAAGCCCGAGCCCGTGCCCGGCCAAGCCAGGCCAGGCAATCGTTGGCGTGGTGCGTGCGTGCGTGTGTGTTGTTGTCACCATACCCACCAAGGAGGTGAGCATACCCTCCTCCTAGGACCTTTGGACACTTGTGTCCCATGAGATCCTACATATAAGGACGACAAAAGTTCTACGAGTTAGCAATTTGGGATAAAACTTCTTTGCCATTTATATTAGAGACAAAACTACCTCTCTCACATGAACTAGCTGCACTACATTGGGCTTAACCCATGCTAGAAATATGATTGTAGCAGCCATATCTCTAATAATACCCCACATAGTCCAATGTGTAGTGTGCTCTATCATTAAGTCCTCCATATTGTGCTTTTAACATATACTTTTCGGTTTGAATCTATCTGAGTTATCCAACGGTGACCTCCGCAGGAACTAGGTGAACAAAAGTCTTGAACCTAAACCTTGGGTGCAATAGTATAGATCGGTAACAACACAATAAAGACATGGCCAAAAAGAAAACAATGCATTAAGGCCATGAATATAAAATTTTATGTCATGATTGATAACCGAGAACAACCCAATTCTCTTATTGAGGCCTACACAACATCAATCATTTAATTAGAAGGATACACTACTATCATCCTGTCCTAAGACTTAACACCATTCAGAGACTAATATCTTACTAACTAGAAGTCATGATACTAATAGGTTTCCCAAGGGATAGGCACACAGATGCTTGAAGCATCAAAGTAATTATATAGTGTCATCTAATTAATCTGACAACTTTCTATTACCACATTGAACCTAATTTGTGAGATCTCCACTCTATTAGGTTGAGTTGCTACTGCCTGCGAATAATGAGGGGTTTCAGTCCCATCCCCAACCTGGATTTTTCCACTAAAGCTAGGGTAAGACCTTTAGTGAAAGGATCAGCTATATTTTCTTTGGTACCAACATAGTCCACAACCACGACCCCATTAGACACTAACTCCCTTACAGACTTGAGTCAGACTTCGATGTGTGTATGTTGTTTTTTATTGTACTTGTGACTCTTTATCTTGGAAATAGTTGTAGTGTTGTCACAGTGAACTGAAATGGTAGGAAGCGACTTCTTTACCATACGTAAAATGGACATAAGTCCATATAGCCATTCAACTTCTAATCCAGTTTCATCTAAAGCACACAACTCTACCCCAAAAGTAGACTAAGACAATATGATCTGTTTCTTAGACCTCCATGAAACAACTCCTCCGCCCAACATGAATATATATCCTGAAACACCATTACTCTCAGAGTTGACGAAAATCTAGCTTGCATCACTATATACTTCAATTACAGAAGGATATTTTCCCTAATGCATCCCAAGATAACAAGTTCCCTTGATATACCTCAAAGCTCTGTCAAGAGCTTCCCAATTGGTCTTTTCGGGACAACTGGTGTTGGTATGTATGCCCATAGAGCAAGTCATATGATGATTGTAATGGGATACTTTGTAAATGATTTGAATAATAATAAAGGCAATTTCCGATCTATATGTTTAAACTGTTTCTGAGATGATGGTGTAACATGATAGATGTCTAAAAAATGGCTTTACTCAATGACGTATGCCTTTGGGTTCAGGACCTAAATGATGAGATCATACGGATGTTAAGAGTATACATTCTTGTTTAGTCCCTAGTTGGTTGTTATTGTGGAAATAACCATAGACATCAATAACACTAAAGACTAGATTGTGTGTTGGTTGATGACATAATATCATTAGTCATGATATAGTGATATCAAACCAAGCACATAGGTACTTGTTAGAGAACATGGTACCGGACAGACCCACCGTGAGAGGGACACATGGAACCATGATTTGGTAGTCATAGTCAGCTCTCACAGTGATGGTGGTGAGTGTGATTCTTAGACCTGAAATTACTACACTCAACACATGTCGTTGGGTACACTTTGACATCATCAAATGCAGTCCTGAAACATGGGTTGTTATAAAGGTGATGATTGGGTGGCTTTGACACATGGGGCTTTTGAGGGGTGAGGGATAGATATGGGATTTGTCCCTCCTGAGGGAGTTTGATGTCCTTGGTCACTTGATGAGTAGGATTGAGAAAGGCATGCACATCACGTGTGAATCGATATGTGATATTGATGTCACACACATCTCACCTAGTCTGCTCTGAGATCAAGGAAATGAATGAATGTTGACAGGATGACTGTTCCATGCCTCGAGTTCATTCAGGATATCAGAGATAAAGGAATTATACATTCACTGTAACACCATTCACGGATTGTAGGATTGAAAGTTGTTCTCCAACTTTCTATTTTACTTGGGTAGCACTGATGTGTGACTAGGCACCGCTCTTTGCTTGTGAAGTCATAAGTGTTATGGACTTTCACTGCCAACGTGAAATGGACCTGCAGGGTCACACACATAGGATTTAACCTGGAAAAGGAGTTTTGTCCACAAACAATGTTTAGATTGATTACTAAAGGAGTTTAGTAGTTCAATTAAACACTCAATAAATTGATAGCTCAGTATCATAGTGTTCAAGGTGTTGGACTGATTGATTAGAGTATCGGATTGATTGAAACCGCAATTGATTGATTCTGCACAATCTGCACTCCCAAGCGATTGGCTCATGTGATGAACCGATCGGCTCAGCTTGGTGAACCGATCGACTCATGTGATGAACCGATCGACTCAAGGTCAGGGTGAAACGATTGCTTCAGGTGTTGAAACGATCGATTCAACTGGTACAACCGAGTAAGTTGGGAAAGTAGGGTTGGTGAGAATTTTCCTTTTGTTTCACTTGCCCAATTTGATTGGAACAAGGATTGGTATTTGATACCAATTAGAAATAAAAGAAGGAAAGTCAATCGGGAACTGATCAGGACCACGAACCGACCGATTCATGGGTCCCAACCGATTGGTTGAGGTTTTAACCGACCGACTCCGATCCCCAACCGACCGTTTTAGTTGTGAAACGATCGGTTCAGGTTGCGAGTTGGTTGTTTTTGTGGAAAATCTCAAACCCTTCTACCCCTGCTTTAGTCCCGTATTGCCCGGGATGGAGAACCCAGTCCCATGACCCTCCTATATATATAGGAGTATTGGGGGCTTCTCAGAGTACAACTCAGTGCAAACCAGTTGATCTACAAAGTTGTCATTCTCTCTGGTTTGGTAACCGAGAGAGCCCGAGAAAGTGCTACCCGAAAAGGGAGGCACAACAAGGGAAACACAACTGCAGAAAGTGACTAGTGGCAGGAGAGTGTGTTGGCAACTAGTACACCAACAGGAGGGTGCGACTCCTTCCGATTCCTTGTGGGACAAGGAGATCGGAGTTCCAGGCAGTCTGTGTGGACGACTGCAGAGGCGGGAGACCTCTGTCGCTTAGAGGACAACTGTAAATCCCGACAGTCCGGCGAGACCATGAGTCTTCAGTCCCAGTGCGACCAAGAGTTGCACAGACACCATCCAAGACCGGAGGTGAAGACCGCGCAAGGCGCAAGGTACTGTCGCCGAACAAGCCTCGTGACAAGGTATGCATCCACAAACCATCTTTCCTATTGTATAGACGTTGACGTGATTCCTTTTGTTCTGGGTTTTTGGGAGAAAATTTTTGTTTCTGCTGCTTCTCTGCCTCCTCTAAAACCCAACAGTGGTATCAGAGCCACGTCAACTATTCTATATTTTAGGATTATCGATATGATTGATTTTGGTTTGTCACCTTTATTTATTATATACGATGCGAATAAAATTGGCTTTATGCATGTCCAATCCACAAATCCCAATTATACATATATGATATGTAATATTAATGCACTCGATACGCGTCGCCCTTAAATGAGTTTTGTGGTGGATGTGTAGCATGGTTATGGCCTATAAACCCTATATCTGTGTGTGGTTCTATGTGGTTGCTTGCATCTCGGTCTGCGCACCGATTCCCCTTTTCTCCTATTCCTGATGTAACCTGAAATAATTCGAGATTTCTTTTCCTACCTTTGCTCCCCCCGAATGTAACTCGGGGTTTCACAATTAAATTGTAAATAAGATAGATTTTACTTCTTGTTATGTCAAAGAATGGTGAACGACCTGACGGCGACCTGAGACGATCAATTCAAGGCGTGAACCGATCGGTTGGTGTTCCAGACGACCAGTTCGAGGAGCGAGATGAGCGAGTGGCGACCTGAGGAGATGCACGACGATCGGTGAACCGATCGGCTAGAAGCGCCAGTCGATCGGCTGGTGGCACCCGAACAACCAACTTGATGGCGAGCCGATCAATCATGGAGATGAGCTGATCAAACCCAGAAAGGCAGGCACAAATTTCATCTTGTACAGGTTGCATGTGATGTAGACCTAGATGACCGTGATTCCTCTTGGCTCAAGGAATCACAATAGGATGGCCATAATCATTGCTTTTATCGTTTTGCATGTTTTCTGTGGGATATAGCATGTATATGATACTTACTATATATTGTAGTGATTGGATATGTATATGTATATAAAAACCGAATCCCTCATTAAATATTAAGTTTTAGATGCCTTCCAAATGCGACACACGTGAAAAGCTTGATCGACCAAGTGTGGGCATGCCCAAGCGTGGTGCACCGTCTATCTCGTGGAAGCGTGAAGGATGAATGTGTGGGTCTTCCCAAGTAGGGTGCATGTTCATCATGTTGGCTTTGGGTCGGACTTAACAAGGTGACCTAGATAGGATCTAACACCTTAAGGCATGGAGATGATCATGGCAAGGAGTTGCATATGACATCTTTTAAGAGTTGCATATGATGCAATTGGAAAGAGTTGCATACCTAGAAGATCTGATTTGTGGGTGACAACCCAAGCTGGTCCATGGCTCAGAGGATTTCAGGATCTTGACCCACTAGAAGATTGTACGCTGTAATCTTCCGAATTGATGGTGAGGGCTGTCAATTTGAGTCAAAATAGTGGGAGCGGTAATTAATTAAAGGCCTAATTAACTATTGTCAAATTTTATTCAAATCAAATCAAAAGGAGTTTTGACAAAATGCAATTTTCTCTTATAGAATGGCAAATGAATCATCTTTTAAAATTGGCAAATTAATTGAGAATAAATTCCATAACTGGTTGAGGACTATGAGAAGTGTTATGCACAATCCAGATAAACCAGGAGCCTTTGAATCCACTCTAAGTACGCTTAAGGCGTTGGTGAAGAAGAAAGAAAGTTCATTGATCGAGATCAACGGAACAATAGGTAAGGGAGAGAAGGGTTCTGTAAGGACCCTGACCTGCGTTTAGGGCTTACCCGGTTTGCTTTGCTTAACCTTGATGGTTTGATGCTTGCTAATCACCTTTGAGTGGTGATTAGGGTTTTGTTGTGCTTGTTGAGAGTTGGAGGTGCAACTTGCAAATAACCCAAGTCTAGGGTTTTGGGAACAAGTTTGCCACCTTGAGAGGTGTTCTCCTCTCTCTTTGCTTCCTCTAGGGTTGAGAGGAAGGCTTGGGCCTGTTGTTTGAGTTCTTTGGGCCTTTGTTGAGCT
Organism: Alisma plantago-aquatica; assembly: GCA_963693085.1. NCBI lineage: Eukaryota > Viridiplantae > Streptophyta > Magnoliopsida > Alismatales > Alismataceae > Alisma > Alisma plantago-aquatica. The sequence continues at coordinate 627,809,576 of OY856413.1, read as the reverse complement.
TGTTTGGGCTTTGGAGTGTTTTGGTTGGGCCTTGTGTTGGCCAAGTGGAGCTTGTATCGGCCTAGAGTGGAGCTTGTGTCGCCCATGGTGCTTGGTCCAACCTTGGTCTTGTTTGGTGGAACACATGGTGCACATCTTGGACAAGTGTCCTAGACCTTGCTTAAGTGGTGGCTTTGGTTTGTGGACATGTGTCCCTTGGGTGGACGACACATAGTAAGAGCTTACCTTGGTTTCTCCTCCCTTCCATTATTTATAGGTGGTCCCTTCCTTAGCTTGAGGCCCCTTTAGTTCCTCTCCCTCTTATGCACGACACACTCTATCCTTCCCTTGCTTGGTGGCCGACACACCCTTGAAGAAGGAGCTTGTAGGTCGACACACCCTTGGAGAAGAAGGTGGAGGCCGATACACCCCTTTGGAGGAGCCTTGGTGGCCGACAACCCTTGGAGCTCAAAGTGCATCTTCTTCCTTGAAGCTTAAGGCGGGTTGCATGACTCTAAACCCTAACTACTTTACTCTCTTTTCATATATGTTGCCTTAATCTTGCCCTTGCACGTTTGGAGTTGTTCTTTAGCTATCTTGCATGTTGGCCGATCCTTGTGATCTAGGGTTTAGGAGAGCAACACTCCTTTCTCCCCTTGGTCTAGGTGAGTGAGCTTGGGTCCTAATGCCATGAGCAACACCCCTCTTTCCTACTTGATTGAGGTGAGATCATGACTTAGTGGCTTGAGTAAGACTTTCATCTCACCTTGGGCAAGATGGTGAGCTCGTTTAGATGGCTTTGATGATGCACCTTGGTCAAGATGTGTTTGGGGAGGTGATGCTCGACAACCCTTGCCCTAGTTTGACCCTGCACGATTTGAGTAAGCCAAGCTTTCCTTTTGTTCTTTGGGCGGGTGAGCAACCTGACCCTACTCGCCCTGAGCCAGCTCTGCCCGACAGGCTGCTCACCCAGTAGCTCTGCTCACCCAGCTGTTGTCACTCACACGAAGTTCCTTGCTTGCCCGGCATTGGCCATCTCGCCCAACACACCTGGCTCTGCTCGCCCATGTTCTATCCTGCTCTCCAGTATGCCTTGCACGCCCCTGTGTCGCCCGGTATCCTTGGCTCGCCCATGTTTTACCCTACCCGCTCAGTATGCCTTGCACGCCCCTATGTCGCCCGGTATCCTTGGATCGCCCATGTTTTACCCTGCCCGCTCAATGTGCCTGTCGCCCGAGACACACACTTGCAGGCATGAGTTCTGCTCGCACGCCCGATGAGCTTGTGCATGTTGGAGCTGCACGGCCGATAGGGCTGCACGCTTACCCGCGTTTCAGGGTTGTGCTCTGTCGCTTGCTAGAGCTGCACGCCCGATAGGTTAGGTGAGAATGGGTCTGCCCGGGATGGCTTTTAGTGAGGGTTCTTGGTATCTCTTGTGAGGGCACGACTTGTCATGAAAAGGTGACATGTCGACTATGCTTCTATGTTGGCTCATTTCTTAATAATGATACTTATATTATCTTTAATGTCAAATATGATCTCGAGCATGCTTTAGGGTTGCTTGATGATGTGCTTACATGTGTAACATTAAGATGGGGCACGGATATAGTTAATGTTGTCACTTTGTGCTGGCAATGTACTTAACCCTAATTGTCACCTTATATTAATAATGATGAGTCTCTTCATTATCCATATGGTTATTGAATAATGTTAACCATGCAGGTAATGCTTAGCCAAATGAAAGGCTATAAGAAATGGTTATATGTGAATACTGTGATGACAGGTGTATTATGAATGGTGTTCCATAATGATGATGAAAGCCTTGAGAGGCTGTGATACTATGTGATGAGGGATTGAGATCCCATGATGTGTGATGATCCTTGAGATGGATCTAGATGGTTGGCAAGAGGCCAAGTGATAACATGTGATGTGAGATCCTTGATATGGATCAATGTGATGTAAATTGTAGGAAATGCATAATGTTGAGTTTATGTTGTTTACCTTTATGTTATATCTTGCATGTTATACAACTTGGTTGAATCTTGCAATCCATCTAAAAGATACTAATTAATCACAGTGGAATCTATCATGTAGTTTTCCCTGGCCATAGATTCATCACCAGTCAGGATAGGGTGATGATGAAATGGGTTCTTCTGCGGGTTAACCCGGAGCACATATTTTTGAATATGCGAGGTTTCTCCTAGCCTAAAATAGAGAGGTGAAACGAGTGCAGCTGCGGTTGCAGACTCGGATATGTGATGAGCATGGTGAACATGGCCCATGGCTCCAGATATGTGATATGTTGAGCATGAATGCGTTCATGGCTCTGAGCACGATGTTTAGACACGTGGCTCAGTTTTACTAGTGCCGTGACCTGTACCAAGGCGGGCTAGGAAGAGGGTAGCCTGAAGAGCTGACCCTATGGCTATGACCACTTGAGCATGAGACTGCGGTCCTGCTTTGTGTTCTCGTGTACTGGCCACGAGGGGTGAGGTCTTGGATTCCGGCTCTTCCATTGACCTTGTATGGCACCGGCTATGGGCTTCACAGCCGAAGGTTGGATTTGAACGGTACGGTTCATTTCCCCAGGGCATAATAAAATGTAATACAACCGTTTAGTATATACTGCTTAAGACAAACACGAAACATTGGTTGAGGCCTTGTTTATGTAGTTAACTTTATCTATCTTGCAGTTACTGTGCATTACTCCTATGTGGTGAGTTTCATATATAGTTTATCTTTTCGATCATGTTCCATTGGGAAATATGTTAGTACAGCTGGTAAGACTGATGGTATGGATGGCCTTGCTTTTCATTAACTGCTCATGTTATATTTTGTATCAGTAATCTGCTGTTATAAGCTCTATCTTATCTGAGGTTTTGTAGTTTTGGCGAGGAGTTATGCCTCCCGCTGGGACAATGTTCAATTGTCTCACTCCGCTGGTTATACCCTTTTTAGGTAGTCGAGCTTGTCGTGGTGGTGGTCGCGGAGTTGCGGCCGAGCAGCCCAAAGATCTGTAGAAGGCAAGCTCTGGAGATGCTGCTGTTTTGGATGTTTTGTAGTAGAGTCTAGAGTCATCCCTGTACTCTGAGGTCCTTGGCGGTGTTTTGACGTTGTTTCACGATGTACGACCGATACTGTTTGTATATCCTGCTGCTGGCAGGACGTGGGCCTTTATATGTATGAACAGGTGGTGAACTCATGTTTATGACAGGACAACTGTTGCACTAAGCTGTGGACATGTATCCAAGCTTGTGTGAATATATATATATAACATGTTTTCTTGTAGGATATGGACTGGAATGTAATATGTTTCTCAGTTTATCAGTTTTCCGCAATCGGTTTTAATTAACCCGTGTTTTTGTTAAGCTGTGGTTATGGTGATTTCCGCACGTTTTCTCATAACACCTCGTTATCTATGTGATAATGGGATGTGTTGCCACAAGTTTTGGTATTAGAGCTTTAGGTTCGCTGAGTCTACAGGGATCTAGGACTAGGTTGTGTTTGTTCTTATGTGTTTTCCAGATTTTCTCATAGAAATCTTCTGCCCTCAGCAGAAGAAAAGCCAAGATGTCTGGAAACCATGAAGAACTCGCTGTTGAACACAGCGATGCTGCATCTGTTGATGGAGAAGAAGGACAGGCACATGAAGATCGGGTGCCTGAGGTCCCCCAACCTGACCCAGCCATTCTTGAACATCCTGCCTACCAACAGCTTATGGGGCAGATGATGGCTACGATGAATCTCATGGTTGAGCGACTACCAGTGCCTCCTCCGGGAGCACAGGTTCCCCATGGAGAAGCATCGGGTATTGGGAAGACCTTCGAGCGGCTTCGCCGAGTCGGAGCTTCGGAATATGCTGGAATGACTGATCTAGCGGATGCAGATCTGTGGCTGACAAGTCTCGAGAAGGCTTTCCGGATCCTCGACATCCCCGAAGCAGACAAAGTAAAGCATGTTGTCTACCTTCTGAAAGGTAGTGCTGGTCACTGGTGGACCATCGAGGAAGAGAAGCGGCCTGGTGAGGTGATCTGTTGGGAAGTGTTTCGACGCGAGTTCGTCGCCAGATACTTTCCCAAGACATATCTGGATGAGAAGATCCGTCAGTTCGAGAGTTTGCGATAGGGAACGATGAACATCACCAAATATGAAGCCATGTTTATGGATCTGTTGAGGTTTTGTCCTCACATGGCGACGACAGACGAGAAATGATACAGACGTTTCGAGAAGGGTCTGAGTGCTGAGCTGACGAAACCAGTTTCTGCGTTAGAGAACCGAGAACGGTTTGCGACGTTGGTGGAATATGTTCGGAGGATTGAACGTTCTGTCAGGGAAAAGAGAGAGTCTATGGCTAAGAAAAGACCTGCTCAGTTCCAGAGTCAGAGGTTTGGTGGCTTCAAGAAGCCTAGGTTTTCGACACCGACAGCGATGAGAGGTTCTGGTAGGTCAATGAGTAGAGGAAGAGGTTATTTTTCTTCACCATCTAAGGCACAGAGTTCAGCTTCTGTGGTGGTGACAGGACCGTCTAGGCCTCGAGATGATGTTAGGACATGCTATGCCTGTGGTCATACAGGACATATCAGGTCAAGTTGTCCCTATAAGGATGATGAAGTGACGCAGCAGCCGAGACAGAACCTTCAGGGGTCTGAGAGACCACAGCCCAGTGGTAGCAGAGGACGAGGACGTGGTCAAGCGTCTCAGGCTGGATCGTCTGCTCAGGGAAGCAGAGGTCGTGGACAGCAAGCAACGACTCGATTCTACGCTATGAATCAGCCGGAGGCGGTAGTCAACCCGCGAGTAGTGACAGGTCAGATGGAGTTATTTCATTCTGATATGTCTTCTTCTTGCTTCTTATATGTTCTGGTTGACCCAGGTGCTACGCACTCTTTTATCGCCTATAGTATGCTTGAGAACTGTCGTTTACCTGTTAGATGTAAGAAGGATAGTTTGTTGTTAGAAACCCCTCTTGATGGTTCCTCTTTACTTTGAGAAGAGTGTCCATCTTGTGTCTTGTCTTTCTCGGGACACAACATTCAAGTGGATCTCATACCACTTGATATGCATGGTTTCGATGTCATCCTTGGGATGGATACCTTAGAGAGGTATAAGGTTGTTTTGGACTGTGGTTCCAAGCACGCAGTGTTTGATGATGCTGGAAAGAAGTGGATCTTCTAGGGAGATAGGAAGATTCTTCCGACATGCTTAGTATCAGCTATGGTGGCAGATAAGTTGTTACGACAAGGATGTGAGGCGTTCCTAGCTCATGTAGTGGATACCGTAGTGGATGCCAAGGCGAAAGGTCCTAGCCTTGAGGAGGTGTCAGTTGTTCGTGAGTTTGTAGACGTGTTTCCTGAGGAGTTTCCTGGTGTTCCCCCACCCCGAGAGATTGATTTTGAGATCAATCTGGTACCAGGAACGCATCCAGTTGCGCAGACACCGTATAGGATGGCTCCAGCAGAGATGGCAGAGTTGAAAAAGCAGTTACAGGAGTTGCTAGATAAAGGTTTTATCCAGCTGAGTACGTCGCCCTGGGGTGCTCCTGTGTTGTTTGTCAAGAAGAAAGATGGTTCGACGTGGTTGTGTATAGACTACCAGCAGTTGAACAAGGTCACGATCAAGAACAAGTACCCGTTGCCGAGGATAGAAGACCTGTTCGATCAGTTGCGTGGTGCTATAGTGTTCTCGAAGATCGATCTACGGTCCGGATATCATCAGTTGAGGATAAAGGCGGATGACATACCGAAGTCAGCTTTAAGGATGAGGTATGGTCACTATGAGTTTGTGGTTATGCCGTTTGGGTTAACCAATGCGCCTACAACTTTCATGGACCTGATGAACAGAGTGTTCTGACCGTTCTTAGATCAGTTTGTTGTAGTCTTTATAGATGACATCTTGATCTATAGTCGGGACATGCTTGAGCACGAGCAACATCTCCGTCGAGCGTTGACTCTTCTTCGCCAACATCAGTTGTATGACAAGTTCAGTAAGTGCGAGTTTTGGTTGGCGGAAGTGACTTTCTTGGGTCATGTGATATATGCTGAAGGAGTCAGAGTAGATCCGAAGAAGGTGGAATCCGTTATAGATTGGGAACAGCCGAAGACGCCGATAGAAGTTCATAGTTTCCTTGGTTTAGCAGGATACTACCAGAGGTTTATCAAAGACTTCAGTGTGATCGCGTTGCCGATGATTAAGTTGACCAGGAAAGATGTACCTTTTGTTTGGGACGATCAATGTCAGCAAGCTTTCCAGAAGTTGAAGGAGAAGCTGACCAGTGCTCCAGTGTTGATCTTACCATACCAGAGCCTGGGAAAGGCTATGTTGTTTTCTGTGATGCTTCCAAGAAAGGTTTAGGTTGCGTGTTGATGCAAGAAGATCGTGTGGTTTCTTTTGCCTCGCGACAGCTCAAGAAGCATGAGCAGAATTACCTGACTCATGATTTGGAGTTGGCAGCAGTGGTTCATGCGCTAAAGATTTGGAGACACTATCTATATGGGGAAGTGTGTCAGATCTTCACGGACCATAAGAATCTGAAGTATATCTTCACACAGCATGGGTTGAATATGCGACAACGGCGATGGATGGAGTTGATCAACGACTATGACTGCACTATCAAGTATCATCCTGGTAAGGCGAACGTGGTAGCAGATGCGCTCAGTCGAAAGTCTTCTTCTCTTTCTTCAAGAAAGGCACAGTTGAGTTCCCTGGTTTGCCATAGGCGGGATATGTTTGTTTCTCTGCGACAGATGAATGTGCAGATGGAAGTTTCCTTGTTATCTGGGCTTTTCACGCAGATGCAAGTCAAGCCTACGTTAAGGCAGCAGATCAAGGATGCACAGCAGACAGACGATACAGTACAGTTGATCAGATTAGAGTTCGGCAGCAACAAGCGTGATGGGTTTCATGAGTCTGAGGATGGACTAGTTTGCTATCGCGATAGGATGGTGGTTCCATATGCTGATGATTTAAGGAAGTTGGTGCTTGATGAAGCACATACGTCGATGTATGTGATGCATCCAGGTGTCACCAAGATGTACCATAGTCTGAAGGACTTGTATTGGTGGACCGGTATGAAGAGAGATGTGGCTGAGTTCGTGGCTAGATGTGCGGTATGTCAGCAAGTGAAGGCTGAACATCAGAACCCGGCAGGTACGTTGCAACCTTTGCTGATACCGCAGTGGAAATGGGATCATATAACCATGGATTTTGTAGTTGGTCTGCCCAGGACAACTAGGAATTATGATTCCATTTGGGTGATAGTGGACAGATTGACGAAGTCTGCCCATTTCCTGCCTGTGAAGACGACGTATACCACGGAGAAGCTTGCTAGAGTGTATGTCAATGAGATAGTCCGTTTACATGGTTTGCCAACAACGATAGTATCTGACAGAGGTCCCCAGTTCACGAGTCATTTTTGGGAACAGTTGCACAGAGCGTTGGGAACACAGTTGAGGTTCAGTACAACCTTTCATCCGTAGACAGATGGACAGTCTGAAAGGACTATTCAGATTGTGGAGGATCTCCTTCGAGCTTGTGTCTTGCAGTTCCTAGGCAGTTGGGATGTGCATCTGAGTTTGATAGAGTTTGCCTACAACAACAGTTATCAGCGAAGCATCGACATGGCTTCCTATGAAGCCTTGTATGGGAGGAAGTGCAGATCTCCTTTGTGTTGGTACGAATCTAGTGAGTATCAATTGTTGGGTCCTGAGTTAGTTCAGCAAACGACAGAAAAGATCAAGGTGATACAACAACAGTTGAAAGTGGCACATGACATGTAAAAGTCTTATGCGGACAATCGCCGACGACCGTTGGAGTTCCAGGTAGGAGACAAAGTATACCTTATGGTCTCGCCTTGGAAGGGTGTGCTGAGGTTTGGACGAAAGGGTAAGTTGGCACCCAGGTATATGGGGCCTTACCCAGTTACAGCACGTGTTGGAAAGGTAGCTTACGAGATAGAGTTGCCTCCAGAGTTGCACAGGTTGCATCCAGTTTTCCATGTCAGTATGCTAAAGAAAAGACATCCAGATTCGGGTACAGTGATATAGCCAATTGAGGTTGAGCTTGATGCAGATGTGACCTACGAGGAAGGTCCTGTGGTGATTCTTGACAGAAGGAGCAAGAAGATGAAAAGGAAGGACTTGGTTCTTGTGAAAGTTCTTTGGCAGCGTCGTGGCGTTGAAGAAGCCACGTGGGAGCTTGAGGAAGAGATGAGGAGGAAGTATCCCTCTCTTTTCTATTCGGATTTCGGGGACGAAATCCCTTAAAGGGGGTTAGATTGTAAGGACCCTGACCTACGTTTAGGGATTACCCTATTTGCTTTGCTTAACCTTGATGGTTTTATGCTTGCTAATCACCTTTGAGTGGTGATTAGGGTTTTGTTGTGCTTGTTGAGAGTTGGAGGTGCAACTTGCAAATAACCCAAGTCTAGGGTTTTGGGAACAAGTTTGCCACCTTGAGAGGTGTTCTCCTCTCTCTTTGCTTCCTCTAGGGTTGAGAGGAAGGCTTGGGCCTGCTGTTTGAGTTCTTTGGGCCTTTGTTGAGCTTGTTTGGGCTTTGGAGTGTTTTGGTCGGGCCTTGTGTCGGCCAAGTGGAGCTTGTATCGGCCTAGAGTGGAGCTTGTGTCGCCCATGGTGCTTGGTCCAACCTTGGTCTTGTTTGGTGGAACACATGGTGCACATCTTGGACAAGTGTCCTAGACCTTGCTTAAGTGGTGGCTTCGGTTTGTGGACATGTGTCCCTTGGGTGGACGACACATAGCAAGAGCTTACCTTGGTTTCTCCTCCCTTCCTTTCTTTATAGGTGGTCCCTTCCTTAGCTTGAGGTCCCTTTAGTTCCTCTCCCTCTTGTGCACGACACACTCTATCCTTCCCTTGCTTGGTGGCCGACACACCCTTGAAGAAGGAGCTTGGATGTCGACACACCCTTGGAGAAGAAGGTGGAGGCCGATACACCCCTTTGGAGGAGCCTTGGTGGCCGACAACCCTTGGAGATCAAAGTGCATCTTCTTCCTTGAAGCTTAAGGCGGGTTGCATGACTCTAAACCCTAACTACTTTACTCTCTTTTCATATATGTTGCCTTAATCTTGCCCTTGCACGTTTGGAGTTGTTCTTTAGCTATCTTGCATGTTGGCCGATCCTTGTGATCTAGGGTTTAGGAGAGCAACACTCCTTTCTCCCCTTGGTCTAGGTGAGTGAGCTTGGGTACTAATGCCATGAGAAACACCCCTCTTTCCTACTTGATTGAGGTGAGCTCATGACTTAGTGGCTTGAGCAAGACTCTCATGTCACCTTAGGCAAGATGGTGAGCTCGTTTAGATGGATTTGATGATGCACCTTGGTCGAGATGTGTTTGGGGAGGTGCTGCTCGATAGCCCTTGCCCTAGTTTGACCCTGCACGGTTTGAGTAAGCCAAGCTTTCCTTTTGTTCTTTGGGCGGGTGAGCAACCTGAGCCTACTTGCCCTGAGCCAGCTCTGCCCGACAGGCTGCTCGCCCAGTAGCTCTGCTCACCCGACTTTTGTTACTCACACGAAGTTCCTTGCTCGCCCGGCATTGGCCATCTCGCCCAACACACCTGGATCTGCTCGCCCATGTTCTACCCTGCTCGCCAGTATTCCTTGCACGCCCCTGTGTTGCTCGGTATCCTTGGCTTGCCCATGTTTTACCCTGCCCGCTTAGCATGCCTTGCACGCCCCTGTGTCGCCTGGTATCCTTGGCTCGCCCATGTTTTACCCTGCCCGCTCAATGTGCCTGTCGCCTGAGACACACACTTGCACACATGAGTTCTGATCGCACGCCCGATGACCTTGTGCATGTTGGAGCTGCGCGGCCGATAGGGCTGCACGCTTACCCGCATTTCAGGGTTGTGCTCTGCCGCTTGCTAGAGCTGCACGCCCGATAGTTTAGGTGAGAATGGGTCTGCCCGGGATGGCTTTTAGTGAGGGTTCTTGGTATCTCTTGTGAGGGCACGACTTGTCATGAAAAGGTGACATGTCGACTATGCTTCTATGTTGGGTCATTTCTTAATAATGATACTTATATTATCTTTAATGTCAAATATGATCTCGAGCATGCTTTAGGGTTGCTTGATGATGTGCTTACATGTGTAACATTAAAATGGGGCACAGATATAGTTAATGTTGTCACTTTGTGCTGGCAATGTACTTAACCCTAATTGTCACCTTATATTAATAATGATGAGTCTCTTGATTATCCATATGGTTATTGAATAATGTTAACCATGCAGGTAATGCTTAGCCAAATGAAAGGCTATAAGAAATGGTTATATGTGAATACTGTGATGACAGGTGTATTATGAATGGTGTTCCATAATGATGATGAAAGCCTTGAGAGGCTGTGATACTATGTGATGAGGGATTGAGATCCCATGATGTGTGATGATCCTTGAGATGGATCTAGATGGTTGGCAAGAGGCCAAGTGATAACATGTGATGTGAGATCCTTGATATGGATCAGTGTGATGTAAATTGTAGGAAATGCATAATGTTGAGTTTATGTTGTTTACCTTTCTGTTATATCTTGCATGTTATACAACTTGGTTGAATCTTACAATCCATCTAAAAGATACTAATTAATCATAGTGGAATCTATCATGTAGTTTGCCATGGCCATAGATTCATCACCAGTCAGGATAGGGTGATGATGAAACGGGTTCTCCTGCGGGTTAACCCGGAGCGCATATTTTTGAATATGTGAGGTTTCTCCTAGCCTAAAATAGAGAGGTGAAACGAGTGCAGCTGCGGTTGTAGACTCGGATATGTGATGAGCATGGTGAACATGGCCCATGGCTCCAGATATGTGACATGTTGAGCATGAATGCGTTCATGGCTCCGAGCACGGTGTTTAGACATGTGCCTCAGTTTTACTAGCGTCGTGACCTGTACCAAGGCGGGCTAGGCAGAGGGTAGCCTGAAGAGCTGACCATGTGGCTATGACCACTTGAGCATGAGACTGCGGTCCTGCTTTGTGTTCTCGTGTACTGACCACGAGGGGTGAGGTCTTGAATTCCGGCTCTTCCATTGACCTTGTATGGCACCGGCTATGGGCTTCACAACCGAAGGTTGGATTTGAACGGTACGGTTCATTTCCTCAGGGCATAATAAAATGTAATACAGTCATTTAGTATATACTGCTTAAGACAAACACGAAACATTGGTTGAGGCCTTGTTTATGTAGTTAACTTTATCTATCTTGCAGTTACTGTGCATTACTCCTATGTGGTGAGTTTCATATATAGTTTATCTTTTCGATCATGTTCCATTGGGAAATATGTTAGTACAGCTGGTAAGACTGATGGTATGGATGGCCTTGCTTTTCATTAACTTCTCCTGTTATATTTCGTATCAGTAATATGTTGTTATAAGCTCTATCTTATCTGAGGTTTTGTAGTTTTGGCGAGGAGTTATTCCTCCCGCTGGGACAATGTTCAATTGTCTCACTCCGCTGGTTATACCCTTTTCAGGTGGTTGAGCTTGTCGTGGTGGTGGTCGCGGAGTTGCAGCCGAGCAACCCGAAGATCTGTAGAAGGCAAGCTCTGGAGATGCTGTTGTTTTGGATGTTTTGTAGTAGAGTCTAGAGTCATTCCTGTACTCTCAGGTCCCTGGCGGTGTTTTGACGTTGTTTCACGATGTACGATTGATACTGTTTGTATATCCTGTTGCTGGCCGGACGTGGGCCTTTATATGTATGAACAGGTGGTGAACTCATGTTTATGACAGGACAACTGTTGCACTAAGCTGTGGACATGTATCCAGGCTCGTGTGAATATATATATAACATGTTTTCTTGCAGGATATGGACTGGAATGTTATATGTTTCTCAGTTTATCAGTTTTCCGCAATCAGTTTTAATTAACCCGTGTTTTTGTTAAGCTGTGGTTATGGTGATTTCCGCATGTTTTCACGTAACACCTCGTTATCTATGTGATAATGGGATGTGTTTCCACAAGTTTTGGTATCAGAGCTTTAGGTTCGCTGAGTCTACAGGGATCTAGGACTAGGTTGTGTTTGTTCTTATGTGTTTTCTAGATTTTCTCATAGAAATCTTCTGCCCTCAGCAGTAGAAAAGCCAAGATGTCTGGAAACCATGAAGAACTCGCTCTTGAACACAGCGATGCTGCATCTGTTGATGGAGCAGAAGGACAGACACATGAAGATCGGGTGCCTGAGGTCCCCCAACCTGACCCAGCCATTCTTGAGCATCTTGCCTACCAACAGCTTATGGGGCAGATGATGGCTACGATGAATCTCATGGTTGAGCGACTACTAGTGCCTCCTCTGCGAGCACAAGTTCCCCATGGAGAAGCATCGGGTATTGGGAAGACCTTCGAGCGGCTTCGCCGAGTCGGAGCTTCGGAATATGCTGGAACGGCTGATCCAACGGATGCGGATCTGTGGTTGACATGTCTCGAGAAGGCTTTCCGGATCCTCGACATCCCCGAAGCAGACAAAGTAAAGCATGCTGTCTACCTTCTGAAAGGTAGTGCTGGTCACTGGTGGACCATCGAGGAAGAGAAGCGGCCTGGTGAGGTGATCTGTTGGGAAGTGTTTCGATGCGAGTTCATCGCCAGATACTTTCCCAAGACGTATCTGGATGAGAAGATCCATCAGTTCAAGAGTTTGTGATAGGGAACAATGAACATCACCGAATATGAAGCCAAGTTTATGGATCTGTTGAGGTTTTGTCCTCACATGGCGACGACAGACGAGGAACGGATCAGACGTTTCGAGAAGGATCTGAGTGCTGAGCTGACGACACCGGTTTCTGCGTTAGAGAACCGAGAACAGTTTGTGACGTTGGTGGAATCTGTTCGGAGGATTGAACGTTCTGTCAGGGAAAAGAGAGAGTCTATGGCTAAGAAAAGACCTGCTCAGTTCCAGAGTCAGAGGTTTGGTGGCTTCAAGAAGCCCAGGTTTTCGGCACCGACAGCAATGAGAGGTTCTGGTAGGCCATCTCAGTGGTTTATGAGTAGAGGAAGAGGTTATCTTTCTTCACCATCTAAGGCACAGAGTTCGGCTTCTGTGGCGGTGACAGGACCGTCTAGGCCTCGAGATGATGTTAGGACATGCTATGCCTGTGGTCATACAGGACATATCAGGTCAAGTTGTCCCTACAAGGATGATGAAGTGACGCAGCAACCGAGACGAAACCTTCAGGGGTCTGAGAGACCACAGCCCAGTGGTAGCAGAGGACAAGGATGTGGTCAAGCGTCTCAGGTTGGATCATCTGCTCAGGGAAGCAGGGGTCGTGGACAACAAGCAACAGCTCGATTCTACGCTATGAATCAGCCGGAGGCGGTAGTCAACCCACGAGTAGTGACATGTCAGATGGAGTTATTTCATTCTGATATGTCTTCTTCTTGCTTTATATCTGTTCTGGTTGACCCGGGTGCTACACACTCTTTTATCGCCTATAGTATGCTTGAGAACTGTCGTTTACCTGTTAGCTGTAAGAAGGATAGTTTGTTGTTAGAAACCCCTCTTGATGGTTCCTCTTTACTTCGAGAAGAGTGTCCATCTTGTGTCTTGTCTTTCTCGGGACACAACATTCAAGTGGATCTCATACCACTTGATATGCATGGTTTCGATGTCATCCTTGGGATGGATACCTTAGAGAGGTATAAGGTTGTTTTGGACTTTGGTTCCAAGAAGGCAGTGTTTGATGATGCTGGAAAGAAGTGGATCTTCCAAGGAGATAGGAAGATTCTTCCGACATGCTTAGTATCAGCTATGGTGGCAGATAAGTTGTTACGACAAGGATGTGAGGCGTTCCTAGATCATGTAGTGGATACCGTAGTGGATGCCAAGGAGAAAGGTCCTAGCCTTGAGGAGGTGTCAGTTGTTCGTGAGTTTGCAGACGTGTTTCCTGAGGAGTTTCCTGGTGTTCCCCCACCCCGAGAGATTGATTTCGAGATCAATCTGGTACCAGGAACGCAGCCAGTTGCGCAGACACCGTATAGGATGGCTCCAGCAGAGATGGCAGAGTTGAAAAAGCAGTTATAGGAGTTGCTAGATAAAGGTTTTATCCGGCTGAGTACGTCGCCCTGGGGTGCTCCTATGTTGTTTGTCAAGAAGAAAGATGGTTCGATGCGGTTGTGTATAGACTACCGGTAGTTGAACAAGGTCACGATCAAGAACAAGTACCCGTTGCCGAGGACTGCTACAATGTTCTCAAAGATCGATCTACGGTCTGGATATCATCAGTTGAGGATAAAGGCAGATGACATACCAAAGTCATCTTTCAGGATGAGGTATGGTCACTATGAGTTTGTGGTTATGCCGTTTGGGTTAACCAATGCGCCTGCAACTTTCATGGACCTGATGAACAGAGTGTTCCGACCGTTCTTAGATCAGTTTGTTGTAGTCTTTATAGATGACATCTTGATCTATAGTCGGGACAGGCTTGAGCACGAGCAACATCTCCGTCGAGCGTTGACTCTTCTTCACCAACATCAGTTGTATGCCAAGTTCAGTAAGTGCGAGTTTTGGTTGGCAGAAGTGACTTTCTTGGGTCATGTGATATCTACTGAAGGAGTCAGAGTAGATCCGAAGAAGGTAGAATCCGTTATAGATTGGGAACAGCCGAAGACGCCGATAGAAGTTCGTAGTTTCCTTGGTTTAGTAGGATACTACCGGAGGTTTATCAAAGACTTCAGTGTGATCACGTTGCCGATGACGAAGTTGACCAGGAAGGATGTACCTTTTGTTTGGGACGATCGATGTCAGCAAGCTTTCCATAAGTTGTAGGAGAAGCTGACCAGTGCTCCAGTGTTGATCTTACCAGAGCCTGGGAAAGGCTATGTTGTTTTCTGTGATGCTTCCAAGAAAGGTTTAGGTTGCGTGTTGATGCAAGAAGATCGTGTGGTTTCTTTTGCCTCGCGACAGCTCAAGAAGCATGAGGAGAATTACCCGACTCATGATTTGGAGTTGGCAGAAGTGGTTCATGCGCTAAAGATTTGGAGACACTATCTATATGGGGAAGTGTGTCAGATCTTCACGGACCATAAGAATCTGAAGTATATCTTCACACAGCATGGGTTGAATATGCGACAACGGCGATGGATGGAGTTGATCAACGACTACGACTGCACTATCAACTATCATCCTGGTAAGGCGAACGTGGTAGCAGATGCGCTCAGTCGAAAGTCTTCTTCTCTTTCTTCAAGAAAGGCACAGTTGAGTTCCCTGGTTTGCCATAGGCGGGATAAGTTGGCACCCATGTATATGGGGCCTTACCCAGTTACAGCACGTGTTGGAAAGGTAGATTACGAGATAGACTTGCCTCTAGAGTTGCACAGGTTGCATCCAGTTTTCCATGTCAATATGCTAAAGAAAAGTCATCCAGATTCGGGTACAGTGATACAGCCAGTTGAGGTTGAGCTTGATGCAGATGTGACCTACGAGGAAGGTCTTGTGGCGATTCTTGACAGAAGGATCAAGAAGCTGAAAAGGAAGGACCTGGTTCTTGTGAAAGTTCTTTGGCAGCGTCGTGGCGTCGAAGAAGCCACGTGGGAGCTTGAGGAAGAGATGAGGAGGAAGTATCCCTCGCTTTTCTCTTCGTATTTCGGGGATGAAATCCCTTAAAGGGGGTTAGATTGTAAGGACCCTGATCTGTGTTTAGGGCTTACCCTGTTTGCTTTGCTTAACCTTGATGGTTTGATGCTTGCTAATCACCTTTGAGTGGTGGTTAGGGTTTTTTTGTGCTTGTTGAGAGTTGGAGGTGCAACATGCAAATAACCCAAGTCTAGGGTTTTGGGAACAAGTTTTCCACCTTGAGAGGTGTTCTCCTCTCTCTTTGCTTCCTCTAGGGTTGAGAGGAAGGCTTGGGCCTATTGTTTGAGTTCTTTGGGCCTTTATTGAGCTTGTTTGGGATTTGGAGTGTTTTGGTTGGGCTTTGTGTCGGCCAAGTGGAGCTTGTATCGGCCTAGAGTGGAGCTTGTGTCACCCATGGTGCTTGGTCCAACCTTGGTCTTGTTTGGTGGAACACATGGTGCACATCTTGGACAAGTGTCCTAGACCTTGCTTAAGTGGTGTCTTGGGTTTGTGGACATGTGTCCCTTGGGTGGACGACACATAGAAAGAGCTTACCTTGGTTTCTCCTCCCTTCCTTTCTTTATAGGTGGTCCCTTCCTTAGCTTGAGGACCCTTTAGTTCCTCTCCCTCTTGTGCACAACACACTCTATCCTTCCCTTTCTTGGTGGCCGACACACCCTTGAAGAAGGAGCTTGTAGGTCGACACACCCTTGGAGAAGAAGGTGGAGGCCGATACACCCCTTTGGAGGAGCCTTGGTGGCCGACAACCCTTGGAGCTCAAAGTGCATCTTCTTCCTTGAAGCTTAAGGCGGGTTGCATGACTCTAAACCCTAACTACTTTACTCTCTTTTCATATATGTTGCCTTAATCTTGCCCTTGCACGTTTGGAGTTGTTCTTTCGCTATCTTGCATGTTGGCCGATCCTTGTGATCTAGGGTTTAGGAGAGCAACACTCCTCTCTCCCCTTGGTCTAGGTGAGTGAGCTTGGGTCCTAATGCCATGAGCAACACCCCTCTTTCCTACTTGATTGAGGTGAGCTCATGACTTAGTGGCTTGAGCAAGACTCTCATCTCACCTTGGGCAAGATGGTGAGCTCGTTTAGATGGCTTTGATGATGCACCTTGGTCGAGATGTGTTTGGGGAGGTGCTGCTCGACAGCCCTTGCCCTAGTTTGACCCTGCACGGTTTGAGTAAGCCAAGCTTTCCTTTTCTTCTTTGGGCGGGTGAGCAACCTGACCCTACTCGCCCTGAGGCAGCTCTGCCCGACAGGCTGCTCGCCCAGTAGCTCTGCTCACCCGGCTTTTGTTACTCACACGAAGTTCCTTGCTCGCCCGACATTGGCCATCTCGCCCAACACACCTGGCTCTGCTCACCCATGTTCTACCCTGCTTGCCAGTATGCCTTGCATGCCCCTGTGTCACTCGGTATCCTTGGCTCGCCCATGTTTTACCCTGCCCGCTCAGTATGCCTTGCACGCCCCTGTGTCGCCTGGTATCCTTGGCTCGCCCATGTTTTACCCTGCCCGCTCACTGTGCCTATCGCCCGAGACACACACTTGCACGCATGAGTTCTGGTCACACGCCCGATGACCTTGTGCATGTTGGAGCTGCACGGCCGATAGGGCTGCACGCTTACCCGCGTTTTAGGGTTGTGCTCTGCCGCTTGCTAGAGCTGCACGCCCGATAGGTTAGGTGAGAATGGGTCTGCCCGGGATGGCTTTTAGTGAGGGTTCTTGGTATCTCTTGTGAGGGCACAGCTTGTCATGAAGAGGTGACATGTCGACTATGCTTCTATGTTGGCTCATTTCTTAATAATGATACTTATATTCTCTTTAATGTCAAATATGATCTCGAGCATGCTTTAGGGTTGCTTGATGATGTGCTTACATGTGTAACATTAAGATGGGGCACGGATATAGTTAATGTTGTCACTTTGTGCTGGCAATGTACTTAACCCTAATTGTCACCTTATATTAATAATGATGAGTATCTTGATTATCCATATGGTTATTGAATAATGTTAACCATGCAGGTAATGCTTAGCCAAATGAAAGGCTATAAGAAATGGTTATATGTGAATACTGTGATGACATGTGTATTATGAATGGTGTTCCATAATGATGATGAAAGCCTTGAGAGGCTGTGATACTATGTGATGAGGGATTGAGATCCCATGATGTGTGATGATCCTTGAGATGGATCTAGATGGTTGGCAAGAGGCCAAGTGATAACATGTGAAGTGAGATCCTTGATATGGATCAGTGTGATGTAAATTGTAGGAAATGCATAATGTTGAGTTTATGTTGTTTACCTTTCTGTTATATCTTGCATGTTATACAACTTGGTTGAATCTTGCAATCCATCTAAAAGATACTAATTAATCACAGTGGAATCTATCATGTAGTTTTCCCTGGCCATAGATTCATCACCAGTCAGGATAGGGTGATGATGAAACGGGTTCTCCTATGGGGTAACCCAGAGCGCATATTTTTGAATATGCGAGGTTTCTCCTAGCCTAAAATAGAGAGGTGAAATGATTGCAGCTGTGGTTGCAGACTCAGATATGTGATGAGCATGGTGAATATGGCCCATGGCTCCAGATATATGATATGTTGAGCATGAATGCGTTCATGGCTCCGAGCATGGTGTTTAGACACGTGGCTCAGCTTTACTAGCGTCGTGACCTGTACCGAGGCGGGCTAGGCAGAGGGTAGCCTGAAGAGCTGACCCTGTGGCGATGACCACTTGAGCATGAGACTGTGGTCCTACTTTGTGTTCTCGTGTACTGACCACGAGGGTTGAGGTCTTGGATTCCGGCTCTTCCATTGACCTTGTATGGCACCGGCTATGGGCTTCGCAGCCGAAGGTTGGATTTGAACGGTACGGTTCATTTCCTCAGGAAATAATAAAATGTAATACAACCGTTTAGTATATACTGCTTAAGACAAACACGAAACATTGGTTGAGGCCTTGTTTATGTAGTTAACTTTATCTATCTTGCAGTTACTGTGCATTACTCCTATGTGGTGAGTTTCATATATAGTTTATCTTGTCGATCATGTTCCATTGGGAAATATGTTGGTACAGCTGGTAAGACGGATGGTATGGATGGCCTTGCTTTTCATTAACTGCTCCTGTTATATTTCGTATCAGTAATCTGCTGTTATAAGCTCTATCTTATATGAGGTTTTGTAGTTTTGGCGAGGAGTTATGCCTCCCGCTGGGACAATGTTCAATTGTCACACTCCGCTGGTTATACCCTTTTTAGGTGGTCGAGCTTGTCGTGGTGGTGGTCGCGGAGTTGCGTCCGACCAACCCGAAGATATGTAGAAGGCAAGCTCTAGAAATGCTGCTGTTTTGGATGTTTTGTAGTAGAGTCTAGAGTCATTCATGTACTCTCAGGTCCTTGGCGGTGTTTTGACGTTGTTTCACGATGTACGACTGATACTGTTTGAATATCCTGCTGCTGGCCGGACGTGGGCCTTTATATGTATGAATAGGTGGTGAACTCATGTTTATGACAGGACAGCTGTTGCACTAAGTTGTGGACATGTATCCAGGATCGTGTGAATATCTATATAACATGTTTTCTTGCAGGATATGGACTGGAATGTAATATATTTCTCAGTTTATCAGTTTTCCGCAATCGGTTTTAATTAACCCGTGTTTTTGTTAAGCTGTGGTTATGGTGATTTCTGCACGTTTTCACGTAACACCTCGTTATCTATGTGATAATGGGATGTGTTGCCACAGGTTCTCTCACCAAACCGATTTCTTCTACATGGAGAGGATGGAAGGAACGATGGAAGAAGAAGTCAGAGATAAAGATCTCTACTTCTGGTGTATATGTGATAGAGATTAACTTTACTACTTCTTCGTCATGGGTTCTTGATACCGGATGCGGATCTCACATTTGTTCAAATGTGAAGGATCTTAAGAGAAGTAGGCCTTTGGGGAAAGGCGAGTTTGAACTACGTGTTGCCAATGGGGCAAGAGTTGCCGCCAGTGCCGTAGGAACCTATGAGTTAACTCTACCAAGTGGCCTAATAATAGAGTTGAAGAACTGCTATTATGTACCTGCCATAAATAGGAATATCATTTATGTCTCTTATTTGGACAAAGATGGATTTAAATTTCTTATTAAGAATGGGAAATGTTCCATTTCTAAAGATGGGATCTTTTATGGCAGTGCCCCAATGTCTTATGGTCTATACTTGATAGATTTGGAGACAAGTGTATACAACGTAAACACCAAAAGGCAACAACTCAACAACTCAAACGAAACGTATCTTTGGCATTGTTGTCTAGGGCACATAAATGAGAAGTGCATTTCTAGACTCCAGAAAGATGGCTATCTAGACTCTTTTGATTATGAATCAATAGAGACATGTGAATCTTGTTTATGGGGCAAGATGACCAAGACTCCCTTTTCAGGTAAAGGTGAGAGAGCTAGTGATCTATTAGGACTCATACACACTGATGTATGTGGGCCTTTTAGAACTAATGCCAGAAATGGGTGTCAGTACTTCATTACCTTCACTGATGATTTCAGTAGGTATGGCTATATGTACCTGATGAAGCATAAGTCAGAAACCCTTGAAAGGTTCAAGGATTTCATGAATGAAGTACATAACCAACTTGGTAAAAGTATTAAGGCACTTCGATCCGATCGAGGTGGAGAATACTTAAGCCAGGAGTTTGAGGACCTTCTGCGAGCCCGTGGTGTTGTATCACAGTGGACTCCGCCTGGAACACCATAGCATAATGGTGTGTCTGAAAGAAGGAATCACACATTGTTGGATATGGTGCGATCAATGATGAGTTTTGCTGATCTTCCGATTTCCTTCTGGGGTCATGCTCTTGAAACCGCCACGTTTACACTTAACCAAGTACCATCTAAATCGGTTCAAAAGACACCATATGAGATATGGACTGGGAAGCATCCCGATTTGTCTTTTATGAAGATTTGGGGTTGTGAGGCTTATGTTAGGAAAATGTTTCCTGATAAGCTTGGACCCGAATCTGATAAATGTTATTTTGTTGGATACCCCAAGGAACCGAGGGGATACTATCTATACCACCCTACTGACAACAAAGTGTTTGTTGCCAGGACAACTGTGTTCCTAGAGAAGGAATTTATTTCCAAAGGAAGCAGTGGGAGGAAAACAGAGCTTGAAAAGGTTCAAGCCCAACAAGAAAACATAGAACCAGTAGATGTACAAGAGGAAAATGGATATTCACAAGGTGTTGTGGAATCTCAGTCTCCTCAGGTAACACAAGGACCTCGTAGATCTAGTAGGACCCGCCTTGAACCTGATAGGTTTGGATACCTTGTGACTCAGGAAGGTGGTGAGTTGATCATAGATGATGATCCAACTACCTACGTAGAGGCTATGGAGGGACCAGATTCTGAGAAATAGCTTGAAGCCATGAGATCCGAGATGGAATCCATGTACTCCAACAAAGTATGGACTTTGGTGGAACCATCCGAAGGGGTAAAACCCATAGGGGTGCAAGTGGGTCTTTAAGAAAAAGACCGACATGGATGGCAATGTGCAAACTTATAAAGGCAGATTGGTTGCGAAGGGATTTCAACAAGTTCAAGGTGTTGACTATGACGAAACCTTTTCTCCAGTTGTCATGATTAAGTCCATCAAGATCATGCTTGCTATTGCAGCTTATTATGACTATGAGATTTGGCAGATGGTTGTTAAAACTGCATTCCTTAACGGGAATATAAATGAGGATGTGTACATGACACAGCCTGAAGGTTTTTTAGATCCAAAGAATGCAAATAAAGTCTGTAAGCTGCAACGGTCAATCTATGGATTGAAGCAGGCATCTCGGAGTTGGAATCTTCGATTTGATGAGGAAGCCAAAGTGTTTGGCTTTATTCAAAATGAATATGAACCTTGTGTGTACAAGAAGGTTAGTGGGAGCTCGACCACATTCCTCATATTGTATGTGGATGACATACTTTTGATGGGGAATGATGTCTTAGCCTTACAGAAGGTAAAGACTTGGCTTCAAGTATGCGGTCATAAAGGTTAGTGGGAGCTCGACCACATTCCTCATATGATGTCTTAGCCAGTGTAAGAAATCTAATAGACACATGCGGTTTGGGGAAAAGGAAGAAACTTAATTAAGGAATGGATAGTTGGAAATTTGGCGGTTTTGATCCCATACAGTATTTGGCGGCTGAGGTGCGAAGCAAGGTTTGAAGGAAAACACAGACCATTATGTCATGAATGGGAGTATGTTACTAGAGCTCTGAATATTCAGCTGAAGGAAAGATCTTTTATGCTTGATTCTGATAACAATATTTATGACCACATGAGGGAGGCCAACTTGGTGGAACCTAAAGTCACGATGAGGCAAATTAAACTGTTAAGATGGATGAAGCCTGACCTACATAATCTTAAGCTCAATCTTACGACCGAGAAAGATAGAGACAACCGTGGAATTCCTAGAAGATGGGCGGCGGGAATTATTAGGAACCACAGGGTTGATATTTGCTTGGTGTTTAGAATGTGGATCAGGAGTACAGATTACATCCTTGCGTACATGCAAGCGTGTGCCATCATCTTGAAATTAGCGAGAGATAATGCTTTGGGAATCTCGTGTGTTCAGCTTGATGAGGCTTATGTGTATGACATCATATGGAACAACGGAAAGGAACCATGGAAGTCGACATCTTTTGTTCGTGAATTGCGAGAGGAGATTCATGCTGCTATGATTTATGGGTCCCTTGTTCACAAGGTCATCAACTCGATACCTCATGAACTAGGAAAATGGGGCAGCAGTTTGGATGAGCCTTATGTTTCTTCTGATATCCTGAATATGCCATGCAGAGTAAGAGGTATGGTGGCCTTGGAAAAGCATCGTGTCCTGTACATCGTATTGCAGAAAATAGTGAGCTAGTCGAAGAAATAGGAAGGGGAGTACGATGGTTTTTTTTGTTTTTTCCTTCTATTACCTGCGCCCGATATAAGCAGGAGCTGTAATTTTTTTGATGATTATGACCACAAGAGGGGTGTGGGATGAATAAAAGCGACCCCTGGCTTAACAAAAAAAAAGGTAAAGACTTGGCTTGGAAATACTTTCTCAATGAAGGACTTAGGAGAAGCATCCTACATTCTAGGAATTAAGATCTATAGAGATAGATCTAGAAGGCTTCTCGGATTAAGTCAGAGCACGTACATTGACAAAGTGCTAAAGCGGTTCAACATGGAGAACTCAAAGAGAGGCAACATCCCCGGGCTACATGGAGTCACCGTCTCTAGAGCTCAATGTCCCCAATCTTGTGAAGAGAGGGAGCGTATGAATGGGATCCCATATGCATCAACCATCAGATCCATCATATACACTATGTTGTGCACACGCCCAGATGTCTCGTATGCTCTCAACATGACGAGCAGGTACCAGTCAGATCCTGGGGATGCTCACTGGACAGTTGTGAAGAACATCCTCAAGTACTTGCGAAGGATGAAGGATCAATTTCTTGTTTACGGCGGCGAGCAAGAGCTGGTTGTAAAGGGTTACACCGATGCAAGCTTCCAAACCGATAAAGATGATTACATATCGCAGTCAGGATTTGTATTTTGCCTTAATAATGGAGCTGTGAGCTGGAAGAGTTCCAAGCAAGAAACAGTTACCGATTCTACTACAGAGGCCGAGTATATTGCTGCTTCACATGCAACAAAGGAGGCTGTGTGGATCAGGAAGTTCATTTCTGAACTTGGTGTAGTTCCCAGTAGTTGTGATGCAATTGAGCTTTATTGTGACAATAATGGAGCTATTGCACAAGCTAAGGAGCCCAGATCACATCAGCGGTCCAAGCACATACTGCGGCACTTCCATCTCATACGAGAGATCGTACAACGAGGAGATGTGAAGATTTGCAAAGTACTAAGTGAAGACAACATAGCTGATCCACTGACTAAGGCCCTTTCTCAGCAGAAGCATGATGGTCATGCTAGGTCACAAGGACTGAGGTTTCTTGGTGACTGGCTCTAAGTGCAAGGGGGAGTTTGTTGGTATGTATGCCCATAGAGCAAGTCATATGATGATTGCAATGGGATACTTTGTAAATGATTTGAATAATAATAAAGGCATTTTCCGATCTATATGTTTAAACTGTTTCTAAGATGATGGTATAACATGATAGATGTCTAAAGAATGGCTTTACTCAATGACGTATGCCTTTGGGTTCAGGACTTAAACGATGAGATCATACAGATGTTAAGAGTATACATTCTTGTTTAGTCCCTAGTCGGTTGTTATTGTGGAAATAACCATAGACATCAATAACATTGAAGAATAGCTTGTGTGTTGGTTGATGACAGAATCTCATTAGACATGATATAGTGATATCAAACCAAGCACATAGGTACTTGTTAGAGAACAAGGTACCGAACAGACCCACCGTGAGAGTGACACATGGAACCATGACTTGGTAGTCACAGTCAGCTCTCACAGTGATGGTGGTGAGTGTGATTCTTAGACCTGAAATCACTACACTCAACACATGTCGTTGGGTACACTTTGACATCATCAAACGCAGTCCTGAAACATGGGTTGTTATAAAGGTGATGATTGGGTGGCTTTGACACATGGGGCAAATCTGAAAACTACTAGAGGGGGGGGGGGTGAATAGAGTTTTATAGATAATTTAACAATTATTGTACTCAAACAACCACAATGAAAATATTTGACAAGGAGACACAAGGTTTAGAGTGGTTCCAACTATAGCAAATACTATAGCAGTCAATCCACTACCCGGTTGCTTACCCAACCGGGATTTGAAAAGAAATTTATTTTATAACCTCTCAAGGAATTTACATAAAATACAATCTCTTTTCCTAAACCCTTCAAGCAGCCTTCACCTAGAAGTAATCGCCAACCTTGAAGCAGCCTTCCCTTGAAGTAGATGCACCAACTCCCGTTGCACCAGCCTTCTGAAGTAGCTTCCCTTGCGATAGCCTTCTTGAAGTAGCTTGAAGTCCCCTTCTCCACCTGAGAAGTCAACCCTCTCCAATCCGCAGCCTCCAACCCTAGGAGTAGCAAGGAGAGTACAAAAGATAAAAAGGAACAAGAAAGAAAAAGGAAATTACAACTTATCCTTTAAGCCCAAGGCTTGATATGCCTAGATCAAGCATATAGATCTCCTAGCCAAGTGTGTGAACTTGTGATTGCTGTGGATAGGAGAATCTAGCCTATAGGACACGAAATTGAGCTAAGGAGAATGTAGACTAATGATCACAGTGCTCAAATAGCTTGCAATAAATTGCTCAAGTATGCTCAAGTGTATTCTCAAGTGTAACAAGTAACTTCTAGTGTCCTATGGCTTGTCCTATTTATAGGAATGGCCTAAGTATGCTTAAGGACGTTCTAGACAACTTCTAGGGGTTTCTAAGTGCTTAACTAGCCGTTAGGTACAAAGTTGTTGCTTTAACAATGGCTAATTAATTTATTCTGCAGTTGCTGTCAGAGACCATCTCGGTCGACAAATGGTCGACCGAGACACCTACTCGGTCGAACTTTTGTCGACCGACAGGCTCTCTGGAACAAGTGATTTGCAACGTCTTTCTTCAACTACCAACTAACTTGTTTGTTGTGTCTAACGGCTACTTTGGATCTTTCTCGGTCGAGAAGATTGTCGACCGAGAGTGTCTCGGTCGAGGAGTTTGTCGACCGAGAATGATCCTGTTTCAAGGTTTCAATTTAAGCATTAATTATATGTGTGAGTGTGCAAAGGTGATCCTAATTAAATGGGATGACATGTCTAACTATGGTGTTTGGCTAGGGAAAATCTAACGCTTGATTTACATGCAATTCTAAGTACTTGTACATTATATATTTGTACAAGTTTTTACAACAATGATTACATTGCATGACAATATAAACATTTTAGCTTGTGGATTTTCCCTAGTTGCTTTGCCATCCATCTTAGTCCTGCACACTCAAGTAGCTCGTTAGATTAATAAGAATGAAATGTTTGTCATCATCGAAACAAAGGGATTTATCATAATATCCAGTTTATCCAACAATCTCCCCCTTTTTGAAGATGACAAACATTTCCTAAATATGAAATAAGGAAATATAAAGCATGTGAGTTTCATACCTGAAAATTACCTTTTGTAGCCATCTATGTTTTGCAAGTGAGTGTTGGCCAAGATGTTATGAAACTCATTTATATTTTTGATTTTTATATTCTTTCTCCCCCTTTGTCATTTCAAAAAGATATCCAAGTTGAATATTTTATTTTTCTTCTCCCCCTTAATTTTATATTATGCTCCCCCTTAAATAGATATCCTATTAGGAACATGGATTTTTGTCTAATTTATCCACAATTTGTTTCTCAATCATTTGCAAAGGATGTTAAGCCTTGAAATGATATGAGATTCCCTTAAGCGTATGATGAATGTATATTTATTTCTCATTTATCAAAGGATGTTAAGCCCTAAAGTAAATGAGAATCCTCTAATCTTAGAGTACATAAAAAGGTCTCTATCCAAATGCAAGGGATGTTAAGCCCTGTTTTGGGTAGAGAGTTCCTTCAAGTACAAGATACCATTTTCAATAAATTCATGAGTTTCTTTATAATCAATGAAAATTTCCAGCTACACATGGTGGTTACAATGTTTTTGTAAGCTTCTTCAATCAAATGGTCAAAATTGTTTTTATGATCTCCCCCTTAGATATCCCAAATAAAGGCTTAAATGCTTTGCAATATGTTTGAAGAGTGTCCATATGCATAAAAGAATACTCTGTTTCACAAATGATGTTCAACATGCATCCTTGGTTTAAAATTATTTGATGAGCAATCATTTGCAGCAGAATTATTTCAGACTTGACAACAGAGACCTGCTCGGTCGACGATTTCTCGACCGACAGTGTTCTCGGTCGAACAGGTCTCGACCGAGACTGTTTCTGTGTCAACGATTGTTGTTAATTCTAACCACAAGTTTTTGTTACTCCCCTTAATTTGTATGCTTTACAATAATAATCTTTATAATCCATTTATTTACAAGATGTCTCATATGCAAAAAGATATCCATCCAAGTCAAAAGGATAACCATTTTCATTAAGAAATATGGAAAGATAGACACATCATACAGAAGTGATCCATAACAATCATTCAAAGCAAGTCATTACAACTAATATTACTCCAACACTAACTGAAAAGATTTAAGAATTACATCAACGTCAGGATCTTTCCCAATAAATGGCTCAGCTCCATAGTATTGAACCAAGGTTTGCCAATCTAGAGCTCCCGTCTTGGTTAAAGCATATGCTTCCAAGAATGTAGGAACTCGGTCAAATCGGAAATGAGCAACAATATCTTGCAATTGCATAGATGAAAATTGAGTATGCGTTAGATCCATGGATGGTGGAGGTGGAGTTTGATAGTAGTTGTACGAAGGATTGTATGGATTGAGCATGCCTGGATTTAAAGAATATGGATATTCATCAGTTTGGTTTGGGGAAAGGGTTTGCATTCTTTGGTTTAAATATTGCATGGCATGATGATTGTAGTCTAATTGTCTACTAAGGTGATATTGGGAGCCAGCAATATAAGTAAGAGTATTTTGAATGGGGTCCTGTGGTAGGGTAGTAGGAGGAGGTGGTGGTATGTCTTGATGAGATGTTTCTCCTTCTACTCTAGCCCTTTTGTGACCAAAATCTATTCCCATTTTCTCTACGGTATTCTTACTTATCTTTTGTGGTCGACGCTCCCATGTATATCCCATATCCTCAATGTTTGTTTTAAGAAAATGTTGAGTAATTTGGTAAACGAAATCCGCATATGGTGGGTTGCCAGAAAACTCAATCATGTTTTTAAGAATTATACGGATGAAGTTTGTGGGAATGCGACTTATGATGGCATAAATGAGGCACATACGGAATATTGGAACTTCAGATTTGTTGGCTCTAGGGTGAATATTTGTAGAAACAATGAGATTTACAATCCTACAGGCTGGTTTGAGATTTATAGCGTAGTAAGTTCCCCTATCTTCATGACAAGTAGTGTTGGATTGAAAAATAGCTCTTTTTATGGCACTAAGGCTAATAGTATGATCATCTTGGGAAAGTAGATTTAGTGGATTTCCGGTGGTGAGATCAAGGGAATCTTGGTATTCATCTATGTCAATTTCTAGCATGTCAAGAATATACCCTTCGGTAAATTTAAGGCTATGCCCATTGACCATGGTGTAGAAGAAAGTGGTTTCATTTTCAGTATGGGATATGAGATTGGCATAAAATTCGTTGACTACCTTAGTGGAATGGAAAGGGAAAGAGGGATTGATGAAGTCCTTCAATTTTTGCACTTCAAAGAGATCTTCCAGATCGACTATGTTGATGAAGTCCATGACTTCGACTGGTCGTCGTGGAAGAGGGGCTTTGGAGGAAAGCCATAGATATCGATCACCAGCATCTCCATCGACAAAGGCAATGTCGTTGATGATCGTCAGTGGCGGAGTGGCTTCCCGTCCTTTCCTGCCGGCGACCTTCTTCTTCCCACGGGCAGCTGATGATGAGTCCATTTGTGTTACTTGAGTGTGGAGAAGAAGCAAGGAAGGTTTGAGAATGAGGATGCTAAAGAGTTGCACAAAAATGCACTAGAGAGGGACAAAGGAAGCAAGAGTATGCAAGTGTGAGTAAGTGTCCCGTTTTTGCCCCTTTTTATAACATTCCAGCGACCAGGTCGGTCGACGATTCGTCGACTGAGCGTCCGCAACGGTCATGTTGCAGACGCGCCACTCGGCTCCCCAACGGTCAAAATAACGGTCATAAACGGTCATAACGGTCGGTTTACAACGGTCGTATCCAATGGCTATTTCTCGGTCGAACAATTGTCGACCGACATTGTCTCGGTCGAGCATTTGTCGACCGAAAGTTCGTCCGATATTAAGTCTGTTTAGATTCTGTCGGTCGAGAGAGGTGAGCTGACCGAGAGGGTCTCGGTCGAAGAATTCGTCGACCGACAGACTTACTGAGTAAGAATTTTAAAGCTGAATTTTTAATGCAAAAGGTAGATTATTTTTGTAGAGCATTTATATGGATATTCTAAGGGAGTAATATTGGGATAATTTAAATGATAACGAATGATTTAATTTTCAAGAAAAATCTATATTAAGATTAGGTCCAAAGAGAGAATTTCCAAAATAAGCAATTTTTGTCGAAGCTTATTTTAGGTCTCCCTTGACTACGACCATTGCGCCCCTTAGTCAAGTTTTATTTTGACCAAGAGGCAAATTTTGCAGATATTTTTCAGATTTGAATATATTGAGTCTAATATCTGCATAAAATTTAAATATCAAGTTGAAGCATACTACTTAATTGGAGACACAATTAATTATTTCAAAGATACTGAGTTAGAGATTTTGTTGCAAGCAATAACATATAACTAATAAGTTATTTTGCTGGCTTGCAAACAATTTTCTATGCGCACCCAATGATGAAAGCATGGTATAAAGCATACAATGATAATTCCATTTTATAATTAGTATATGAATAGACCAGAAAATACTTTTACGAAAAATCATATGAAAATAGGAATTTTCTTTTCATTTGACTTAGTCTTTAAATCATCTAGGGAACAAACTAATATTAATTTCATTTACATTTGTAATTATGTAGAGTTGAGATAGACATAGAAATATGCAACTAATGTCTTTGGTCATATCTCAACTTGATTTTGTTCATTTAGTTTGGAGGTTTTGGAACCCAAACTAACTCTACATCTTTTCTCTTATAAGGACATGAAAATGAATAGTGACCAAGGCGCAAACAGTAATGACAACATATTGAGTCAACTTCATTTCTTTTTCTATGGTTGTGTCCTATGTTGTCATTGGGTGAGGATGTCCTTTTAGGTACATATATAGATTGGGTTTGTGACTTTTTCTGACTAGGTTGTTGATGAGATTTTCCTTTAGGCTTGTAACCTAGTCCCCTTCTCCCAATTTGTTGATAGGGATTATCTAAAATTTGATCAAGAATGCCATGGTTATTCAAACTACGAACTTGTTGTTGTAGCTTGGCAATCTCATCCATTCTTTTCTTAATGTCTATTTTTGCTTGGTCTAGATTTGATGACAATAAATTTCTTTCTTTAACAATAGTGTCATAATCTATATGAGTGCACAATAATGGTTGTTTTTGAAGATCATTTACTTGAGTCTGTAAGTTTGAATTTTCAACAGAAAGGAGCTTGCAATCGGCTTCCATAGATTTTAACTTAAGATCAGAAAATTTATTTCCCTCTTTAAGATCCTCATTTTCAGATGCAAGAGCAAGAAGTTTAACATTTAGATCATCATTTTCCTTATTTGATTTCTTTAATTTCTTTTTGCACTCAACATATTTATTATGTGTTTCTTCAATAATAGCAACTAGTTCTTCTTTAGATAAATCAAAAAGACTTACCTCTTCTTCTTCTTCTTCACTAGTTGTAGCAATAAGGCATTCTTTGTGCTTATCCTCTTCCTTTGATCTCCATGGGCATCCGGTTGTTTTGTGGCTTGTTCCTAAACACCAATTGCAGCATGTAGTGGTTTTGTCCAAGCACTTTTCACCATTTCCCTCCATTCTTCAAGACCTGGTTAGGGTTCCTTGAAGCCTTGCTCTGATACCAATTGAAAACTACTAGAGGGGGGGTGAATAGAGTTTTATAGATAATTTAACAATTATTGTACTCAAACAACCACAATGAAAATATTTGACAAGGAGACACAAGGTTTAGAGTGGTTCCAACTATAGCAAATACTATAGCAGTCAATCCACTACCCGGTTGCTTACCCAACCGGGATTTGAAAAGAAATTTATTTTATTACCTCTCAAGGAATTTACATAAAATACAATCTCTTTTCCTAAACCCTTCAAGCAGCCTTCACCTAGAAGTAATCGCCAACCTTGAAGCAGCCTTCCCTTGAAGTAGATGCACCAACTCCCGTTGCACCAGCCTTCTGAAGTAGCTTCCCTTGCGATAGCCTTCTTGAAGTAGCTTGAAGTCCCCTTCTCCACCTGAGAAGTCAACCCTCTCCAATCTGCAGCCTCCAACCCTAGGAGTAGCAAGGAGAGTACAAAAGATAAAAAGGAACAAGAAAGAAAAAGGAAATTACAACTTATCCTTTAAGCCCAAGGCTTGATATGCCTAGATCAAGCATATAGATCTCCTAGCCAAGTGTGTGAACTTGTGATTGCTGTGGATAGGAGAATCTAGCCTATAGGACACGAAATTGAGCTAAGGAGAATGTAGACTAATGATCACAGTGCTCAAATAGCTTGCAATAAATTGCTCAAGTATGCTCAAGTGTATTCTCAAGTGTAACAAGTAACTTCTAGTGTCCTATGGCTTGTCCTATTTATAGGAATGGCCTAAGTATGCTTAAGGACGTTCTAGACAACTTCTAGGGGTTTCTAAGTGCTTAACTAGCCGTTAGGTACAAAGTTGTTGCTTTAACAACGGCTAATTAATTTATTCTGCAGTTGCTGTCAGAGACCATCTCGGTCGACAAATGGTCGACCGAGACACCTACTCGGTCGAACTTTTGTCGACCGACAGGCTCTCTGGAACAAGTGATTTGCAACGTCTTTCTTCAACTACCAACTAACTTGTTTGTTGTGTCTAACGGCTACTTTGGATCTTTCTCGGTCGAGAAGATTGTCGACTGAGAGTGTCTCGGTCGAGGAGTTTGTCGACCGAGAATGATCCTGTTTCAAGGTTTCAATTTAAGCATTAATTATATGTGTGAGTGTGCAAAGGTGATCCTAATTAAATGGGATGACATGTCTAACTATGGTGTTTTGCTAGGGAAAATCTAACGCTTGATTTACATGCAATTCTAAGTACTTGTACATTATATATTTGTACAAGTTTTTACAACAATGATTACATTGCATGACAATATAAACATTTTAGCTTGTGGATTTTCCCTAGTTGCTTTGCCATCCATCTTAGTCCTGCACACTCAAGTAGCTCGTTAGATTAATAAGAATGAAATGTTTGTCATCATCGAAACAAAGGGATTTATCATAATATCCAGTTTATCCAACAATCTCCCCCTTTTTGAAGATGACAAACATTTCCTAAATATGAAATAAGGAAATATAAAGCATGTGAGTTTCATACTTGAAAATTACCTTTTGTATCCATCTATGTTTTGCAAGTGAGTGTTGGCCAAGATGTTATGAAACTCATTTATATTTTTGATTTTTATATTCTTTCTCCCCCTTTGTCATTTCAAAAAGATATCCAAGTTGAATATTTTATTTTTCTTCTCCCCCTTAATTTTATATTATGCTCCCCCTTAAATAGATATCCTATTAGGAACATGGATTTTTGTCTAATTTATCCACAATTTGTTTCTCAATCATTTGCAAAGGATGTTAAGCCTTGAAATGATATGAGATTCCCTTAAGCGTATGATGAATGTATATTTATTTCTCATTTATCAAAGGATGTCAAGCCCTAAAGTAAATGAGAATCCTCTAATCTTAGAGTACATAAAAAGGTCTCTATCCAAATGCAAGGGATGTTAAGCCCTGTTTTGGGTAGAGAGTTCCTTCAAGTACAAGATACCATTTTCAATAAATTCATGAGTTTCTTTATAATCAATGAAAATTTCCAGCTACACATGGTGGTTACAATGTTTTTGTAAGCTTCTTCAATCAAATGGTCAAAATTGTTTTTATGATCTCCCCCTTAGATATCCCAAATAAAGGCTTAAATGCTTTGCAATATGTTTGAAGAGTGTCCATATGCATAAAAGAATACTCTATTTCACAAATGATGTTCAACATGCATCCTTGGTTTAAAATTATTTGATGAGCAATCATTTGCAGCAGAATTATTTCAGACTTGACAACAGAGACCTGCTCGGTCGACGATTTCTCGACCGACAGTGTTCTCGGTCGAACAGGTCTCGACCGAGACTGTTTCTGTGTCAACGATTGTTGTTAATTCTAACCACAAGTTTTTGTTACTCCCCTTAATTTGTATGCTTTACAATAATAATCTTTATAATCCATTTATTTACAAGATGTCTCATATGCAAAAAGATATCCATCCAAGTCAAAAGGATAACCATTTTCATTAAGAAATATGGAAAGATAGACACATCATACAGAAGTGATCCATAACAATCATTCAAAGCAAGTCATTACAACTAATATTACTCCAACACTAACTGAAAAGATTTAAGAATTACATCAACGTCAGGATCTTTCCCAATAAATGGCTCAGCTCCATAGTATTGAACCAAGGTTTGCCAATCTAGAGCTCCCGTCTTGGTTAAAGCATATGCTTCCAAGAATGTAGGAACTCGGTCAAATCAGAAATGAGCAACAATATCTTGCAATTGCATAGATGAAAATTGAGTATGCGTTAGATCCATGGATGGTGGAGGTGGAGTTTGATAGTAGTTGTACGAAGGATTGTATGGATTGAGCATGCCTGGATTTAAAGAATATGGATATTCATCAGTTTGGTTTGGGGAAAGGGTTTGCATTCTTTGGTTTAAATATTGCATGGCATGATGATTGTAGTCTAATTGTCTACTAAGGTGATATTGGGAGCCAGCAATATAAGTAAGAGTATTTTGAATGGGGTCCTGTGGTAGGGTAGTAGGAGGAGGTGGTGGTATGTCTTGATGAGATGTTTCTCCTTCTACTCTAGCCCTTTTGTGACCAAAATCTATTCCCATTTTCTCTACGATATTCTTACTTATCTTTTGTGGTCGACGCTCCCATGTATATCCCATATCCTCAATGTTTGTTTTAAGAAAATGTTGAGTAATTTGGTAAACGAAATCTGCATATGGTGGGTTGCCAGAAAACTCAATCATGTTTTTAAGAATTATACGGATGAAGTTTGTGGGAATGTGGTTTATGATGGCATAAATGAGGCACATACGGAATATTGGAACTTCAGATTTGTTGGCTCTAGGGTGAATATTTGTAGAAACAATGAGATTTACAATCCTACAGGCTGGTTTGAGATTTATAGCGTAGTAAGTTCCCCTATCTTCATGACAAGTAGTGTTGGATTGAAAAATAGCTCTTTTTATGGCACTAAGGCTAATAGTATGATCATCTTGGGAAAGTAGATTTAGTGGATTTCCGGTGGTGAGATCAAGGGAATCTTGGTATTCATCTATGTCAATTTCTAGCATGTCAAGAATATCCCCTTCGGTAAATTTAAGGCTATGCCCATTGACCATGGTGTAGAAGAAAGTGGTTTCATTTTCAGTATGGGATATGAGATTGGCATAAAATTCGTTGACTACCTTAGTGGAATGGAAAGGGAAAGAGGGATTGATGAAGTCCTTCAATTTTTGCACTTCAAAGAGATCTTCCAGATCAACTATGTTGATGAAGTCCATGACTTCGACTGGTCGTCGTGGAAGAGGGGCTTTGGAGGAAAGCCGTAGATATCGATCACCAGCATCTCCATCGACGAAGGCGATGTCGTTGATGATCGTCAGTGGCGGAGTGGCTTCCCGAGCTTCCCGTCCTTTCCTGCCGGCGACCTTCTTCTTCCCACGGGCAGCTGATGATGAGGCCATTTGTGTTACTTGAGTGTGGAGAAGAAGCAAGGAAGGTTTGAGAATGAGGATGCTAAAGAGTTGCACAAAAATGCACTAGAGAGGGACAAAGGAAGCAAGAGTATGCAAGTGTGAGTAAGTGTCCCGTTTTTTCCCCTTTTTATAACATTCCAGCGACCAGGTCGGTCGACGATTCGTCGACCGAGCGTCCGCAATGGTCATGTTGCAGACGCGCCACTCGGCTCCCCAACGGTCAAAATAACGGTCATAAACGGTCATAACGGTCGGTTTACAACGGTCGTATCCAACGGCTATTTCTCGGTCGAACAATTGTCGACCGACATTGTCTCGGTCGAGCATTTGTCGACCGAAAGTTCGTACGATATTAAGTCTGTTTAGATTCTGTCGGTCGAGAGAGGTGAGCTGACCGAGAGGGTCTCGGTCGAAGAATTCGTCGACCGACAGACTTACTGAGTAAGAATTTTAAAGCTGAATTTTTAATGCAAAAGGTAGATTATTTTTGTAGAGCATTTATATGGATATTCTAAGGGAGTAATATTGGGATAATTTAAATGATAACAAATGGTTTAATTTTCAAGAAAAATTTATATTAAGATTAGGTCCAAAGAGAGAATTTCCAGAATAAGCAATTTTTGTCGAAGCTTATTTTAGGTCGCCCTTGACTACGACCATTGCGCCCCTTAGTCAAGTTTTATTTTGACCAAGAGGCAAATTTTGCAGATATTTTTCAGATTTGAATATATTGAGTCTAATATCTGCATAAAATTTAAATATCAAGTTGAAGCATACTACTTAATTGGAGACACAATTAATTATTTCAAAGATACTGAGTTAGAGATTTTGTTGCAAGCAATAACATATAACTAATAAGTTATTTTGCTGGCTTGCAAACAATTTTCTATGCGCACCCAATGATGAAAGCATGGTATAAAGCATACAATGATAATTCCATTTTATAATTAGTATATGAATAGACCAGAAAATACTTTTACGAAAAATCATATGAAAATAGGAATTTTCTTTTCATTTGACTTAGTCTTTAAATCATCTAGGGAACAAACTAATATTAATTTCATTTACATTTGTAATTATGTAGAGTTGAGATAGACATAGAAATATGCAACTAATGTCTTTGGTCATATCTCAACTTGATTTTGTTCATTTAGTTTGGAGGTTTTGGAACCCAAACTAACTCTACATCTTTTCTCTTATAAGGACATGAAAATGAATAGTGACCAAGGCGCAAACAGTAATGACAACATATTGAGTCAACTTCATATCTTTTTCTATGGTTGTGTCCTATGTTGTCATTGGGTGAGGATGTCCTTTTAGGTACATATATAGATTGGGTTTGTGACTTTTTCTGACTAGGTTGTTGATGAGATTTTCCTTTAGGCTTGTAACCTAGTCCCCTTCTCCCAATTTGTTGATAGAGATTATCTAGAATTTGATCAAGAATGCCATGGTTATTCAAACTACGAACTTGTTGTTGTAGCTTGGCAATCTCATCCATTCTTTTCTTAATGTCTATTTTTGCTTGGTCTAGATTTGATGACAATAAATTTCTTTCTTTAACAATAGTGTCATAATCTATATGAGTGCACAATAATGGTTGTTTTTGAAGATCGTTTACTTGAGTCTGTAAGTTTGAATTTTCAACAGAAAGGAGCTTGCAATCGGCTTCCATAGATTTTAACTTAAGATCAGAAAATTTATTTCCCTCTTTAAGATCCTCATTTTCAGATGCAAGAGCAAGAAGTTTAACATTTAGATCATCATTTTCCTTATTTGATTTCTTTAATTTCTTTTTGCACTCAACATATTTATTATGTGTTTCTTCAATAATAGCAACTAGTTCTTCTTTAGATAAATCAAAAAGACTTACCTCTTCTTCTTCTTCTTCACTAGTTGTAGCAATAAGGCATTCTTTGTGCTTATCCTCTTCCTTTGATCTCCATGGGCATCTGGTTGTTTTGTGGCTTGTTCCTAAACACCAATTGCAGCATGTAGTGGTTTTGTCCAAGCACTTTTCACCATTTCCCTCCATTCTTCAAGACCTGGTTAGGGTTCCTTGAAGCCTTGCTCTGATACCAATTGAAAACTACTAGAGGGGGGTGAATAGAGTTTTATAGATAATTTAACAATTATTGTACTCAAACAACCACAATGAAAATATTTGACAAGGAGGCACAAGGTTTAGAGTGGTTCCAACTATAGCAAATACTATAGCAGTCAATCCACTACCCGGTTGCTTACCCAACCGGGATTTGAAAAGAAATTTATTTTATTACCTCTCAAGGAATTTACATAAAATACAATCTCTTTTCCTAAACCCTTCAAGCAGCCTTCACCTAGAAGTAATCGCCAACCTTGAAGAAGCCTTCCCTTGAAGTAGATGCACCAACTCCCGTTGCACCAGCCTTCTGAAGTAGCTTCCCTTGCGATAGCCTTCTTGAAGTAGCTTGAAGTCCCCTTCTCCACCTGAGAAGTCAACCCTCTCCAATCCGCAGCCTCCAACCCTAGGAGTAGCAAGGAGAGTACAAAAGATAAAAAGGAACAAGAAAGAAAAAGG
This sequence comes from Alisma plantago-aquatica, assembly GCA_963693085.1. Lineage (NCBI taxonomy): Eukaryota > Viridiplantae > Streptophyta > Magnoliopsida > Alismatales > Alismataceae > Alisma > Alisma plantago-aquatica. The sequence goes on along the minus strand of OY856413.1, from coordinate 627,772,908 downwards.
AAATTACAACTTATCCTTTAAGCCCAAGGCTTGATATGCCTAGATCAAGCATATAGATCTCCTAGCCAAGTGTGTGAACTTGTGATTGCTGTGGATAGGAGAATCTAGCCTATAGGACACGAAATTGAGCTAAGGAGAATGTAGACTAATGATCACAGTGCTCAAATAGCTTGCAATAAATTGCTCAAGTATGCTCAAGTGTATTCTCAAGTGTAACAAGTAACTTCTAGTGTCCTATGGCTTGTCCTATTTATAGGAATGGCCTAAGTATGCTTAAGGACGTTCTAGACAACTTCTAGGGGTTTCTAAGTGCTTAACTAGCCGTTAGGTACAAAGTTGTTGCTTTAACAACGGCTAATTAATTTATTCTGCAGTTGCTGTCAGAGACCATCTCGGTCGACAAATGGTCGACCGAGACACCTACTCGGTCGAACTTTTGTCGACCGACAGGCTCTCTAGAACAAGTGATTTGCAACGTCTTTCTTCAACTACCAACTAACTTGTTTGTTGTGTCTAACGGCTACTTTGGATCTTTCTCGGTCGAGAAGATTGTCGACCGAGAGTGTCTCGGTCGAGGAGTTTGTCGACCGAGAATGATCCTGTTTCAAGGTTTCAATTTAAGCATTAATTATATGTGTGAGTGTGCAAAGGTGATCCTAATTAAATGGGATGACATGTCTAACTATGGTGTTTGGCTAGGGAAAATCTAACGCTTGATTTACATGCAATTCTAAGTACTTGTACATTATATATTTGTACAAGTTTTTACAACAATGATTACATTTCATGACAATATAAACATTTTAGCTTGTGGATTTTCCCTAGTTTCTTTGCCATCCATCTTAGTCCTGCACACTCAAGTAGCTCGTTAGATTAATAAGAATGAAATGTTTGTCATCATCGAAACAAAGGGATTTATCATAATATCCAGTTTATCCAACAAAATCCACCAATTCTCAAGTTTCGTTTGAGAGAATCGATTAGATTTCATGATTAACAAATTCTTTCCAAAACTTAGCTTCTGGAGATTCCATAGCTTGTTTGAAAGTTATAGGATCATCCTCAACATTATAAGTGAGAAACTCACCTCCAAAGTCCTTAGATGTCCTAGACCATTTACTTCTCTTTGGTTCAACTATTTCTTCAAAATCATCAAATTAAAAAATAGCTTGTTCTGAGTCATCCCCCACATTTATCTATCTTTCCATGTGTTCAGGAATGGAACATGTGGTGAATGAATCCTCTTGACATACTTCATTAGGCACACCAGATTCCTTGGGAAACACATCCTCAAAGAATTTAGCATCACATAATTCCACAATTGTATTGACCTTAATGCCTGAGATATCATATTTTACAATCAAGTATTTGTAGGCATAACTTATCTCGACATACCCTAAGAATATGCCATCAACCGTTTTCAGTCTCAATTTCTTCCTTTTGTGTTCATGGACAAGTACCTTAGCAAGGCACCCCACACTCAAAGGTATTTGAGACTCAATTTTATTCCTCTCCATAACTCAAACAGACTACTCTCTACATGTTTGTGGGGAACTCTATCTTGAATATCGTAAGTTGTATTCAAAGCTTCCCCCACATGAAGTTGGATAGACTTGAGGTTTGGAGTAAATAATTTACCATATCTATAAGAGTTTGGTTTTTACATTCAACTATCCATTAGATTGTGGTGAATACGGAGCAGTAACGTCATGAACTATATCATGTAATTGGTAAAATTCCAAAACTCAATTTGAGATTTACTCTCCTCCCCTATCAGACCTTAATTATTTAAGTACTTTTCCGGTTTGAGTTTCAGCTTCTTTCTTATAAATTTTAAATTTATCAATGCCTCATCTTTACTTTTAATAAAAAAAACATAACAATATCTACTATAATCATCAATAAAAGTTATGAAATAACGTTTTTGATCCCTTGTAGCAATACCATTTAGTTCATAGATATCCGTATGTACTAAATTCAATATTTCAAAATTCCTATTCACAAAATGAAAAGTTTTCCTAGGTAATTTAACTTGCACACAAATTTCACATTTATTGTTGCTAATTTTATATTTAGGGATCAAATTCAGATTCACCATACATCTCATTGAGCCAACATTAACATGTCCCAAAGGCACATGCCAAACATCAGATGATACAAGATTCAAGCATAAAGAACTATTATCATTCAAATTTAAAATGAAATTTAAAACAGGTTCTGGAAGAATCTTAAACAAGTTCTCCATATCACAAAAATACCCCTTCCCAACAAATAAGAATCTTAAAGGCGAGTAATAATATCTTTATTACATTTAAAATCTATTCTAAAACCATCTCTAACTAAAATTGCGCCGCTAATAATATTGCGGCGTATTGATGGAGCATGTCTGACTCTATGAAGCGTCAGAACCTTTCCCAAAGGAAACTTCAAGTCCACCGTCCTTCACCTTTAACTTCTAAAATGCTAGAATTGCGCAAAGTCATGGATCGACCTTTAGAGGCCTAATAAGACACAAACATGGACTTGTCATTACACACATGCACATTAGCCCAGTGTCTATAATCCAATATAGTGGTTCAAATATAGAAAAAACTACATGTTTTATAGATACTTACCCATCATTGAGGTTCAAGGACGCATTCATCATGTTGACCACAACTTCCTCAATTGTATATGCGGCAACTATATTGGCCTTCTTTGAAGGAGAATCCTTGTTCCAGTGGACAACCTGTCCACAAGTACAACAAGGTTTGTTCTTCGGTTTCTTTTGGATCTTCGCCTTAGGTTTAAGTGAATTCTTAGATTTCTTATCCTTGTTCTTAGCAGTAGTAAAATTAACAGTCGCATTGATATCAGTTAGTACTTTGATAGTCTTCTCTTTTAGATGCTCAACCTGAATATTGATATCCATCATGATATCGTTCATTGACATGCCTCCTTTGTGGTGCTTAAGAGTAATGCCAAATGACTCTCAAGATTTTAAGGATTTCTCAATGATTGACATAGCAACAAATTTTTTACGAAGTGTCATGCTCGCATCAGTGAGTTCTTGCACCAAGAGTTGAAAATCGTGTGTTTGATCAGAAATAGATTTACCCTCAGACATATCAAACTTAAGAAATTTGAAACACAATAATTTTTAGTTCCCTGATTCTCAATATTATATTTCTTTTCTAATACTTTTCACATAACCTTAGACGTAATAACAGGCGGTTTAGAGTATGAGTCATAAAGTTTGTTGTTTAACGCAAACTGAATCAACTCTCAGCATGTCTTGTCACCCTTCTTCCAGATTGTAAGTATATTAGCATTGTTCGGAATGATTTCATCTACATTGAGTTCTTCATCTTCTGAACACTGATCATACCCTACCATGTTAAGCCAGACTCGCATCCTACTTTGCCAACGAGAAAAATAAGTTCCAGTAAATTTTTAGGCATACTAGAAGTATCAATTTTCAGCTAGGACCAACAATAGTTAACTAACGACAAATATTGATTTCTTTAAGACTGTTGTAAATTTTAAATTACATTGTTCAATGCAAGAGCGATAGGTGCAATTTTGGTTACAGTTTCGACCGATCCAGATAAGAAAACGTAGAATAAATCAATACAGGAGAACAAAATAAATAAAGTCAAGATCAAGCCAAGTCGTTCGTTGAGAAACGTCGTTCATTGAGAAATGTCGTTTGTTGAGAAACGAACATGATATACTTAAAGAAATCAGCGCCTTGCAACCCTTCTGGATATGCGTCGCTCTTCTAGTTGACTCGGTATGAACATGAAGAAAGAGACATCTCACTCGTGTTGATGAAGAACGTTGCAGACAAACTGTAACATACTGATCTTGGACCGTACCCTTGAACTTTGACCTTTTGGGTTTGACCAAACAAGGTTGAGGTTAGAATGATCCTAATAATCAATTGCATGAATAATGTAGTATAATATATCACATAATTAATTTAGTGAGAATAAAATGATAAATAACTTAATTGGATACATAATGTAGTTAATGGGCCACTAATGGGTCATATGAAAAAACCCATGTAAGAAAGCCTCAAAATAAAGAATAAACTTCAAATTTGTAATCTACACATTAAAATAATACTACATGTCAATTTTCATTTAATTAGGACCACCTTGAAATAATATGGTAAGTTAGGAGAGAAGAATTGCCTAAAAGGTGTAATTAATAAATAAATATAATTTATGACTTCAAAAGAGGAAAATAATCTTAGATTCGTGATCTACATTATAAATATAGCCTTTGGGTAAATTTTTATCCAATTTGGAGAAAGTTTGCTTAAAAGGTAAAATCAGGAGAGAGAAAGTATATAGAACCTTCAAAATATTAAATAAATATTCAAACAACTCCAATATATACAATTGATAGCAAATTCGTATTCAACACACTAAATATTACTCGTGGGTCAAGTTTCATCAAAAATTGGACAATTCTAATGCAAGTAATGAAGGAGGAAAGAGAAAATGAGATTTGATTTATTTAACCCATTAAAAGTTTCCAAAAGGCAAAACTAAGTGCATAATCAGAATCTACATGCCAAATTTAACCTATGTGCAAAATTTGGTTTAATTTGGATAATGATAAAATCCTAAATCGAAGAGAGAGAAAAAGATGCATTAATGTGGCACCACTTTGGTTTAATCGGATTCCATTTTGGATTTTAATTTGTCACACTGGGTTTGTTTTCTTTTCCAATCTCGGATCTGATTTGGGCCATTGGATCATGATCAAATGGCATCTGCTTTTCTCCTTCTTCTGCTTATTCTGTTTCGCGCAGCTATAGTACTGTCGCGGAACCTTCCTTTTCCTTTTCCGATTCTCCTCTAACCTTACTCCTTTGCCTCTGATTTCTCCTCCCTCTCCTTCCCCTTATCATACCGCACCTTATGACCCTATAAAAGTAGGGTTTTGGGTCCCCAATCCCCGCAAACCATTGGGCGCCCTTTTCTCCTATGTTTCGCGCCCTGTTCCTCCCTCTTCTGCTTCTCCTCACCTCTTTGCTTCATCGAACCTCCAGCGAATAGATCCCCAGCCTCCGTTGGGATCCCAGGTCCTAGTTGTCTACTTTAGTTCAGCTTCTATAGACTCCGAGCATGGTTCCTTACTCCCGCCGTCAGCTTGGTTCACCGCCTTGTGGAGAGGCATCGGTTGTTCGCGAGGATGCCAAGGATTCATTCCTGTGGTCTGAGTATTTCATGGTGTTCAACTGGAGGTAAACACATCCTTAATTTGATATTTTATCCATGATTCCGGTTTATCCCAATCTGGCATGGCGTTGCTGCTACTTCGCATGCAGCAATGGCCAATGCAGTGAGAGGAAGGGGATGACTCCCCGAGGATTTCTCCATCTTGCCCTTGTCTTATTTTCTTTTCCAGTTTTCTCTCAGGGGTGTTTTAGTCTTTTGACTGATGAGATTCTTTGTTTTAAAGCACAGTCAACCGAACCTTTGAATGAGTAACTTGGCCGCACCTTATTGGACCAAGCCAACCATGGCTCTCCCTCTCTCTTCTCTTTTGCAACTCATTTTCTAGACATGTTATTTTCTCATTGGCTGGTGTTTAAAAATTGACAACTAATTATTGGACGATAAAAAAAATATGGAAAAATATTTGTTAGAATCATAAAAATAAGACCTAACTAATTGTATATGTTTTGATAACTAAGTCTAGGATTAATAACAAGTGTTTTAATGGATCTAAATAATGATGAATTAACTTGTAAAAATCATAACTAATTATTTATAAGTCAGAAACTATAATAAAATATGTTTTGGACTCGTAATGACATATACTAAAATATGGCATAATTTTGGAAACCTAATTCACATAATGATAAAAGGTGGTTTTTAGGGTTTTGTATAATTAATGTAAACCTAACCCTAATCCCATATATATATGTTAATAGGTGCTTTGGATGCATAGGCTTGGACCTAGATGTGACTTTGGATCATTTGACTCTGAAGTTGAGGTATGTTTGTATCCCCAATTATTCTTTTGAGCAATTAGCCTATGTTTCTTCTTTCTCTTGGTCCTATGGATAATAGCCTACATATATGTCTTTCCTTTTGGAAATATTTGTTCATGTGAACTACTTTACCTTGTTATTGATCTTGTGATCATGGATATTCTCTTGACCCTATTTCTTATGCCTTGGTGCATGTTGGACTTTTGATGATATATACCCACTGTGATGTGGATTTTTACTTGTTAATATTTTCCCACTGTGATGTGGACATTTTGATATCTTTTTCCCACTTACATGTGGATGTATGTGTTGTCCATTGTGTGATGGAAACATTATTTATTCTGACTATACTTTCTACTTGCCTCTTCATTAAACATGCAATAGCACTAGAGTAGTGTAAGTGTATTGATTTTGTTTATAGCAGATGTGATATTTCCTGCTCTTTTTGGGACGGCAAGGAACCTCGTACCCTGGGCAAGATGTGTGTCTTGACCCATTTTATATATATTTGGGAGATTGGCAGTATTCCTTTCTCTATCGGGTTTCAACTTTATGAAGGTTGGCCGCCAATTGTGTTTATATTGTTCTAGGGCTATGTTTATCTCACATGCATGCAGGTTATTGATCTGGATTGTGGGGTGTGTTCCCTACCATCTTTATGTGCCAGTATTGCATAATCGATATTGTTTTATATTTGGCAAGTATCCTCTTTTAACATGCTATGATGATTCTTATCTTTTATTCCGATTGGGTTGTCCTTATCTCTTGCACGGGAAGCATTTACATTTGATGTCCTTTATTTCCTTATATTTCTCAATTTGGTTTTTAGTATGCACATACCGGCCTTTGCTGATGTCTCATGTTGTTTCTCTTTTACTGAGGTATGCTTCCAACCGTAGGTGGAGGACATGGATGGCTTGACATGTGGACCCGGACTTCGATTGTGAAGTTGAAGCTTGGAGACAAATCTTGAGGTGGTTTAGATTTCCTCTGCATGGATCCTTGTGATGTAAGTTTAAGTTGTACCCTTTGTTTAATTGAATATAGTCATGTTTCTATTCCGCGGCTAAACTTTGGTCTTTTGATTACCATTATATAAAGACTTGAAAATTTTCCACCCACCCATCATACCTTTTGAGTGTGTTTGGACTGGAGGTTTATTGTTCAAATTTTTAGTAAGGAGGTGTTTTCACTTCTTTACAGCAAGGTATCAAAGCCCATGGTAGTCGGAATCTGACTATTTCAATTTTGTCTCCCTATAAGAACCATTGACTTTGATAGTTAGCTCTAAGTGATATGTTGACCATATATTTGTTCTTTGATGATCTTTTTATGCAATAAGGTTTTGTTGAGGATGAGATTAGATTATATAGTAGGTCAAGAAGACCCTAATATGGAAATATTGTGACTTGGTTTCCACCATTGATTTTGGATCCACTTTTTATTTCATCTCAAAAAGATTTCATCGCCAAAAATATATTTTCAATTATACTACTATATGTACAAAAATTTTCTCTGATTTGTTGATGTTTTCTTGAGCTAAGTCACAATGAAGAGAAACCCTAGAATTAGTTGATTAGAATCTAACCCTAGATTTTATGACTAGGATTGTTATAATGGTGTAGTTGACCTACCCTATGACTTTTGGATGTTCATCTAGCGTTGATAGGTTAGAGACACGAGGACCTTTAACTCAACCCTAGATGGTGACATGATAGTTGGATACATGAGAAACATAAATTTCTAAAATTTTCATAACTAAGATATGTGGGTAGCTCTAAAAAGTTGTTTAGTTTGACTTGTTAGGTTGAACCTTTTTAAGGGGTAGAGAGTAGTTAGTTGTTGATGTTTGGATCTATAGATTTTAAGGATGAAATCCTTTTAAGGGGTGGAGTGTTGTAACATATCGGATCTTGGACCCTACCCTAGAACTTTGACCTTTTGAGTTTGACCAACAAGGTTGAGGTTAGAATGATCCTAATAATCTAATGCATGAATAATGTAGTCTATATCACATAATTCATTTGGTGATAATAAGATGATAAATAACTTAATTGGATGCATAATGTAGTTAATGGGCCTCTAATGGGTTAGATGACAAAACCCATGTAAGAAAGCCTCAAAATAAAGAATATACTTCAAATTCGTAATCTACACATTAAAATAAGACTACATGTCAATTTTCATTTAATTAGGACAACCTTGAAATAATATGGTAAGTTAGGAGAGAGAAATTGCCTAAAAGGTGTAATTAATAAATAAATATAATTCATGACTCCAAAAGAGAAAAATAATCTTAGATTCGTGATCTACATTATAAATATAGCCTTTGGGTAAATTTTTATCCAATTTGGAGAAAGTTTGCTTAAGTGGTAAAATCAGGAGAGAGAAAGTGTGTAGAACCTTAAAAATATTAAATAAATATTCAAACAAATCCAATATATAAAAGTGATGGAAAATTTGTATTCAACACACTAAAAATAACTTGTGGGTCAAGTTTCATCAAATTTGGATAATCCTAATGCCATTAATGAAGGAGGAAAGAGAAAATGAGATTTGATTTATTTAACCCATTAAAAGTTTCCAAAAGGCAAAACTGAGTGCATAATCGGAATCTACATGCCAAACTTAAACTATGTGCAAAATTTGGTTTAATTTGGATGTTGATAAAATTCGAGATCTTGTGACCATCAATTAATTGGTTAAAAACCTTGACTATTATTTATATAAAACATGCATTATTATATTTCATGTCATATATATTGTATGCATGGCCTTAATGCATTGTTTCCTTTTCTATCATATCTTTATTGTATTGTTACTAATCTATACTCTTGCAATCAAAGTTCAGGTTCAAGACTTTTGTTCACCTAGTTTCTACAGAGGTCTAAGTTGGATAACCCAGGTAGATTCAATCTGAAAGATATCTGCTGAATGCACAATATGGAAGACTCAATGGTAGAGCACACTACAGTTGGACTTTTTTGGGGATTGTTAGGTATAGATATGGAATCCATCCATTTATCTAGCATGAGTTAAGCCCAATGTAGTGCAACTAGTACATGGAGGAAATGTAGTATTGTGTCTAATGCAAATGAGGAAGAGTTTTATCCCACATTTATCACTCCTAGAACTTTTATGGTCCTTATTTGTACGATCACATGTATCACTGGTGTCCAAAGAATCTTAGGAACGAGTATGCTCACCTCTTTAGTGGGTATGGTGACATGCACGCACGCGCGCGCCACTCCATGCCTCCCTCGACTGGCTGGCTAGACCGGCCGGGCCGAGCACGGGCTCGGGCTTGTGTCTTGTGGATTATGAATAGTGGATTGTGGATTGTGCATTGTGAGACAGGTTATTTCTTTTCACAATATGACACAATTATGTAATTAATTATAAAGTTAATTAATTATTTCTTTCTGATGACAGGTTATTAATCCTAGTTGGAAAGTATTTACCTCCCGGTTCTTTCCGCAACGTGTACAAGAGCGATCATGTGACATCGTCTTATTGGGAATAGGATTAGGAAGTGTGTTAGGCTTAAAAATGTCTGGTCACTAGGGTTAAAGGTAAAAACTTCATACCGCTCTTTTGTAGTCGTCAATAGTTCGTGTAGTCTTTTACGAACCCGAGCAAGACGTCTTCAGCCGCCATCGCTCCCTCTCATTTTTGGCGATTTTCCTCTCTTGCAAGGAGCGTCTTCTCCTTTCTCTCCTAAATGTGGTATGTTCACGTGGTGGTACATGCAAATGTTGAGTTGCTATGGTGGTGTGCATTGATCGTCGTCGAGCGCGAGTGAGATGAGAGTCTACAGCAGGTTTGTGGCCCTGTTGTCTAGAATAATGACGGTTATCCAGACAGATTGTGGGCCGCTGATTTTTATAAGTAACACGTTTATTTTTTAACAAATAGTCCGGTCTGCATTTTCTAACTCTCATTTTTTCTATTCTCATACACTGGCTATTTCTTTTGTCTTTTATCTGAATTTGGCCTGAATATATTAACTACTTTTCACTGCTTACTGCTTAACATATATAAAATTTAGAACGTCCTCCTTCTCACCGATCTTCTCGGCGACTAAGTTCCCAATAAACGCCACAAGGGACTCGTGGATCAAGACCTACAGGCCCAGTTTGGCCGCAAACTTTGTGAATTCCGGTAATTTATGTACAATTTATTAACCTATCATATGATATCCGGTACTGGCAACTACGGTTCTGCCGGCCGCATAATAGAAAATGCGTGCTTTAATAAGCCCGCCAAATTTTGAGGTACTTACAACAGCCATCACCTTCCCCGTTTTAATCTTTTCTCTGCACACGCCAGCGTTCTCGGACACATAGTTCTGCAAGCAACCTACAACTCGGCTCTCCCGGCCACCTAGAAAATGCAATAGAATACCTGGATTCAAAATGTTGGCGGCCAAACTGGGCCACAGTCTCTGCGGTGGCGCTCAAGAGATACAAGTTGTTGTGGTTGTGGGCAGCGGGCTTCAAAATCGTGCGGTGAGGCTGCGAGTCAGATGTGGAGTCGGCATTTGTTGACGCAGCTAATATCGTTGGCGGGGTCCAATAGGACCATCACGACCGCGAACTGGGTTTCTAAGAACTGGGTTTCTAAGAATTTTTCTTTTTCAATAGGGGTGTAGGTCGGGTGCTGCCAAATATTTCTGAAAAAAAATCCGAGCGTCTTTCCTTATCATATATGGTAAATTTTAGTTTTACGTTCTAGTTGGACACATTGATGTGAGGGTTTTACGACCCACTTATATATCAATAGCGACAAAGTTTTTGATGATGCTGATTGAGTGACGGGTCTAGGATATGTGACGCGTTTAACGGTCTTATAAATGTTTTGCGTGAGAGGCGTGACCCTCTCAAATATGATAATTTCCTGTGGGAGCTGACAGAATACAGGCTCGAGCAACCAACTCATCTTATAAAAGTCAATCTATTGCTGAGAATATCATAGTATCAAATGATGCTCCAGGGAGATAGCTAGAAAACCAACCACCAAGTGGAGCTAGCAAAGAGGAGGCGTCCCACTAAGGAGGACAAGGTCGTCATGAAAGGGTCGCTGATCAGCGACGAGACCGAGGTGAAGGTTCCGGCAGAAGAAGTGTGGGTCGTTTACAGCACGACTCGCCTGATGGACATCTGTGTCCAGGACCTTCCAGGCTTCTGCAAGGCCCACCAGGTCATCTGCGGCGATTACGAGAAGGGCGCTGTCATCCTCAAGGTAACTATGCACCCAGAAACCTTTAGACGCTAGTTATCGACCTCTACTTTGCTTTGACCGGTTAGGTGTTGTGCAGAGGCAGGCTACTTCGTGGAGGTCATCCACATGGACCATGAGGCGCGGGTGAAACGATCTGTAGTCATCGAGGGCGGCTACATCGCACTTGGTTACAAAAGCTATACTATGAACTTCCAGGTTGTTGATAAACCAGCTGCCGAGGATGGCTCTCCCCGCTGCGTCGTCAAGACCATAGTCAGAGTTCAATACTGGTGTTTCTGACGTCGACATGGCGACCATCCTCCCCTCAGCTGCTTTTGCAGCGCTTGCAAAGGCTGTTGAAAAGCACCAGATTGAGCAGCGCTAGGCTGATGGTAATCAAAACCCATTCCCTCGCCGCGCACACGACTGAAGCAAATATGCAGACTTGGATAAGAAGAATATACTAGCAACTATCATCAGTATTTGTGTGTTTTCAATATAGTGCCCTTTGCAGTAAATAATAAATAAAGATATCCTCTTATTAGTTTGCGAAACTAATGTTGTGAATTTTAAATTACGTTGTTACATGCAACAACGACGGGTGCAATTTTGGTTAACAGTTCAGGCCGATCCAGATAAGAAAACGTAGAAAAATAAATAAAGTTAGGATCAAATCAGGTCGTTCGTTGAGAAATAAACGTGATATACTTAAAGAAATCAACATTTTGCAACCCTTCTGGATAGACGTCTTCTCACAGTCTACCCGATACGAACCTAAAGAAGAGAAGTCTCACTCATATTGACGACGAACGTTGTAGACGAACCAGCGCACCACCAGTGCAGCTCAGCAACCATAGGAACGGTGTTGCGTCTCGGAAGGGAAGGATGGATGAACTTACTATGGCCAGGAGAAGATCTCCATGTAGCACCACAGAAGCGACGGTGGCAGAGAGACTCCGACTTTCGGGTTCGCAAACACACACTCAAATGGTTGAAGGATATGTGTTAGAAAGATGTGTTTAACCCTAGTGACCAGAGACATATCACGCCCCAGTAATCCTATTCCTGTTAAGACGCGACCACTTGGGTGCTCTTGTACACATTGCAAAAAATTCAACAAAAGAGATACTTTCCATTTATGATTAATAAATCTGAATAGGAAAGAAAAAATTATTAAATAAACAATTAATTACGTAGTTGTATCCTAGTACAAAAAGAAGGCGAAAGACATTCTCCACAATCCACAATCAACAAGCCCGAGCCCGTGCCCGACCAAGCCAAGCTCGGCAAGCGTTGGCGTGGCGCGCGCGTGCGTGTGCGTTGTGGTCACCATACCCACCAAGGAGGTGAGCATACCCTCCTCCTAGGACCTTTGGACACTTGTGTCCCATGAGATCCTACATATAAGGACCATAAAAGTTCTGCGAGTTAGCAATTTGGGATAAAACTTCTTTGCCATTTGTACTAGAGATAAAACTACCTCTCTCACATGTACTAGCTGCACTACATTGGGCTTAACCCATGCTAGAAATATGATTGTAGCATCCATATCTCTAATAATCCCCCACATAGTCCAATGTGTAGTGTGCTCTATCATTCAATCCTCCATATTGTGCTTTTAGCATATATACTTTTCGGTTTGAATCTATCTGAGTTATCCAACGGTGACCTCCGCAGGAACTAGGTGAATAAAAGTCTTGAACCTAAACCTTGGGTGCAAGAGTATAGGTCAGTAACAACACAATAAAGACATGGCAGAAAAGAAAATAGTGCATTAAGGCCATGAATATAAAATTTTATGTCATGATTGATAACCGAGAACAACCCCATTCTCCTGTTGCGTCCTACACAACATCAATCATTTAATTAGAAGGATGCAATACTGTCATCCTGTCCTAAGACTTAACACCATTCAAAGACTAATATCTTACTAACTAGAAGTCATGATACTAATAGGTTTCCTAAGGGATAGACACACAGATGCTTGAAGCATCAAAGTAATTATATAGTGTCATCTAATTAATCTGACAACTTGTTATAACCACATTGAACCTAATTTGTGGGATCTCCATTCTATTAGGTTGAGTTGCTACTGCCTGCGAATAATGAGGGGTTTCAGTCATCCCCAACCTGGATTTTTCAACTAAAGCTAGGGTAAGACCTTTAGTGAAAGGATCATCTATATTTTCTTTGGTACCAACATAGTCCACAACCACAACCCCATTAGATACTAACTCCCTTACAGACTTGAGTCAGACTTCGATGTGTGTACGTTGTTTTTTATTGTACTTGTAACTCTTTATCTTGGCAATAGTTTTAGTGTTGTCACAGTGAACTGAAATTGTAGGAAGCAACTTCTTTACCATACGTAAAATGGACGTCAGTCCATATAGCCATTAAACTTCTAATCCAGGTTCATCTAAAGCACACAACTCTGCCCCAAAAGTAGACTAAGACAATATGCTCTATTTCTTTGACCTCCATGAAACAACTCCTCTGCCCAACATGAATATATATCATGAAACACCATTACTCTCAGAGTTGACAAAAATCTAGTTTGCATCGCTATATACTTCAATTACAAAAGGATATTTGCCCTAATCCAGCCCAAGATCACAAGTTCCCTTGATATACCTCAAAACTTTGTCAAGAGCTTCCGAATTGGTCTTTTCGGGACAACTGGTGTATCTACTTAACTTTCTCATGACAAACACAATGTCTGAATGTATGTAGTTCATAAGATACATCAAACTTCCGATAATCTAAGAGTATCATAATTGACACACTGGAACCCCATTCTAATTCTTGAAAAATGCCTTAGATGAATCATATGGAGTCTTAACAGGTTTGTGTGATGTGTAATCAAACCTCTCCAGTATCTTCTCAACATGGAGAGAGTGAGAGAGAGATATACCATCAATAGACCTTACAATTTTAAGCCCTAAAATCACACCAGAAACTCCCCTATCTTTCGTCTCAAACTTTCTACATAAGAATTTCTTTGTCTCATTTACTACTTTCATATCAGAACCAAAAAGTATGATATCATCGACATACATGCATAATAAAATGAATCCATCATTCACGATTTTACTATAGAGAAACTTATCAAATTCATTAGAAACAAAGTCAAATGATGATATCACAAAATCAAACTTCTCATGCCATTGCTTAGGGGCTTGTTTCAAGCCATATAATCACTTAAAAAGTTTACACACTTTGGACGCATTCCCATGACCCACAAATCCCTCAGGTTGTTCCATATGTATCTCTTCCTGGAGATCACTCTGTAAAAATGTGGTCTTCACATCCATCTGATGGATACAAAGATTATAAATGGAAGCCAATGCTATAAGCATTCAGATTGTGGTCATACGAGAAACATAAGAATAGGTATCAAAATAATCTATTCCTTCCCTCTATGTGTAACCCTTAGCAACTAAGCTAGCCTTATACTTATTTATTGTCCCATCTACATTAAGTTTCTTCTTAAAGATCCATTTGCATCCAACTACAGAACAATGAGGAGGCAAATCCACCAATTCTCAAGTTCCATTTAGATTTCATCATTAACAAATTCTTTCCAAAACTTAGCTTCTGGAGATTCCATAGCTTGTTTGAAAGTTACAGGATCATCCTAAACATTGTAAGTGAGAAACTCACTTCCAAAGTCCTTAGATGTCCTAGACTGTTTACTTCTCTTTGGTTCAACTATTTCTTCAAAATCATCAGATTGAAAAATAGCTTGTTCTGAGTCGTCCCCCACATTTATCTTCCTTTCCATGTGTTCAAGAATGGAACCTGTGGTGAATGAATCCTCTTGAGATACTTCATTAGGCACACCATATTCCTTGGGAAACACATCCTCAAAGAATGTAGCATCACGTAATTCCACAATTGTATTGACCTCAATGTCTGAGATATCATATTTTACAATCAAGTATTTGTAGGCATAACTTATCTCTACATACCCCAAGAATATGCCATCAACCGTTTTCAGTCCCAATTTCTTCCTTTTTTGTTCAGGCACAAGTACCTTAGCAAGGCACCCCACACTCAAAGGTATTTGAGACTCAATTTTATTCCTCTCCATAACTCAAATAGACTACTCTCTACATGTTTGTGGGGAACTCTGTCTAGAATATGGTAAGCTGTATTCAAAGCTTCCCCCACATGAAGTTGGATAGACTTGAGGGTTGGAGTAAAGAATTTACCATATCTATAAGAGTTTGGTTTTTACGTTCAACTATCCATTAGATTGTGGTGAATACGGAGCAGTAAACTCATGAACTATATCATGTAATTGGTAAAATTCCAAAACTAAATTCGAGATTTACTCTCCTCCCCTATCATACCTTAATCATTTAAGTACTTTTCCGGTTTGAGTTTCAGCTTCTTTCTTATAAATTTTAAATTTATTAATGCCTCATCTTTACTTTTAAGCAAAAAAAATAACAATATCTACTAGAATCATCAATAAAAGTTATGAAATAACGTTTTTGATCCCTTGTAGCAATACCATTAAGTTCATAGATATCCGTATCTACTAAATCCAATATTTCGGAATTCCTATTCATAAAATGAAAAGGTTTCCTAGGTAATTTAGCTTGCACACAAATTTCACATTTATTGTTGCTAATTTTATATTTAGGGATCAAATTCAGATTCATCATACATCTCATTGAGCCAACATTAACATGTCCCAAAGGAGCATGCCAAACATCAGATGATACAAGATTCAAGCATAAAGAACTATTATCCCTCAAATTTAAAATGAAGTTTGAAATTGTTTCTAGAAGAATCTTAAACAAGTTCTCCATATCACAAAGATACCCCTTTCCAAAAAATAAGAATCTCAAAGGCGAGTAGTAATAGCTTTATTACATTTACAATCTATTCTAAAACCATCTCTAACTAAAATTGTGCCGCTAATAATATTGCGTCGTATTGATGGAACATGTCTGACTCTATGAAGCGTCAGAACCTTTCCCAAATGAAACTTCAAGTCCACCGTCCTTCACCTTTGACTTCTAAAATGATGGAATTGCGCAAAGTCACGGATCTACCTTTAGAGGCCTAATAAGACACAAACATGGACTTGTTAGTACACACATGCACATTAGCCCAGTGTCTATAATCCAATATAGTGGTTCAAAAATAGAAAAAACTGCATGTTTTATAGATACGTACCCATCATTGAGGTTCAAGGATGCAGTCATCATGTTGACCACAACCTCCTCAGTTGTAGATGTGACAACTATATTGGCCTTCTTTGAAGGACAATCCTTGTTCCAGTGGACAACCTGTCCACAAGTACAACAGGGTTTGTTCTTCTGTTTCTTCTGGATCTTTGCCTTAGGTTTAAGTGAATTCTTAGATTTCTTATCCTTGTTCTTAGTAGTAGTAAAATTAACATTCGCATTAATATCAGTTGGTACTTTGATAGTCTTCTCTTTTAGATGCTCTTCCTAAATATTGATATCCATCATGAGATCGTTCATTGACATGCCTCCTTTGCGGTGCTTAAGAGTAATGCCAAATGACTCTCAAGATTTTAAGGATTTCTCAATGATTGACATAGCAACAAATTTTTTACGAAGTGTCATGCTCGCATCAGTGAGTTCTTGCACCAAGAGTTGAAAATCGTGTGTTTGATCAGAAATAGATTTACCCTCAGACATATGAAACTTAAGAAATTTGAAACACAATAATTTTTAGTTCCCTGATTCTCAATATTATATATCTTTTCTAATACTTTTCACATAACCGTAGATGTAATAACAGGTGGTTTAGAGTATGAGTTATAAATTTTGTTGTTTAACGCAAACCGAATCAACTCTCAACATGTCTTGTCACCCTTCTTTCAGATTGTAAGTATATTAGCATTATACGGAATGATTTCATCTACTTTGAGTTCTTGACCTTCTAAATACTGATCATACCCTACCATGTTAAGCCAGACTCGCATCCTACTTTTCCAACGAGAAAAATAAGTTCCAGTAAATTTTTAGGCATACTAGAAGTATCAATTTTCAGCCAGGACCAACAATAGTTGACTAAAGACATATATTAATTTCTTTAAGACTGTTGTAAATTTTAAATTACATTGTTCAACGCAAGAGCGATAGGTGCAATTTTGGTTACAGTTTCGGCCAATCCAGATAAGAAAACATAGAATAAATCAATACAGGAGAACAAAATAAATAAAGTCAGGATCAAACCAAGTCGTTTGTTGAGAAACGTCGTTCATTGAGAAATGTCGTTCGTTGAGAAACGAACATGATATACTTAAAGAAATCAGCACCTTGCAACCGTTCTGGATATGCGTCGTTATCTCAGTTGACTCAGTATGAACATGAAGAAAGAGACATCCCACTCGTGTTGATGAAGAACGTTGCAGACAAACTGTAACATACCGGATCTTGGACCCTACCCTAGAACTTTGACCTTTTGGGTTTGACCAAACAAGGTTGAGGTTAGAATGATCCTAATAATCTATTGCATGAATAATGTAGTATAATATATCACATAATTCATTTGGTGAGAATAAAATGATAAATAACTTAATTGGATGCATAATGTCGTTAGTGGGCCTCTAATGGGTCAGATGACAAAAGCCATGTAAGAAAGCCTCAAAATAAAGAATAATCTTCAAATTCGTAATCTACACATTAAAATAAGACTACATGTCAATTTTCATTTAATTAAGACCATCTTGAAATAATATGATAAGTTAGGAGAGAGAAATTGCCTAAAAGGTGTAATTAATAAATAAATATAATTTATGACTCCAAAAGAGGAAAATAATCTTAGATTCGTGATATACATTATAAATATAGCCTTTGGGTAAATTTTTTATCCAATTTGGATAAAGTTTGCTTAAAAGGTAAAATTAGAAGAGAGAAAGTATGTAGAACCTTCAAAATATTAAATAAATATTCAGACAACTCCAATATGTAAAATTGATAGCAAATTCGTATTCAACACACTAAATATTACTTGTGGGTCAAGTTTCATCAAATTTGGATAATCCTAATGCAAGTAATGAAGGAGGAAAGAGAAAATGAGATTTGATTTATTTAACCCATTAAAAGTTTCCAAAAGGCAAAACTAAGTGCATAATCAGAATCTACATGCCAAATTTAACCTATGTGCAAAATTTGGTTTAATTTGGATAATGTTAAAATCCTAAATCGAAGAGAGAGAAAAAGATGCATTAATGTGGCACCACTTTGGTTTAATCGGATTCCATTTTGGATTTTAATTTGTCACGCTGGCTTTGTTTTCTTTTCCAATCTCGGATATGATTTGTGCCGTTGGATCTTGATCAAATGGCATCTGCTTTTCTCCTTCTTCTTCTTATTCTGTTTCGCGCAGCTATAGTACTGTCGCGGAACCTTCCTTTTCCTTCTCTGATTCTCCTCTAACCTTCCTCCTTTGCCTCTGATTTCTCCGCCCTCTCCTTCCCCTTATCATCCCGCACCTTATGACCCTATAAAAGTAGGGTTTTGGGTCACCAATCCATGCAAACCATTGGGCGCCCTTTTCTCCTCCGTTTCTCTCCCTGTTCCTCCCTCTTCTGCTTCTCCTCGCCTCTTTGCTTCATCGAACCTCCAGCGAATTGATCCCCAGCCTCCGTCGGGATCCTAGGTCCTAGTTATGTACTTTAGTTCAACTTCTATAGACTCCAAGCATGGTTCCTTACTCTGACCGTCATCTTGGTTCACCGCCTTGTAGAGAGGCCTCGGTTGTTCGCGAGGATGCCAAGGATTCATTCCTCTGGTCGGAGTATTTCGTGTTGTTCAACCGGAGGTAAACATATCCTCAATTTGATAGTTTATCTGTGATTTTCATTCACACCAATCTGGCATGGCGTTACTGCTACTTCGCATGCAGCAATGGCCAACACAGTGAGAGGAAGGGGACGACTCCCCGAGGATTTCTCCATCTTGCCCTTGTCTTATTTTCTTTTCCAGTTTTCTCTCAGGGGTGTTTTAGTCTTTTGACTGATGAGATTCTTTGTTTTAAAGAACAGTCAACCGGACCTTTGAATGAATAACTTGGCTGCACCTTATTGGGCCAAGTCAGCTATGGCTCTCCCTCTCTTTTCTCTTTTGCAACTCATTTGCTGACGTGTTATTTTTTCATTGGCTGATGTTTAAAAATAGACAACTAATTATTGGATGATCAAAAAATAGGGAAGAATATTTGTTAGAATCATAAAAATAAGACCTAACTAATGGTATATGTTTTGATAACTAAATCTAGGATTAATAACAGGTGTTTTCATGGATCTAAATAATGATGAATTAACTAGTAAAAATCATAACTAATTATTTATAAGTCAGAAAAATATAATAAAATATGTTGTGGACTCGTAATGACATATACTAAAATATGGAATAGTTTTGGAAACCTAATTCACATAATTGTAAAAGGTGGTTTTTAGAGTTTTGTGTAATTAATGTAAACCTAACCGTAATCCCATATATATATGCTAATAGGTGCTTTGGATGCATAGGCTTGGACCTAGATGTGACTTTGGATTGTTTGACTCTGAAGTTGAGGTATGTTTGTATCCCCAATTATTCTTTTGAACAATTGACCTATGTTTCTTCTTTCTCTTGGTCCTATGGACAATAGCCTACATATATGTCTTTTCTTTAGGAAATATTGGTTCATGTGAACTACTTTACCTTGTTATTGATCTTGTGATCATGGATATTCTCTTGACCCTATTTCTTATGCCTTGGTGCATGTTGGACTTTTGATGATATATACCCACTGTGATGTGGATTTTTACTTGTTGATATTTTCCCACTGTGATGTGGACGTTTTGATATCTTTTTCCCACTTACATGTCGATGTATGTGTTGTCCATTATGTGATGGCAACATTATTTATTCTGACTATACTTTCTACTTTCCTCTTAATTAAACATGCAGTAGCACTAGAGTAGTGTAAGTGCATTGGTTTTGTTTATAGAAGATGTGATATTTCCTGCTCTTTTTGGGACGGCAAAGAACCTCATACCCTGGGCAAGATGTGTGTCTTGACACATTTTATATATATTTGGGAGATTGGCAGTATTCCTTTCTCTACCAGGTTTCAACTTTATGAGGGTTGGCCGCTGTAACGACCCCACCTCCCGGTAACCCCCAATTAAGGGAGACCCGAAGGTCAGAGCCATTATTCAATTAACAGGATCAAAGGTTCGACAAATAATCAGTAATAATTAATAAACTTTACCAACTAAACTGAAAAAGGGTACAAAATAAAACTTTGTTTACATTTTAAAATCTGGGATTTCTAATCTTCTATCCATGAAGATACTAATCTAACTAATCCTCCTGCGCACGTTACTTCTCATTTAATTCCACATATGCCACTTTATTATTTGTTCTTTTCATTTGTACCTAAAATGCCGACAAACAAAACGTCGGTCAGCCGAAGTTGGTATGTGGGGGAAACAATAATTGTGCAACTATGTTAACAATGTAATCAACCAAATATCATTTAACAACCAAGATTACTTTTTAAGAAATACTACTCAATCCTTGCATATCCCCTTTCTCTGTAACGTCCCTGCAGTGGACATGGATACCACCTCTCATATGGTGGATCCTTACCCCCATGGCCCTACCACACAGGTAGCCAATACCTAGGGTTATGGAGTCGCATGGTCCTACCCAAAGGTAGACCAATCCCTGACTCATGATGACTTGATGGACCTACCCCATTGGTAGCCATTTACTAAGTCATTTAATGACCTGATGGCCCTACCCTCATTGGTAGCCATTTACTAGGTCAATCTATAAAGCTATAGAGGGGACTAGGATCTGAGCTCGTAGGCACATATCTTAGATGATAGTCATATTCACATTATAATTTGCAAGAATTAAATGCATCCAACAGTTTATCTCAAGCCACGATGGAAACATCGATAAAATCCCCGAAAACTAATTTGGGTAGTCATAAGCGTAACCACATACCTGTACATGCAGATTTGAGACTATATAGTCCAGTCAACAATAGGCAAGCAAGCATTCAATAAGATCCTGAAATATTTTCTATCATGGATCATAGTATCTAATAGACCTTATTCGAGCCCTAGGGTTACTATTTCATTTTTAGGGTTTCTATTGCAATTAGGGTTTCCTTTCATCTTTCACTATTTTAAACCCTAATTATTCACAAAAGATATTAAGGTTATCCCTTAACAACATATAACCCTATTTTCATAATACAGGCACAATAATCATCAATTAAGCTTCTTTTTCATTAAAGCTACTATTTTTATCCCTTTAATCCATGACAAGATCATTATACACATTTATCATCAATTCATAGTTCATTATGGTCTAAATTACATATGAACTCGATTTGCTATTAATTCCACCTTCTACTCATGAGAAAACCCTAATTTATTACATTTAGAGCATTTATCCACAAATTAGTAACTTAATGCTCGAAATAGCTTAGATTCAGAATATACCAACTTTAATCATGAAATTAACCAATTAAAGCCATCAATAGTCAAATTAATCAACATTAGGGTTTCAAGGCCCATTAAAGTATATTCATGCATCTGAAACTTCTAAATTAACTAATTTTATGGAAAGTTCATCCTTTTTCTACCTAATGTTCCTTTTTATAAGTAACAGGCTAATATCAGCTTTAATCATATATTAAACCCTTATACATATATTATTCATCTCAAAATAGGGTTCTTTAAACATTAATACCTTAAAGTTGATATCTTCTATTACTTTTCGAATTGCATAAGGAATCAGGCTTCAATTATATTTTTATTAGATTCCTCTCATTTTTCTGAGTAAAATTCATGTATAAACTTTTGATATCCGAGCCACGAATAAATAGTTATGATTTTAGCAAAATTACCTCTTTTGGGCCAATGACAAGCTGACACGTCGCCTCCTCCATGCAATACGTTGCTTAGCTCCTTGGGAAAACATTTCGAAATGACATTTTTACCCCCGCTTTAAGTCAGCGATTCTTCACACGCCAGAGGGTCTATCCATCGTGCCCCTAGGTTGTCTTCAACCTTGGCCCCCGCCCTGGCAGCCGACGGCCGCCGATCTGCAGCCTGGTGCGGCTCTGTTTCCCACTCTCTGAGCTGTGTTTCTGGCCAGAAATCGCTCCTCCGCCTCCTCCGCATCGTGGCGCACACGTGGCGCCCTCAACCTTGGCCATGGTGGCCATTTTCCCCGCTCTCCAAGCCATGCACAGCGGCCGCCACTGCAGCCTTGACGCCGCTGCTGCGCGCACTCCAGGACATGGATTCGATGGAGAAACGGCTCCCTGACACCGTGGTTCACCCGTACTTCATCGCACCCCTCTGATTCCCCTTTGTTTCTCAGATTCATGGTGATACTCGAAGTTAGGGTTTGAAGATGAAAGCAAGGAAGAAGAATATAGGTATGAGAGAGAAAGACGTAGGTTTTCTCTTTGAGTTTGAACCAGGGGTCTACCCCTTTTATAGGGGAGGATATCCTCGCCCTAAGATGCCCATCTAAGAGGAAATAAGTCCTCTCCTAAATGGAATTACATTCCTTCAAGGAGAAGTATTCTTCTCTCTCCTCATAACCCCTTTGATATCCTTTATTTCTTGGATATTTAGGAATACGAAAATTCCTTCTCATTATTCTCTTTATTCTTTGCCTTTTAATCCCTTAACCACGAGATTATATTTTCCTTTAAGTAGCAAAAACCTCTTCTTTTGCAAAGCTACAAAAACCATTAATATTGTATCATATTATGATCTTATTTTCTTTTATAGATATTTTCTCTTTCTTCTTTCTCCATTGGTATTCCTTTTATCATTAGGAATTCTTGGGATACGAAATCCCATTAAGGATAACTTAGTTATACTTTTTTCCACTTATTTCCAACATTTTAACATTAATTTCAATTTCTTTCTTAATACAGAAATACTTAATTAGTCTTTTCTTTTCTTATTGCTTTTTCTTTGCAACTTTGGACTCCTTGGAACCCAAGGAATCTAAGAGGCACGAAATCCTCTTTGGATTTTCCTTCTAGATGTTTCCACACCTTTCTTATCTCAAATTCTTAGTTATTCATTAGTTAATTGAATATCCTTGTTATTGGGCCCAATAGCCAATAAAGTCCACAAATCAAACAACAAGGCTATTTTCAACGAAACTCATTTATTCAACACAAATTATATCATCATTTGTTCCAATTTCTTTAATATTAGAAATTACGTTTCTCAGCAAATGAATCCAAAATTAGGGTTGTAACATCCTTCCCCTCTTATGAGAATTTTGCCCTCAAAATTCCATCAAGCAAACAAACAAAAAAGGATAAGCCTTCTTATGTCCATCAGGGCTCCCATGTGGCTTCACCCTTTCCATGGTGTTTCCCAAGAACCTTCATCATCTCATTTTCTTCCATCTGAGTTCTTTCTTACCTTGGTATATCGTACCCACATAGGTGACTCAGGACATTTCAGCCTCTCAAAAGCTGAATAGGTTCAGGGCTCAACACATGGCTTGGGTACCTCACATAGTGCTCTAGATCAGACTCATGCAACACATCATTTTATCCAGAGGGGTAAGGTTAAACACAACCATCTCCACCAATCCATCTCAAATGGACCCATATATCGGGGACTCAGCTTTATCAGTTGTAGCTTAGAGGGGTCGGATTTTCAAATCACATATTCTCCCACAGTGAACTACATGTCAGTCTTCTTTGCATCAGCTCGTGACTCATGTCACCCTTGGGCTCTCTCTTTCAGCCATTACACGATCAAGCGACTTCATCTGCACACACTGTGGTTCTTTTATGACCTTCACCAGGCCTCCTTCACCAACATCATCTTAATGAAGCGGTGACCGACACAACCTCCTTCTTACATCCCGATAAAGGCTATGGTGGTTAACATCACATCTTAAGAACTGTCTCTATGTATCACCCTAAATGAGCACACATGCTCTCATCAGACCCTCTAGTCCGGATCATACTGTCCATTAGTATGGGGTGATAAACAGTACAAACACTGAGCTCTTCATGTATCTACTTCCACCTCATGGAAGTGAACCTTTAGGTCATCCTCAAGAACTTTTGAACTCGCATCATGGTGTAGTTGAACCATCTTTCTCTCTCTCTCTTATGTAGTTCAAAGGAATCTATCTCTTGACGATACTCCTCTCTTTCTCATGTTATCTAGGTAAGGCGATCCACCATAACCCATATTGTATCTTGACCTTCTTGGTCTAGGAGAAACTCACATCATCCATAATGATGAACTCCCATTCCCTTTCGGGAACTCTTTATACTTTATATCCATGCACTGGGTTAATGGTGTTCGTCCTTCACCTCCTGGCTTGCATAGCCACATGATACATGCAACTTTGTTTTAAGCATCCAGAATGCTGCCATCACTTACTATCTTTGTAGTACCAAGGTATATCATGTCCTCCTGTATTGTTATGATTCCTCAATCTTGATACCTCGGAAACCCTAAACCACTCTCAAAAGGGTTTTATTATCTTCCTATCCAAAGAAGTGTACCTGAGGTTCTATCACCATCCTTTTACTACATCAACGACTAAACTGGCTACCCAAACAACCATTAACTTATTCAACATATCTCATCCAGAGCATTCATTACCACTCCTTATCCTTAGGTGTTAGTTAATGTCGAAGACACACACCGCCATGCATTATACTTATCATCTCTTCTCATACTCTAAGTTCGTCTTCATCAAGAAACTCTGAGCTCATCCTCATGGTGATCAAACTCAACCTTGTGATTCCTTGTAACACTTGCAAAAATCTACTTAGTTCAAGATAAAACATCCTCGCAAGATGATCTCCTTAATACTTTTAGTGTTTGTAAACCATCCATGTATTATTCTCTCCACAAAGGTATGTTATCATCTCTATCCTCATACCTTGAAGCAACGTTCCAACTTACATCATCTTTATCCTTGGTGTAAGGCATGCATACTGTCCTATCTCTCACTCCCATAATAAGAAGAAATAAGCATTTGGCTGCAGTCCAAATACATAGTTCTTCCTGTTCCAAGAGTAGAGATGGTACAACCCACCTTGCCCGTACACTTTCAAATCCAAGCTGAAACGTGCACCTTATGCCTCTATATCACAAACAACATGATATCAAAATTACTTCCATGGAAAACTGGTCTCGAACTTACTTGGTCCAAGCACAATCCTTGGTCATCTCCTCTAGGTCTATAGGGTGCCGGCACTTTTGGGGTCATCCCTTTTCCCTTATGCATCCCGAGAGTGCCCTACTCATCTGCCCTTTAGGTCCCATGAGTTCATGAAGGTGATCAATCTCCTAACCCATGGCCCTCAGACAATGATAGTTGTTACCTCCCGACCCTATGGTCATGTGCAACTAGGGAATTAGGCGACTCCTTCTTCCATCGGTCTTATCCCTACCTGACCCTTGGATAGACTTAGGATTCTAACATAGTACATGTCCAACTTAGAACCTTACCCAAGCCTTCATCATCTCTCTCTGCATTCACGACTGGCTTTCATCCTTTCATAGGGATCATGGCGACCTGTCTTCCATGGTCAGGTCCCATACCGGTTACCTCCATGGTAACACATCCACATGCACTTTAAAGATGGCTATGTATGGGTCTACAGGTTCATTTTCACGCCATGTACTTTTCACTTAGCTTCTCAAGATCATATGAAACCTCTTTAGGTCACCTCAAAACCAACAAAACTGGTATACACCCTACCAAAGGGTCCCTCTCCCAGGATGGGAGAAAACTAAAACTTTTGACGACAAGGTCACAACTTTCCTTAGGGTTTACCTTTGCATGAGCATGCCTAACCCAACAGATACTAAGGTACAAGCAGACCACCTATTAACTATGCTAGGTCATACTTGTTCTCTTTCCTCAATGCTAGATCGAGATTAAACCTTCTCATGTCATCAACTTAGTTGTGAGGGATTTATCAACCATGCCCTTAACTTAAGGGGTTTCCTTTACCTCTATACATGAGGAGTACCATGATCGAAACTATAGAGACTCAAATCTTGTCATGAGCATCAGGTACACTGCTTCCCCTCTTAGGCCTAGGATCCCTATGTTCACCTTTGGGTATCCAACTGCATGCTCAATCTCTTAACCATGAATCAAGCACATCCAAGGCATGTCATGTACTCCCATGAACCTTTCATATGAGCAACACCTCAAAGTCGAGTCCTCCTCAAGGACAACCAACTATGTATAAAGCCTCACAACTGGTTACTTAAACCTCCTCAGGGTTTAAGGCACTCTTTATTTCATCCAGCAGGTAGTCACTTATACCATGGGTACCAGAAGGTTCCTCTAAAGGAAACCAAGATATCATCAGCCTTCAGTGATCATGCATGAGGCAACCACTATCATCCACTTAGGTCGCATCATCCCCAACTACCCATTGTTTCTTATATCTCAGAATCTAAGCTTCCAACCCTCTTGCTTGAGTCCTGCTTTTCTCTCTAGAGCTATCTCCACATCCAGCCTTACTACCCGAGGTCCTTCCTCCATGAAGGGTCAAACTCACAGGCATACCTCTACGTGGGTGAAGTCTAGGTGCGAACTTATGTTTGCTCAAGATCATCCATAGCCCTTTTATAAGCCATCCATCATGACCTCTTAACCAGGATTTCATCAAGCTATACCTTACTTGCCTAAGCCCATAGGGTAACTATAGGTTCTCTAACCTCATCCACGAAGGAGCTATCCTTTTCTATGGCATGCACGACCCTCTCCAGGGTTGGGTCGCCAAAGGTACTAGATCATCTACCCTCTTATGGCATCCCAAAGGCATGACCAACCAAACACTCGGTGAATCATGACATCCAACTCATCATGTCATCTCTCTCTCTAACCTTCACTTGGGGTTAGGGTTACCATCATCCTCAAAGGATGAGATAGATCTCTACCTTTAATGGAGGTCTCTACCTCCAAGACAAACTCTCTCTACTCATCCTCCTACCAAGGAGGTCTATCCCCAGGTCTCTCCTGAGGGCAATGACAACTCGTGTCATACGACCTAAGCATGCACTACTACAGAAGTGCCTTTTAGTGTCGGTTGTTTAACCCCCTTTGGCGTCGGTTTCTGAACGACGCCTATGTGGGCGCCGCTAAAAGGTTGGACACTTCAGCGTCGGTTAAAAAACCGACGCCTATTTAACATAAAGGCGTCGGTTTATTATAAAACACCGACGCCAAAAGGGTTCGCGCCACAGAAAACGGCGTCATCTAGGACGATTTCTGCGTCGGTTATATACTAAAAAACCGACGCAGAAAAGTGTCCTAGATGACTCCCATTTCCTGTAGCGCGAACACTTTTGGCGTCGGTGTTCAACAAAAAACCGACGCTGTAAGTCTGTGCTGACGGTTATCGGTAAATAACCGACGCCTATATCTATTTTTTTTAAAAAAAATCTGTTTGCAGGCCTGCTGTGGCTGGTCAGCAGGATGAGAACCTGCAGTTCAGTTTTCTGAACTGCAGGTTTACGACATCCATTGATATCAGCCTACAAACAGGCCACAAACCTGCAAAATTAACATAAAAAGATTCACACAAGTAGATACATTCAGACATCAATTCAATTGTCACGTTCACACATATAGAATCATTCAAATACATGTTTTAACATTCAGAAACATTCATTTACAAAGTATCATTCATCATCACTATCAACATCCAAATTATATCTAACAGTTTATGACCCCACATGCCTTCCTCCCCAGTTCCTGCCGCTAGACAACCACACAATGGATCCAAGAGGATATGCAGGCTTTTGCCAAAGACTATAGGCTGAGTTAACTATTGAGTTAACTCAGCCTATAGTCTTTGGCGAACGCCTGCAATCCTCTTGGATCCATTGTGTGGTCGTCTAGCGGCAGGAACTGAGGAGGAAGGCATGTGGGGTGATAAACTGTCAAGACTAGCACAGCAAGTTGCGATGGAGGTGGAGACGACGACGGTGGTGCTTCAGGCGACGCCTGCTTGGCCGGGTAGGGCTCGGCGAAAGGGTTCAACTGCGGCATGGCTTCGATGTAGTAGAGGGAAGGGAGGGGTTCAGAATCCTACGAGAAACGTTTAGAGATGAGGATATTACTGCGGAGGAGGAGGAAACGGTAGACGATATCTCGAGTTGGAATGTCCTCTCCGCGCATCAAGTTGCTCCAGTGCTTCAGTGGGTACATGTGCATCATCAACCTAAAATTTGACAAAAATAAACACACTGAATTAGGCCAATATAGAAATATAGGATATATGACATAACTAGAAGATAATGAATTTTATAGAAATACAGGATATGTTTTTAGAACTTACATTGGTATCCTCGCCATGCTCTTCATGGACAACATGCTCATCATGGACTTCATGCTCATCATGAACATCATTCTCATCATGGTCAACCATCTGAAAATGTCATAAAAAAGGCAAACATTTAGCATTTGTATCAACTAGAAAAAGGAAAACATTTAGCATTTGTATAAATTAGAAAAAGGAAAACATTTACCATTTGTATAAACATACATGTCTCTAAAATTGTGATCTTTTATCAATTAACAATCCTTCATTGTGATCTCCGCGCACATATAAGTCATCATTAGCTTCAATATTTTGTGGAGTTGGCAACCCAACTGAGAATGGACTGGAGTCATCATACTTATCATAGTACTCTTCTTCATCTATAGGATCTTCAATGAACTGTCTTTTACCATGAAGAACAACCGACCATTTATCATTTGCAGGATCATCGATATAGAATATTTGTTTTGCCTGTGATGCCAATATGAATGGTTCAGCCTTCTCGCCAATCATTTCAAAGTTCACCAAAGTGAAACCCAATTCATCCACTATAACTCCTTTGGTGTTATCAACCCAATTACATTTAAAGAGCGGAATATTGAAATCTATGTAGTCAAACTCCCAAATGTCTTCAATGACACCGTAATATGACATTTTAGCTTCACGTGGACTCTTATCCTTTGCACTTGCAAAGTACATAGTTGACGCTTGAAGAGTGACCCCACTATTTTGGACGACACTCTTATCATCTTGGCGCTTTGTGTAATATGTGAATCCATTAATGTCAAACCTTTCATAAGACATAACATTCGGTTTTGGTTTAAAGGCGAGACATTTGATAGTTTCTGTAATATCATTTGGTGTTTGAGATAGTTGATGTAAGACTTTATCTTCAAACCACTTAGTAAAAGTCTTATTATGCTCTCTAGCAAGCCACATTGAACTTGCTCGAGGATGTTGTCTCTTTATGAAATTGGTATGTTCCTCGATATAAACACTCACTTCGTCCATATTATGTAAAATATACAAGTGAGCTTGTTCCAACTGCTCACGGCTGATTACTTTCACCCGTGATCCCAAAATTCCTTTGCCCTCCTCAATATTCTTGTCATTATCAGGAGTGTCATTACCACTGAGAAAGTCATTGCAGAAATCCATAACCTCTCTCGCCACATAACCTTCAATAATACTCCCTTCAGGACGATAACTGTTTCGAACATCACCTTTAAAAACGCTCATGTATCGTTCAAAGGGATACATCCAATGCAAGAAAACCGGTCCCAAGATTTTCACTTCCCTAGTCAAGTGGACAACAAGATGTACCATGATATCAAAGAACGAAGGAGGGAAATACATCTCAAGCTGACATAGGGTAACAACCACTTCTCTTTGCAAATTATCGAGAGTATCAGGGTCAATAACTTTGCTGCATAGACTGTTGAAAAAGAAACAAAGTCTGGTAATTGCAAACCTTACATGCTTCGGCAATATAGATCGAATTGCCACGGGCAATATTTGTTGCATTAGAGTGTGACAATCATGAGATTTAAGACCTATCAACTTCAGATTTTTCATTGATACCAATCTACGGATGTTGGATGAGTAACCATGTGGCACCTTAACATTTACCAAGCATTCACAAAAAGTTTTCTTCTCCTTTCTAGACAACGTGTAACAAGCGGGAGGTAAGTATGTTCTTTTATTACCCATTTCACGTAATTCTGTTAATTCTGACCTTATTCCCATTTCACGTAGGTCCAGTCTAGATTTTATCCCATCTTTAGTCTTACCTGGTATATTTAATAGAGTACCAATGATGCTATCACAGACATTTTTCTCAACGTGCATTACATCGATACAATGCCTGACTGACAAAGAACTCCAATAAGGAAGATCCCAAAATATTGACTTCTTTTTGAATGAAGAATTGTCACTCCGTGTGGCCATACTACATTGTGATTTCTTACCAAATTCATTGACAATGTCTTTTACTCTTTCATAAACAACATCCCCTGGTATAGGTTTAGGTGCACTCCGTTCATCATTCCATCCATTGAATGCTTTGCGCTTCCTACGATACAGATGGAATTTTGAAAGAAACCTTCGATGATCAAGATATATAGTCTTGCCGCCATATTTTAGTCTTATTGAATCAGTGTTTTCTTCACATATAGGACACGCTTTAGCTCCTTTGACACTATATCCAGACAAATTCCCATATGCCGGAAAGTCATTAATAGTGCAAAACAACATAACATGCAAACGAAATGTCTCTCTTACAGAAGCATCATAGGTCATCACACCTTCAGCCCAAAGTTTCTTTAAGTCATCAATCAAAGGTTCAAGATAAACATCGATATCATTTCCGGGTTGTTTAGGGCCCGATATCAACAATGACAACATAACGTACTTATTTTTCATACACAGCCAGGGAGGAAGATTGTATATAACAAGCATGACTGGCCAAGTGCTATGTTGGCTGCTCAATGTCCCGTACGGATTCATCCCGTCTGTACAAAGCCCAAGTCTTAGATTCCTGACTTATTCACCAAATTCAGGGAACAATACATCAATCTTCTTCCACTGTGGGGAATCAGACGCATGTCATAGGATCCCATCATTATTTTTCTTAACATCTGCATGCCACCTCAAATTCTTCGCATCTTTCGGATTTGCAAACAAGCGTTGAAACCGTGATGTTATAGGTAGATACCACAACACCTTGGCAGGAGAACCAGTTTTGGACTCCCCCGAAGTCATCAATTTATATCGTGACGCACCACATTTTGGACAATCTTTCAAATCTACATAGTCCTTTTGAAATAATACACAATCATTCGGGCATGCGTGTATCTTTTTGGCCTCCATTCCCATTGGGCACAACATTTTCTTTACCTGGTATGTTGAGATTGGCAGCTCGTTTCCTTCAGGAAGAATTTCTTTCAACAAAGTCAACAATTCAGTGAAGCTTTTGTCGCTCCATCTATTCTTAGCTTTCAACTTATACAATCTCAGCACAGCGCTAAGCTTCGTAAACTTAGCACAGCCTGTGTATAACGATATCTCAGCATCATGCACAATGTTTGTAAAGATAGGAGGTGGATCGGTGTGCTCTACCCTACAACTATACAGCATCGCATCAACAATGTCTGCTGGAACTGGTTCGTTCACATTTACATCATCGGAGGCAATTTCTTCTTCCACCCAAGCACTGCTATTGACATCTACTGGATTCGATTTTGAAATCTCTCCATGCCAGTGCCATTCTGTATAGCCTTGTACAATCCCGTTGCACATGACATGACTTTTGATTTCCTCACCAGTGTTGAGTTTCAAGTTGTTACCGCAATGCCTACATGGACAGTAGAACCTATCTGTAGGTTTTTTCCTATGTTCCTCGGCAAATCTAATAAACTGATCAAGACCAGATATAAACTCTGGGGTGCAACGATTACGAATGGACATCCATGATCTATCCATTCTATGATCAGAGAAAGCAAGTATATATTAGGAAAGCAAGTATATATTAGGAAACAAGTATATACGCAAGTATGTCGTATTACAGTTCATCATTAAGAAAGATATAAGCAAGTATGTCGTATTAAAATAGACTAAACAATAAAAGAATTTTTTTTTGAGGCAAGACAATATGAGAAAATAGTAGTGTAATCATGTAAATGGGAACATTCATGGGAACACACACTTCAGTTATAAGCATTCATGTAGCAACTTACAGTTCCATTCATGGGAACACACACTTTAGTTATAACAATAACTAAACAAAGGGGTTGGTGTACCCCTAAACGTGCGCATAATTAAAAAAACTATTACTACAGACAAGTCTAGATAGATAGACAACTAAATACTACACCAACATGGTCCCGCATGCATCAGTAACTTCTTTTTGATGATGAAGCTGTGTCACGAAGCTCCTCACTGTATTTAGACGAATCTGAACTGATAGGGGCCTCAGATTCAGATTTGTCTGAGCTGATATGCGACGCCGTGCGCTCATACCGCAGAAGATGATCGGGGGTCTCGCAGTTGTTGTTGGTTATCCAAACTTTGATGGAATTATCGCCAACTGGACGGAGAAAAAGCCTATTCTAATGGACCACATGCAGCTCTCCAATCCAATCACGCCAACCGGATTTTGATACAAGATTTCCCGCCAAATCATACTCAACCTCGATTACATGTGAATAATTTCCAAAAGTTAGGGTCACTTTACCAGGCATGTAGTGTCTTCCTTTTAGAAAACGCCAATGTTTGGGTATGACCAATTGGTTTAAGGAACGATCATCTAGGATGATGTCCAATTGTTCTTCAATAGGGAATGTTAACATTGACATAGAGGCCCAATTCATAGTCATTGTTATGGGAAGACAGAGACTGCACAATATTAGTATTAACAAAGTGTAAGTACATATAACGATGTTATATATTTTCAGAAAAAGTTGTATAACATCAGTTAACCTTTTAAACAAGTATATATTAGGAAACAAGTATATATTAGTCAATCTTGGACGGGTTTCTAGGCCAACAAACACATTTGATGTCAATCTTATATATAATAAATGTGTACCACCTATCCCATCCTTGAACACCTAATCTCACTTAGGATGTAAGTGTATAATGTGTATTTGGTTTTCAAGAAAATTTCGGCAGCATTTCCCCGTTGTTCTCTAAGTACATATGTACTTAGAGAACAAACGGGGAAATGCTACCGAAATTTTCTCGAAAACCCAATACACATTATACACTTACATCCTAAGTGAGATTAGGTGTTCAAGAACAGTCCCAAACTGGGGACTATCCAAGATTTACTCCTACTGAGTAAATCTTGGACGGGTTTCTAGGCCAACAAATACATGTGTTGTCATTCTTATATAAACCCTATAATTCATGAAATCATTCTAATTCAATTTAATATGTTGGGATCACATAATTATATAATGACATCAGAATATATAGAAGAATTATAATTAACATGATTAACAACATGCTCATCAAACTAGGGTTTTCTTGAATATCATCTAATAAATCAAGAATTTCATAGTTTCAAACATGCAATAATTCACAATGCAATGTTATAAACTATAGGCAACATGGATAGATGAAATAAATAAACATCCAGCATCTATCACTTATTCAATCTTCAAGAAACCTTGACAAACATCCAACATCTATCACTTATATAATTTGCATGTATATACACCCTAAAGTGCCACAAATCATATAATAAAACTATCATGTTATGATATTAGGACCACTTAAAGCAGATTAGGCACATTAAGCAAGCAGAGTAGGGAGCCAATTTCGTGCAAACAGATTAGGCAACTGATTAGGTCAGCACATAAAGAACCAATTTCACGCCTGGGTAGGTCTGCAGGTACCTGGGCAAGAAGAGTAGGGTGAGGTCGAGCTGGTTGAGTACGTGGGTGGCGGCCGACGAGCTCCAGAACCAGCGGCAGTGACTCCGACGAGCAGGAGCGTCAGCCGCAGCAGGCAGGCAGGCGGCCAGGCGGCGGCAGGCAGGCAGCGGCCAGGCGGCGGCAGGCAGGCAGCGGCCAGGCGGAGGAGAAGGAGAAGGGGGTACGGCGGCGCCGGTTCTCAGGCGTGGCAGGCAGGTGGGCACCAGGCGTTGCGGCGGCGCCGGTTGTCAGGCGTGGCGGAGGCGCAGGCGGTTGGAGCAGCAGGGCGGGCAGCAGGGGTGCCAGAGAAGAAACGCGTCGGAGAGGGGCGCCGGAGAGGGGACGCCGGAGATGGGGCAATGGAGAGAAGCGCCGGAGAAAAACTAGTACCAGCAGCAGAGAAATCGCCGGAGAAATCGCCGCAATAGGGAAATAGGGTAGCAATGAAACATAAGAAAGGGGAAGAGTCGGGCGATCGAAGGTTATGAAGTTCCCCAATAGCGTCGGTTGTTTACAACAACCGACGCCTAAACATCTTTACCGTCGGTCGTTCGCAACATCCGACGTCCATTTGGACGATATTTTCGTGAAAATGTTTGGCGGGAACCACATTCAGCGTCGGTGATTAAAGGACGACCGACGCGGAAAAGGACACTTTTCGCGCAAATTTCCATCGCACATAAGCGTCAGTGTTTTAACTACAGACTCGACGCCGAAAGTGACATTATTTTTTTCGCTCGAAAATTGGATGACATGATGCGTCGGTTTTGTATAAACAACCGACGCTGTATAAAAAGCGGTACCCGTGTTTGGCTGGTCTTTGAATATAGACGTCGGTTCTTCTAAATAACCGACGCCTTTAATATAAGGCGTCCGTGTTCCTTAATAACCGACGCCCAGAAAAGCGACACTGAATGCTATTTCTGTAGTAATGATGTATCTATTACGCTTACTCTATTAAGCTTATGTCCATGACATCTTATTTACATGCTTTTTATTAATTTGGTGGATGATTCCTTAATCCTTATCAAACTTACCCATACCTCAAGAGGGTGAGGAGAAGAGAGGAAACCCTAATCATGTAGGTCCTTAATAGAATTTTAGTTGAGAGGGGATGAACAAGATGAGAGAGTCCTAAAGGTATCTTATTTCAAGTCATATCCTAAGACTTTGGCCAGACAGTCACACAGATCCGGGAGTCCTTGTATTCCGACTAGCGGTGCGGAGGAAAATATTGCCAGCCCCCGGACGTGATCCTTTTCTAGGCACCTCAGTCTTTCGGACAATCCTCTAATAACTCCCTTGGTTTCTACAGAATTTGTAAAATTTAATAATTATTAAAGATTAATTGAGGAACCTATGCTCTGATACCAATTGTAACGACCCCACCTCCCGGTAACCCCCAATTAAGGGATACCCGAAGGTCAGAGCCATTATTCAATTAACAGGATCAAAGGTTTGACAAAAAATCAGTAATAATTAATAAACTTTACCAACTAAACTGAAAACGGGTACAAAATAAAACTTTGTTTACCTTTTAAAATCTGGGATTTCTAATCTTCTATCCATGAAGATACTAATCTAACTAATCCTCATGCGCACGTTACTTCTCATTTAATTCCACATATGCCACTTTACTGTTTGTTCTTTTCATTTGTACCTAAAACGTCGAAAAACAAAACGTCGGTCAGTCGAAGTTGGTATGTGGGGGAAACAATAATTGTGCAACTATGTCAACAATGTAATCAACCAAATATCATTTAACAACCAAGATTACTTTTTAAGCAATACTACTCAATCCTTGCCTATCCCCTTTCTCTGTAATGTCCCTGCAGTGGACATGGATACCACCTCTCATATGGTGGATCCTTACCCCCATGGCCCTACCACACAGGTAGCTAATACCTAGGTGTAACATCCCTGACCTGGGTTATAACATAACCCTGGAAGTTTTGCCTAAATATGTAATTATATACTTGTGAATACTCCCTGGCATGTAATTAAGTTCCTTAGGAACATATATTCTCAATTTTTGCTCCTTTTTAAACAAAGTTGTAGCATTGTGTTGTATGCAGGGACCTATGTGCAAATTACCCAGTTTAAGGGTTCAACTTGCAAATTCACAGGTTAAGATGTTCCTTTGATGTTGAGACATCATGAGGATATTTATGATGAAGTTTGAAGGATTTCCCAAGCTTGAGCACCAAGATGCAGCTATGGAAGCAATCCCTATGCTTGAAAACCCTAATTTGGAATAAAGTGTAATTTACCCAAATTGAGGGGTGCAACTTGTAATTTTCACCTTCTAGAGCATCTTTTATAACTCTTGTCATCATTTAGAGTAGAAATGATGAAGGGGACACATCAATGAATAATCAGATAAGAAAAGTGATCCTTGTGATAAAAATCACCTAAATGGGTATGGAGACCTTTCATGTATGTACCCTAGTTGAAAGTTGGCTTTCTTTACCCTTAGATCTTGAGATTTCATTATCTGTGAATAAGTTTAGATGAGTTTGGACGTGCCCTTGAGCAAGGAGGGACTTAGATGTAAATTCCATGCTTTAGAGGTCCTTATGGTGTAAAAAGGCCTAAAGTATATAAGCCTTTTCTTTGCAAACAAGTGAACGGATCCTTCATTTCCTTCACTTCTACTTTTATTTCTCAAACGACCAAGGCTAGATCTGGAGATCAGTGGGGCGACCAACCTATTCTAGGTTAGAGAACACCACCTTCTATCTCGAATTCATGGATGAATTCATCTATTAAGGTTGGTTTTGTGGATAGCTTACTTAGTTCTGTCTTTCTAGCCATTCCTTTCCAACGTTTCCTTGGAGAATCCACCTTGTCCGACCTATGGAAGCTCAAGGACGCCATTAAAGCTTGGATCTTGGAAGCTTGGAGCTTTAGGAACAACCTTTAGGCGGGTTTTATAACTCTAACTCTTTGCTTTATATGCATACTTTGTTCTTGCATTTTAGCATGTTAGTTCTTCTTTTGCCTCCCTTCTTCCTTGCACTTTTGCAAGCAAAACGGTGGAAGAACTGACCTTGATAGAGGTTGAAGATGAGGGGCGTGAATCCCTATGTTACTTTATCAAACGACCTTGCACCCTTTTGGTCCAAACGGTTGCAAACCGTTTGGGGTCAAACGGTTTCAAACCGTTTGCTCTCAAACGGTCTTGCAAGACCGTTTGGATTGAAACGGTCTCAAGACCGTTTGATAGGGTTGACCAAGGGACGACCGTTTGAGGGTCTGTTGGTAATATATTGAATTTCATTCCTGCAAAGAATCAAAGTTTAATTCTTAACCAATTGAGAGTTGAAGGCACTTCAACATCCAAACCCTAATCGGGTTAAAATTGCTGTTTTAAAACATAGATCTTGTTGAGTTTTGGGTTGAAGGACCCAAACGGTCTCAAGACCGTTTGGGGGTTCCTCCAAACGGTCTCAAGACCGTTTGGGCACAACCCAAGACCGTTTGGGCACAACCCAAGACCGTTTGAAGGTCTATGGTTGAGATAATCTAATGGTTTGAAGGTCCAATTGCAATAAGTTGATGAATTGATAAAAATACTGATTTTTGACCTAATTGGAGTTCAACCCTAATCTAACCGACTTGGTTTTTGGTCAAACTTTGGGCAAACGGTCTCAAGACCGTTTGGATGATGTCCAAACGACCTCAAGACCGTTTGGGCCAAGTTTGGGCCCAATTTGAGGTCAATTGATAGGTTCAACCTTGAATTGATTCACATTGTTGAATATTGATGACCACCCGATTTGAAACCCTAATTGAGAAGGATTTAACCCTAATTGGCTTTCAATTGAGGGTCAATTTTATGTCCAATTGATTAAGGCTAATCTTAGTTAACTCAATTTATAAGTGGTTATCATGGATTTGGTTAATTGAGGGGTTCAACATACATATCCATGACCAATTGTATCTTTTGAAACACTTTGGAGGTCCAAACGGTTTGAGCCCATTTGGACCAAACGGTATCAAGACCGTTTGGGCTCAAACGATCTCAAGGTCGTTTGGACCAATCGATCTCAAGTCGTGTTGATCAAACGGTTTCAAACCGCATGAGCTTCAAACGGTTTGGAAAGTCAACCTTTCTAAACAGTCAACACACCCAAACGGTCTCAAGACCGTTTGAGGGCAAACAGTCTCAAGACCGTTTGAGACCAAATGGTCTCAAGACCATTTGGTGGGTGAAGGTTGAAACCGTTTGAAGGTGTTCAAGGTGGTTTGTACTTGATCAATTGATGGTGTAATTGGTTCAATGGTGATCTAATCTAAACCCTAATGGTAACCTAGGTCATTAGGGGACTAAGTGATTAATGAGTTGACCCATGATGGTGATCATGAGGTAAATTACCAAAATACTCTTGAGGGGTTTAATGGAGTAAAACCTTGTTCTAATCAAACCCTAATCACATGATAGTGATGTTTTGGTTTATGTTAGTCAATAAGGACTTAACCCAACCTGATCTAGTGTGGTGTTATCACCATCTACTAGTAAGAGGAGAGAGAAAGTATCCTAAGAGAGAGAAAGTACCCTTTTATGGTGGAAACTCAAGTAAGATACTTTCAATACACATGAATGTGCATGATTAGGGAATGATCCACCTATGTGAGATCATGGAAACCCTAATTATGATGTCTAGTGAATCTTAATCTTATTTAAGAGCTTAATTGATGATTTTTATCATACATGATGATGTAATGAGTACAATTCACCATGGAGTGAATAGTAAACCCTAATTCTAGGGTGATGACATGAAAGATGAATAGTAAACCCTGATTGATGAATTGTTTACTGTTACCAGTTGAATTAACCTTGTAGGTTGTCAGGAGATGATGATCATATCCAGGTATGGATTACAATACTTTATTCACTGAAAGCATGTCATAAGATTTATGAATAAGTGAAATATCTTGATGCACTGTTAGTGACATCTATTGAGATTTATGGGCTGTAAGATCCATAAATACCATCAAGGTCATGCTTAACAAATGACTTGAGATGAGATGATTGAGGACTGATGATTCAAAAGAGTTAGGCCTGCTACATTTTAGTATTCTCATTTATAGCTGTTTTGCTAATGTTATTGTTTGAAGAACAATGTATGATGTTAAAAGAATACTGAATGTACCTAACTAATCAAGTGTAATGTAGAGCCCTGATCATAGATCCATCATTGTCAGAGTCTAAATGATGGTGAAACAGGTTTTCCCAAGGGAACTCCTGGATCACATACTTTTGAGTATGTGGGGGAAATGGATGTGTAAATCCTTACATCCTAGTGTAGGAATTGATGTAGATTTTTATAGTCCGTCAAACCTTCACTACAAAACCCAAAAGGTGAGATGTATCACTATTCTCCCAAGAAGACACAAACACCGCATCGGTGAAAGATAAACAAGAAATCTTCCGATGACGAAGAGAGTACAGAACGCCACTGTAACTCTAAAATAGCGAAGGTCCAGTTTACCCTGGTGAGCTATAAACAGCAGACGTCCTGCAAGATGTCCTGCAAACAATCCTCTAACTGACTGAGGAAGATGAGGTCATAAGAATCTGGATCTTTTAATGACCCATGTATGATACTGATGTGACTTCTTAGCGATCAGTTGGAGTATGAGTGGTATGCCTCATCTCCATAGGGCATAATAATAATGTTTGAAAAACATAATCAACAGCGTAGTATATCTGTTAGAGTTAACTACGAGTTACTTGATTGATGTTACACTGAATAAAGTATATGTTCTTCATGTTTCATAAATGTTGAACTCTTGCTTATTATCAAAACTGTAATTGAATACTTTGAAAGCTTTTACTGCTTAAGTTATTCTTTGTTTTGCTTATAAAGCTTCTAGTGGAGAGTTATAACTCTCGCTGGGGCAATTATGTATAATTGTCTCACCCCGTAGACTTCAACTTTTTATGTGGTCGTCGAAGACGTAGGAACCGGTCTAAAGGTGACCAATCCCAGCAACAGCAGCACCAGGAGCAGCAGTAAATCTCAGGTGGAGATTCAGCCTGCTATGTGGTGTAGTTAGAGTCAGTCCTATGTGTCCTCTGTACTCTCAGGTCTTGGAGTCTTTTTGGTCATGAGTTCTTGAGATTTTGTATCATGTTGTATATAATTACTCAAGAAGTAATTTGACAGAGATGTATACAGTTTAAATCCTTTTTCTATGGAAAAGGTTTGTGGTTTCAAGCTCTTATCTCGAAAAGTTTTAATTTCCCGTGATTTTTGTCTTCCGCTGATTATCGATTGCTTTCGCTTAAGTTTAAATCGTGATTATTTCATGGTTTGGAGATCGGAGCCCACAATTAAGTGGTATCAGAGCTCTAGGTTCTTCGAGTCTACAGAGGCATAGGACTTAGGAAGTCGAGTCTATCTTTAGTATTCCTTCCTTATCTAATAGAATCTTCTGCTCCTCAGGAGAAGAAGATACATAAGAATGTCAGAGCCACATGATGAGAACGTGGTAGAAAGTAGTGCTAGTGCACCTCAAGGCGGTGCAGGAGTACCAGAGATAGAACAGCCTGTACCTGAGCAACCCAGAGAGCCACCCCAGTTCGACCCAACCGACATGGGTAACCCAACAGTTGAAACGATGTTCGGGCAGTTTATGATTGCCATGACACACATAACCGACAGGATGCCTATGCCTGCACCCAGGGCACCTGTCCAGCCAGAAGGTCAAGGTATCGGAAAGACGTTCGAGTGACTACGTCGTGTCGGAGCTACCGAGTACCTTGGGACTGCTGACCCCGCAGATGCTGATCTGTGGTTGACGGAGTTGGAGAAGGCTTTTAGGATTCTCAATATCCCTAAAGCTGAGAAGGTCAGACATGCTGTCTATCTTCTCAAAGGAAGCGCTGGTCATTGGTGGACAATGGAAGAGCAGAAGAGACCTGGAATGGAGATCTCGTGGGAAGACTTTCAGCGGGAATTTGTTCATAGATATTTCCCAAAGACCTTCCTAGACGAGAAGATCTCTCAATTTGAGAGACTGAGACAGGGCATGATGAACATTAGCAAGTATGAAGCTAAGTTCATGGAGTTGTTGCGGTTCTGTCCGCACATGGCTGCCACAGAAGAAGAAAGAATCAGGAGATTTGAGAGGGGTTTGAATGCTGACATGACTACCCCTGTGTCTGCCTTAGAAAACCGAGAGAGATTCTCTACCTTCGTTGAGTCAGTCTGAAGGATAGAGAGATCTGTGGTTGAGAAGAGGCAAACTCAGAAAAGATATCCACAGTTCCAGGGTTCTTCATCTAAGGACTTTAAGAAGCCTAGATCCTCTGCACCTAACCCTCCACCACCTAGATCTAGTTCTCAGACTTAGTGGTCTCCAAGTAGATGTAGAGGACGAGGACAACCACCTCGGGAGACTCAGAGTTCTGCATCAATGTTCGTTACTGGACCACCAAGACCTCAAGAGAGAAGCTGCTACAACTGTGGTAAGGTGGGACATTTGATGAAGGACTGCCGGTCTAAGCCTATCAGTGTGACACAGCCTCCGAGACAAGGTCAACAGGGATCACAGAGAGGGCAATCTCAAGGAGCAGATCGAGGACGCGGGCAAGCGTCTCAAGCTGGATCATCAGCACCACCTCAGCAGCAGGCTACATCAAGGTTCTATGCTATGAACCCACCAGAGGCAGTGGTCGATCCACAAGTGGTGACAGGTCAGATGGAACTTTTATATTCTGATATGTCTAAATCTTGTGTAGTATTTGTTCTGATTGACCTGGGTGCTACACACTCTTTCATCACTCGAAGAGTGATTCACAACTGCAATATGACAGCTAGTCATAGGGCAGATAGTTTGTTGTTGGAGACTCCGTTGAGTGGGTCTGCCGTTCTGCAAGAAGTATGCTCTCCCTGCATACTCTTCTTTTCTAAACATCGCATTCAAGTGGACCTTATACCGCTTGATATGCAAGGATTTGATGTAATCCTAGGGATGGATACCTTGGAAAGGTATCGAGTTGTCTTGTATTGTGAGTCCAAGTTGGCAGTGTTTGCTGATGAAAGCAACACATGGATCTTTCAAGGAGAAAGAAAGATTCTGCCCACCTGTCTTGTATCAGCTATGGTTGCTGATAAGTTGATGAGGCAAGGATGTTATGCGTTCTTGGCCCATGTGGTAGATGTTACCAAGGAGAGTCCCAACCCTGTTGAAGTTCCTATAGTCAGGGAATTCGAGGATGTGTTTCCTGAAGAACTTCCTGGTATACCACCACCTCGGGAGATTGATTTTGAGATCAATTTGGTCCCAGATACGAAACCCATAGCCCAGAATCCGTATAGGATGGTGCCTGCCGAGATGGCAGAACTCAAGAAACAGCTTCAAGAGTTACTTGAGAAGGGTTTCATCCGACCGAGTACCTCACCTTGGGGTGCTCCGGTTTTGTTTGTTAAAAAGAAAGATGGATCAATGCGGTTGTGCATTGATTATAGACAACTCAATAAAGTAACAATAAAGAACAAGTACCCTTTGCCGAGGATTGATGATCTTTTTGACCAATTGCATGGTGCAACAGTCTTCTCCAAGATAGACTTAAGGTCTGGATATCATCAACTCCGCATTAAGGATAGTGACATATCCAAGTCTGCCTTTAGGACAAGATATGGTCACTATGAGTTCACGGTTATGTCGTTTGGACTAACCAATGCACCAGCTGCATTCATGGAACTCATGAATAGAGTTTTTCGACCTTTCCTTGATCAGTGTGTTGTCGTCTTCATAGATGACATCCTGATTTATAGTAAGGATGCTCAGCAACATGAGCAGCATCTTCGCCAAACTCTGACCTTGCTAAGAGAACACAAGCTATACGCTAAATTTAGCAAGTGTGAGTTCTGGCTGCCGGAGGTATCTTTTCTTGGACATGTGATATCTGCCTCGGGAATTCATGTTGACCCTAAAAAGGTAGAATCTGTTCTACAGTGGGAACAACCGAAGACACCGACGGAGATTAGAAGTTTCTTGGGATTAGCTGGTTATTATCAAAGGTTTATTAAGAATTTCAGTTCTATAGCCTTACCTTTGACCAAGTTAACCCGAAAAGATGTTCCTTTTGCCTGGAGTGATAAGTGTCAACAGTCTTTTCAACTGTTGAAGGAGAGGTTGACAAGTGCACCTGTGCTTGTGCTACCTGAGCCAGGAAAAGGATATGTAGTCTTCTGTGATGCCTCCAAGAATGGACTTGGGTGTGTGTTGATGCAGGATAAACAAGTGATTTCTTTTGCTTCCCGACATCTTAAGAAACACGAGGAGAATTATCCAACACATGATCTAGAGTTAGCTGCTGTGGTCCATGCTTTGAAGATCTGGAGACATTATCTCTACGGAGAAACCTTCCAGATTTTCACGGACCACAAGAACCTTAAGTATATCTTCTCTCAGCATGAGCTTAACATGAGGCAACGTCCCTGGATGGAGTTAATCAAGGACTACGACTGTACAATTGATTACCATCTGGGCAAGGCCAATGTGGTTGCAGATGCCTTGAGTAGGAAATCAGCAACATCAACCATGGATAGAGCACTACTAAGTTCCCTAGTATGCTCTAGAAGAGATATGCTTATCTCTTTAAGGAAAGACAATGTGCAGTTGAAGGTATCATTGTTAGCTGGTTTGTTAGCTGAGATGCAGATTAAACCTACTCTAAGAGAGCAGATAAAGGAAGCACAACAAGTTGATGCTGCAGTTCAGCAGATTAGATCTGAGTTTGGTGATGAGAAGCGAGAAGGTTTTCATGAGTCAGATGACCAGGTGGCATGCTATCATGGGAGGATGATAGTGCCAGATGTAGATAACTTGAGGAAGTTAGTTCTGGAGGAAGCTCATTCTTCAATGTATGCTA
Organism: Alisma plantago-aquatica; assembly: GCA_963693085.1. Classification (NCBI taxonomy): domain Eukaryota; kingdom Viridiplantae; phylum Streptophyta; class Magnoliopsida; order Alismatales; family Alismataceae; genus Alisma; species Alisma plantago-aquatica. The sequence goes on along the minus strand of OY856413.1, from coordinate 627,729,050 downwards.
TGCATCCAGGGAGCACCAAAATGTATTGAAACTTGAAAGATATGTATTGGTGGCCTGGAATGAAGAAGGATATAGCTGAGTTTGTTCTGAGGTGTCCTGTGTGTCAGCAGGTCAAGGCTGAGCACCAGAAACCTGCAGGAACAATGCAACCCTTACCCATACCACAATGGAAATGGGACCATGTGACCATGGACTTTGTTGTTGGCCTACCCAGGACAAGCAAAGGACATGATTCCATTTGGGTAGTTGTTGATAGGTTGACTAAGACAGCACATTTCCTACCTGTCAAAACAACCTATTCTGCTGAAAGGTTATCCCAGTTGTATGTTTAGGAGATAGTGCGTTTGCACGGAGTTCCTGTCACTATAGTTTCTGACAGAGGTCCCCAGTTTACAAGTCGCTTTTAGGAACAGTTACACAGAGCCCTAGGCACCAAGCTAAGGTTTAGTACAACCTTTCACCCACAGACTGATGGACAGTCGGAAAGGACTATACAGACCTTGGAAGACCTGTTGAGAGCATGTGTTCTCCAGTTTACCGGGAGTTGGGATCTACATCTGAACTTGATAGAGTTTGCCTATAACAATAGCTATCAGCATAGCATTGATATGGCACCATATGAAGCCTTATATGGTAGACGTTGTATATCACCCTTTTGTTGGTATGAGACTGGTGAGCACCAGTTGTTAGGTCCTGATCTTGTGCAACAAACTACATATAAGATTAAAGTTATACAGGAACAACTTAAGACTGCACATGATAGGCAGAAATTGTATGCTGATAAACGTCATAGACCCCTAGAGTTCCAGGTTGGAGACAGAGTATATCTTAAGGTCTCACCTTGGAAAGGAGTCCTTCGTTTTGGAAGGAAAGGGAAGTTAGCTCCTAGATTTATGGGACCTTATCCAATTGTTGAAAGAGTTGGAAAGGTGGCCTATAGACTAGAGTTACCTCAGGAGTTGCAGAAGCTACACCCTGTGTTTCACATTTCCATGCTGAGGAAATGTCACCCGGACACCGAGTCAGTTCTACAACCTATGGAAGTAGAATTGAATGAAGATATAACATATGAGGAGGGACCAGTGTCAATCCTTGATAACAGAACAAAAAAATTAAAGAAGAAAGATATAAGTCTTGTGAAAGTCCTCTGGAACCATCATGGTGTTGAAGAAGCCACTTGGGAACTAGAGGATGAGATGAGAAGGAAATACCCTACTCTTTTCTTCTAATACGCTTTATCGATTTCAGGGATGAAATCCTTGTGAAGGGGTGGATAATTTGTAACATCCCTGACCTGGGTTATAACCTAACCCTGGAAGTTTTGCCTAAATATGTAATTATATACTTGTGAATACTCCCTGGCATGTAATTAAGTTCCTTAGGAACATATATTCTCAATTTTTGCTCCTTTTTAAACAAAGTTGTAGCATTGTGTTGTATGCAGGGACCTATGTGCAAATTACCCAGTTTAAGGGTTCAACTTGAAAATTCACAGGTTAAGATGTTCCTTTGATGTTGAGACATCATGAGGATGTTTATGATGAAGTTTGAAGGATTTCCCAAGCTTGAGCACCAAGATGCAGCTATGGAAGCAATCCCTATGCTTGAAAACCCTAATTTGGAATAAAGTGCAATTTACCCGAATTGTTGGGTGCAACTTGTAATTTTCACCTTCTAGAGCATATTTTATAACTCTTGTCATCATTTAGAGTAGAAATGATGAAAGGGACACATAAATGAATAATCAGATAAGAAAAGTGATCCTTGTGATAAAAATCACCTAAATAGGTATGGAGACCTTTCATGTATGTACCCTAGTTGAAAGTTGGCTTTCTTTACCCTTAGATCTTGAGATTTCATTAGTTGTGCATAAGTTTAGATGAGTTTGGACGTGCCCTTGAGCAAGGAGGGACTTAGATGTAAATTCCATGCTTTAGAGGTCCTTATGGTGTAAAAAGGCCTAAAGTATATAAGCCTTTTTTTTGCAAACAAGTGAACGGATCCTTCATTTCCTTCACTTCTCCTTTTCTTTCTCAAACGACCAAGGCTAGCTCTGGAGATCAGTGGGGTGACCAACCTGTTCTAGGTAAGAGAACACCACCTTCTAGCTCGAATTCATGGAGGAATTCATCTATTAAGGTTGGTTTTGTGGATAGCTTACTTAGTTCTATCTTTCTAGCCATTCCTTTCCAACGTTTCCTTGGATAATCCACCTTGGCCGACCTATGGAAGCTCAAGGACGCCATTAAAGCTTGGATCTTGGAAGATTGGAGCTTTAGGAACAACCTTTAGGCGGGTTTTATAACTCTAACTCTTTGCTTTATATGCATACTTTGTTCTTGCATTTTAGCATGTTAGTTCTTCTTCTGCCTCCCTTCTTCCTTGCACTTTTGCAAGCAAAACGGTGGAAAAACCGACCTTGATAGAGGTTGAAGATGAGGGGCGTGAATCCTTATGTTACTTTATCAAACGACCTTGGACCCTTTTGGTCCAAATGGTTGCAAACCGTTTGGGGTCAAACGGTTTCAAACCGTTTGCTCTCAAACGGTCTTGCAAGACCGTTTGGATTGAAACGGTCTCAAGACCATTTGATAGGGTTGACCAAGGGACGACCGTTTGAGGGTCTGTTGGTAATATATTGAATTTCATTCCTGCAAAGAATCAAAGTTTAATTCTTAACCAATTGAGAGTTGAAGGCACTTCAACATCCAAACCCTAATCGGGTTAAAATTGCTGTTTTAAAACATAGATCTTGTTGAGTTTTGGGTTGAAGGACCCAAACGGTCTCAAGACCATTTGGGGGTTCCTCCAAACGGTCTCAAGACCGTTTGGGCACAACCCAAGACCGTTTGAAGGTCTAGGGTTGAGATAATCTAATGGTTTGAAGGTCCAATTGCAATAAGTTGATGAATTGATAAAAATGCTGATTTTTGACCTAATTGGAGTTCAACCCTAATCTAACCGACTTGGTTTTTGGTCAAACTTTATGCAAACGGTCTCAAGACCATTTGGATGATGTCCAAACGACCTCAAGACCGTTTGGGCCAAGTTTGGGCCCAATTGGAGGTCAATTGATAGGTTCAACCTTGAATTGATTCACATTGTTGAATATTGATGACCACCCGATTTGAAACCCTAATTGAGAAGGATTTAACCCTAATTGGCTTTCAATTGAGGGTCAATTTGATGTCCAATTGATTAAGGCTAATATCAGTTAACTCAATTTATAAGTGGTTATCATGGATTTGGTCAATTGAGGGGTTCAACATACATATCCATGACCAATTGTATCTTTTGAAACACTTTGGAGGTCCAAACGGTTTGAGCCCATTTGGACCAAACGGTCTCAAGACCGTTTGAGGTCAAACGGTCTCAAGACCGTTTGGGCTCAAACGATCTCAAGGTCGTTTGGACCAATCGATCTCAAGTCGTGTTGATCAAACGGTTTCAAACCGCATGAGCTTCAAACGGTTTGGAAAGTCAACCTTTCTAAACGGTCAACACACCCAAACGGTCTCATGACCATTTGAGGGCAAACGGTCTCAAGACCGTTTGGTGGGTGAAGGTTGAAACCGTTTGAAGGTGTTCAAGGTGGTTTGTACTTGATCAATTGATGGTGTAATTGGTTCAATGGTGATCTAATCTAAACCCTAATGGTAACCTAGGTCATTAAGGGACTAAGTGATTCATGAGTTGACCCATGATGGTGATCATTAGGTAAATTACCAAAATACCCTTGAGGGGTTTAATGGAGTAAAACCTTGTTCTAATCAAACCCTAATCACATGATAGTGATGTTTTGGTTTATGTTAGTCAATAAGGACTTAACGCAACTTGATCTAGTGTGGTGTTATCACCATATACTAGTAAGAGGAGAGATAAATTATCCTAAGAGAGAGAAAGTACCCTTTTATGGTGGAAACTCAAGTAAGATACTTTCAATACACATGAATGTGCATGATTAGGGAATGATCCACCTATGTGAGATCATGGAAACCCTAATTATGATGTCTAGTGAATCTTAATCTTATTTAAGAGCTTAATTGATGATGTTTCTCATACATGATGATGTAATGAGTACAATTCACCATGGAGTGAATAGTAAACCCTAATTCTAGGGTGATGACATGAAAGATGAATAGTAAACCCTGATTGATGAATTGTTTACTGTTACCAGTTGAATTTAGCTTGCAGGTTGTCATGAGATGATGATCATATCCAGGTATGGATTACAAATCTTTATTCATTGAAAGCATGTCATAAGCTTTATGAATAAGTGAAGTATCTTGATGCACTGTTAGTGACATCTACTGAGATTTATGGGCTGTAAGAGCCATAAATACCATCAAGGTCATGCTTAACAGATGACTTGAGATGAGATGATTGAGGACTGATGATTGAAAAGAGTTAGGCCTGCTACATTTTAGTATTCTCATTTATAGCTGTTGTGCTAATGTTATTGTTTGAAGAACAATGTATGATGTTAAAAGAATACTGAATGTACCTAACTAATAAGTGTAATGTAGAGCCCTGATCATAGATCCATCATTGTCAGAGTCTAAATGATGGTGAAACAAGTTTTCCCAAGGGAACTCCTGGATCACATACTTTTGAGTATGTGGGGGAAATGGATGTGTAAATCCTTACATCCTAGTGTAGGAATTGATGTAGATTTTTATAGTCCGTCAAACCTTCACTACAAAACCCAAAAGGTGAGATGTATCACTATTCTCCCAAGAAGACACAAACACCGCATCGGTGAAAGATAAACAAGAAATCTTCCGATGACGAAGAGAGTACAGAACGCCACTGTAACTCTAAAATAGCGAAGGTCCAGTTTACCCTGGTGAGCTATAAACAGCAGACGTCCTGCAAGATGTCCTGCAAACAATCCTCTAACTGACTGAGGAAGATGAGGTCATAAGAATCCGGCTCTTTTAATGACCCATGTATGATATTGATGTGACTTCTTAGCGATCAGTTGGAGTATGAGTGGTATGCCTCATCTCCATAGGGCATAATAATAATGTTTGAAAAACATAATCAACAGCGTAGTATATCTGTTAGAGTTAACTACGAGTTACTTGATTGATGTTACACTGAATAAAGTATATGTTCTTCATGTTTCATAAATGTTGAACTCTTGCTTATTATCAAAACTGTAATTGAATACTTTGAAAGCTTTTACTGCTTAAGTTATTCTTTGTTTTGCTTATAAAGCTTCTAGTGGAGAGTTATAACTCTCGCTGGGGCAATTATGTATAATTGTCTCACCCCGTAGACTTCAACTTTTTAGGTGGTCGTCGAAGACGGAGGAACCGGTCTAAAGGTGACCAATCCCAGCAACAGCAGCACCAGGAGCAGCAGTAAATCTCAGGTGGAGATTCAGCCTGCTATATGGTGTAGTTAGAGTCAGTCCTATGTGTCCTCTGTACTCTCAGGTCTTGGAGTCTTTTTGGTCATGAGTTCTTGAGATTTTGTATCATGTTGTATATAATTACTCAAGAAGTAATTTGACAGAGATGTATACAGTTTAAATCCTTTTTCTATGGAAAAGGTTTGTGGTTTCAAGCTCTTATCTCGAAAAGTTTTAATTTCCCATGATTTTTGTCTTCCGCTGATTATCGATTGCTTTCGCTTAAGTTTAAATCGTGATTATTTCATGGTTTGGAGATCGGAGCCCACAATTAAGTGGTATCAGAGCTCTAGGTTCGCCGAGTCTACAGAGGCATAGGACTTAGGAAGTCGAGTCTATCTTTAGTATTCCTTCCTTATCTAATAGAATCTTCTGCTCCTCAGGAGAAGAAGATACATAAGAATGTCAGAGCCACATGATGAGAACGTGGTAGAAAGTAGTGCTAGTGCACCTCAAGGCGGTGCAGGAGTACCAGAGATAGAACAGCCTGTACCTGAGCAACCCAGAGAGCCACCCCAGTTCGACCCAACCGACATGGGTAACCCAGCAGTTGAAACGATGTTCGGGCAGTTTATGATTGCCATGACACACATAATCGACAGGATGCCTATGCCTGCACCCAGGGCACCTGTCCAGCCAGAAGGTCAAGGTATCGGAAAGACGTTCGAGTGACTACGTCGTGTCGGAGCTACCGAGTACCTTGGGACTGCTGACCCCGTAGATGCTGATCTGTGGTTGACGGAGTTGGAGAAGGCTTTTAGGATTCTCAATATCCCTAAAGCTGAGAAGGTCAGACATGCTGTCTATCTTCTCAAAGGAAGCGCTGGTCATTGGTGGACAATGGAAGAGTAGAAGAGACCTGGAATGGAGATCTCGTGGGAAGACTTTCAGCGGGAATTTGTTCATAGATATTTCCCAAAGACCTTCCTAGACGAGAAGATCTCTCAATTTGAGAGACTGAGACAGGGCATGATGAACATTAGCAAGTATGAAGCTAAGTTCATGGAGTTGTTGCGGTTCTGTCCGCACATGGCTGCCACAGAAGAAGAAAGAATCAGGAGATTTGAGAGGGGTTTGAATGCTGACATGACTACCCCTGTGTCTGCCTTAGAAAACCGAGAGAGATTCTCTACCTTCGTTGAGTCAGTCTGAAGGATAGAGAGATCTGTGGTTGAGAAGAGGCAAACTCAGAAAAGATATCCACAGTTCCAGGGTTCTTCATCTAAGGACTTTAAGAAGCCTAGATCCTCTGCACCTAACCCTCCACCACCTAGATCTAGTTCTCAGACTTAGTGGTCTCCAAGTAGATGTAGAGGACGAGGACAACCACCTCGGGAGACTCAGAGTTCTGCATCAATGTCCATTACTGGACCACCAAGACCTCAAGAGAGAAGCTGCTACAACTGTGGTAAGGTGGGACATTTGATGAAGGACTGCCGGTCTAAGCCTATCAGTGTGACACAGCCTCCGAGACAAGGTCCACAGAGAGGGCAATCTCAAGGAGCAGCTCGAGGACGCGGGCAAGCGTCTCAAGCTGGATCATCAGCACCACCTCAGCAGCAGGCTACATCAAGGTTCTATGCTATGAACCCACCAGAGGCAGTGGTCGATCCACAAGTGGTGACAGGTCAGATGGAACTTTTATATTCTGATATGTCTAAATCTTGTGTAGTATTTGTTCTGATTGACCCGGGTGCTACACACTCTTTCATCACTCGAAGAGTGATTCACAACTGCAATATGACAGCTAGTCATAGGGCAGATAGTTTGTTGTTGGAGACTCCGTTGAGTGGGTCTGCCGTTCTGCAAGAAGTATGCTCTCCCTGCATACTCTTCTTTTCTAAACATCGCATTCAAGTGGACCTTATACCGCTTGATATGCAAGGATTTGATGTAATCCTAGGGATGGATACCTTGGAAATGTATCGAGTTGTCTTGTATTGTGAGTCCAAGTTGGCAGTGTTTGCTGATGAAAGCAACACATGGATCTTTCAAGGAGAAAGAAAGATTCTGCCCACCTGTCTTGTATCAGCTATGGTTGCTGATAAGTTGATGAGGCAAGGATGTTATGCGTTCTTGGCCCATGTGGTAGATGTTACCAAGGAGAGTCCCAACCCTGTTGAAGTTCCTATAGTCAGGGAATTCGAGGATGTGTTTCCTGAAGAACTTCCTGGTATACCACCACCTCGGGAGATTGATTTTGAGATCAATTTGGTCCCAGATACGAAACCCATAGCCCAGAATCCGTATAGGATGGTGCCTGCCGAGATGGCAGAACTCAAGAAACAGCTTCAAGAGTTACTTGAGAAGGGTTTCATCCGACCGAGTACCTCACCTTGGGGTGCTCCGGTTTTGTTTGTTAAAAAGAAAGATGGATCAATGCGGTTGTGCATTGATTATAGACAACTCAATAAAGTAACAATAAAGAACAAGTACCCTTTGCCGAGGATTGATGATCTTTTTGACCAATTGCATGGTGCAACAGTCTTCTCCAAGATAGACTTAAGGTCTGGATATCATCAACTCCGCATTAAGGATAGTGACATATCCAAGTCTGCCTTTAGGACAAGATATGGTCACTATGAGTTCACGGTTATGTCGTTTGGACTAACCAATGCACCAGCTGCATTCATGGAACTCATGAATAGAGTTTTTCGACCTTTCCTTGATCAGTGTGTTGTCGTCTTCATAGATGACATCCTGATTTATAGTAAGGATGCTCAGCAACATGAGCAGCATCTTCGCCAAACTCTGACCTTGCTAAGAGAACACAAGCTATACGCTAAATTTAGCAAGTGTGAGTTCTGGCTGCCGGAGGTATCTTTTCTTGGACATGTGATATCTGCCTCGGGAATTCATGTTGACCCTAAAAAGGTAGAATCTGTTCTACAGTGGGAACAACCGAAGACACCGACGGAGATTAGAAGTTTCTTGGGATTAGCTGGTTATTATCGAAGGTTTATTAAGAATTTCAGTTCTATAGCCTTACCTTTGACCAAGTTAACCCGGAAAGATGTTCCTTTTGCCTGGAGTGATAAGTGTCAACAGTCTTTTCAACTGTTGAAGGAGAGGTTGACAAGTGCACCTGTGCTTGTGCTACCTGAGCCAGGAAAAGGATATGTAGTCTTCTGTGATGCCTCCAAGAATGGACTTGGGTGTGTGTTGATGCAGGATAAACAAGTGATTTCTTTTGCTTCCCGACATCTTAAGAAACACGAGGAGAATTATCCGACACACGATCTAGAGTTAGCTGCTGTGGTCCATGCTTTGAAGATCTGGAGACATTATCTCTACGGAGAAACCTTCCAGATTTTCACGGACCACAAGAACCTTAAGTATATCTTCTCTCAGCATGAGCTTAACATGAGGCAACGTCCCTGGATGGAGTTAATCAAGGACTACAACTGTACAATTGATTACCATCTGGGCAAGGCCAATGTGGTTGCAGATGCCTTGAGTAGGAAATCAGCAACATCAACCATGGATAGAGCACTACTAAGTTCCCTAGTATGCTCTAGAAGAGATATGCTTATCTCTTTAAGGAAAGACAATGTGCAGTTGAAGGTATCATTGTTAGCTGGTTTGTTAGCTGAGATGCAGATTAAACCTACTCTAAGAGAGCAGATAAAGGAAGCACAACAAGTTGATGCTGCAGTTCAGCAGATTAGATCTGAGTTTGGTGATGAGAAGCGAGAAGGTTTTCATGATTCAGATGACCAGGTGGCATGCTATCATGGGAGGATGATAGTGCCAGATGTAGATAACTTGAGGAAGTTAGTTCTGGAGGAAGCTCATTCTTCAATGTATGCTATGCATCCAGGGAGCACCAAAATGTATTGAAACTTGAAAGATATGTATTGGTGGCCTGGAATGAAGAAGGATATAGCTGAGTTTGTTCTGAGGTGTCCTGTGTGTCAGCAGGTCAAGGCTGAGCACCAGAAACCTGCAGGAACAATGCAACCCTTACCCATACCACAATGGAAATGGGACCATGTGACCATGGACTTTGTTGTTGGCCTACCCAGGACAAGCAAAGGACATGATTCCATTTGGGTAGTTGTTGATAGGTTGACTAAGACAACACATTTCCTACCTGTCAAAACAACCTATTCTGCTGAAAGGTTATCCCAGTTGTATGTTTAGGAGATAGTGCGTTTGCACGGAGTTCCTGTCACTATAGTTTCTGACAGAGGTCCCCAGTTTACAAGTCGCTTTTAGGAACAGTTACACAGAGCCCTAGGCACCAAGCTAAGGTTTAGTACAACCTTTCACCCACAGACTGATGGACAGTCGGAAAGGACTATACAGACCTTGGAAGACCTGTTGAGAGCATGTGTTCTCCAGTTTACCGGGAGTTGGGATCTACATCTGAACTTGATAGAGTTTGCCTATAACAATAGCTATCAGCATAGCATTGATATGGCACCATATGAAGCCTTATATGGTAGACGTTGTATATCACCCTTTTGTTGGTATGAGACTGGTGAGCACCAGTTGTTAGGTCCTGATCTTGTGCAACAAACTACATATAAGATTAAAGTTATACAGGAACAACTTAAGACTGCACAGGATAGGCAGAAATCGTATGCTGATAAACGTCATAGACCCCTAGAGTTCCAGGTTGGAGACAGAGTATATCTTAAGGTCTCACCTTGGAAAGGAGTCCTTCGTTTTGGAAGGAAAGGGAAGTTAGCTCCTAGATTTATGGGACCTTATCCAATTGTTGAAAGAGTTGGAAAGGTGGCCTATAGACTAGAGTTACCTCAGGAGTTGCAGAAGCTACACCCTGTGTTTCACATTTCCATGCTGAGGAAATGTCACCCGGACACCGAGTCAGTTCTACAACCTATGGAAGTAGAATTGAATGAAGATATAACATATGAGGAGGGACCAGTGTCAATCCTTGATAACAGAACAAAAAAATTAAAGAAGAAAGATATAAGTCTTGTGAAAGTCCTCTGGAACCATCATGGTGTTGAAGAAGCCACTTGGGAACTAGAGGATGAGATGAGAAGGAAATACCCTACTCTTTTCTTCTAATACGCTTTATCGATTTCAGGGATGAAATCCTTGTGAAGGGGTGGATAATTTGTAACATCCCTGACCTGGGTTATAACCTAACCCTGGAAGTTTTGCCTAAATATGTAATTATATACTTGTGAATACTCCCTGGCATGTAATTAAGTTCCTTAGGAACATATATTATCAATTTTTGCTCCTTTTTAAACAAAGTTGTAGCATTGTGTTGTATGCAGGGACCTATGTGCAAATTACCCAGTTTAAGGGTTCAACTTGAAAATTCACAGGTTAAGATGTTCCTTTGATGTTGAGACATCATGAGGATGTTTATGATGAAGTTTGAAGGATTTCCCAAGCTTGAGCACCAAGATGCAGCTATGGAAGCAATCCCTATGCTTGAAAACCCTAATTTGGAATAAAGTGCAATTTACCCGAATTGTTGGGTGCAACTTGTAATTTTCACCTTCTAGAGCATATTTTATAACTCTTGTCATCATTTAGAGTAGAAATGATGAAAGGGACACATCAATGAATAATCAGATAAGAAAAGTGATCCTTGTGATAAAAATCACCTAAATAGGTATGGAGACCTTTCATGTATGTACCCTAGTTGAAAGTTGGCTTTCTTTACCCTTAGATCTTGAGACTTCATTAGTTGTGCATAAGTTTAGATGAGTTTGGACGTGCCCTTGAGCAAGGAGGGACTTAGATGTAAATTCCATGCTTTAGAGGTCCTTATGGTGTAAAAAGGCCTAAAGTATATAAGCCTTTTTTTTGCAAACAAGTGAACGGATCCTTCATTTCCTTCACTTCTCCTTTTCTTTCTCAAACGACCAAGGCTAGCTCTGGAGATCAGTGGGGCGACCAACCTGTTCTAGGTAAGAGAACACCACCTTCTAGCTCGAATTCATGGAGGAATTCATCTATTAAGGTTGGTTTTGTGGATAGCTTACTTAGTTCTGTCTTTCTAGCCATTCCTTTCCAACGTTTCCTTGGAGAATCCACCTTGGCCGACCTATGGAAGCTCAAGGACGCCATTAAAGCTTGGAGCTTGGAAGCTTGGAGCTTTAGGAACAACCTTTAGGCGGGTTTTATAACTCTAACTCTTTGCTTTATATGCATACTTTGTTCTTGCATTTTAGCATGTTAGTTCTTCTTCTGCCTCCCTTCTTCCTTGCACTTTTGCAAGCAAAACGGTGGAAGAACCGACCTTGATAGAGGTTGAAGATGAGGGGCGTGAATCCTTATGTTACTTTATCAAACGACCTTGGACCCTTTTGGTCCAAATGGTTGCAAACCGTTTGGGGTCAAACGGTTTCAAACCGTTTGCTCTCAAACGGTCTTGCAAGACCGTTTGGATTGAAACGGTCTCAAGACCATTTGATAGGGTTGACCAAGGGACGACCGTTTGAGGGTCTGTTGGTAATATATTGAATTTCATTCCTGCAAAGAATCAAAGTTTAATTCTTAACCAATTGAGAGTTGAAGGCACTTCAACATCCAAACCCTAATCGGGTTAAAATTGCTGTTTTAAAACATAGATCTTGTTGAGTTTTGGGTTGAAGGACCCAAACGGTCTCAAGACCATTTGGGGGTTCCTCCAAACGGTCTCAAGACCGTTTGGGAACAACCCAAGACCGTTTGAAGGTCTAGGGTTGAGATAATCTAATGGTTTGAAGGTCCAATTGCAATAAGTTGATGAATTGATAAAAATGCTGATTTTTGACCTAATTGGAGTTCAACCCTAATCTAACCGACTTGGTTTTTGGTCAAACTTTACGCAAACGGTCTCAAGACCATTTGGATGATGTCCAAACGACCTCAAGACCGTTTGGGCCAAGTTTGGGCCCAATTGGAGGTCAATTGATAGGTTCAACCTTGAATTGATTCACATTGTTGAATATTGATGACCACCCGATTTGAAACCCTAATTGAGAAGGATTTAACCCTAATTGGCTTTCAATTGAGGGTCAATTTGATGTCCAATTGATTAAGGCTAATATCAGTTAACTCAATTTATAAGTGGTTATCATGGATTTGGTTAATTGAGGGGTTCAACATACATATCCATGACCAATTGTATCTTTTGAAACACTTTGGAGGTCCAAACGGTTTGAGCCCATTTGGACCAAACGGTCTCAAGACCGTTTGAGGTCAAACGGTCTCAAGACCGTTTGAGGTCAAACGGTCTCAAGACCGTTTGAGGTCAAACGGTCTCAAGACCGTTTGAGGTCAAACGGTCTCAAGACCGTTTGGGCTCAAACGATCTCAAGGTCGTTTGGACCAATTGATCTCAAGTCGTGTTGATCAAACGGTTTCAAACCGCATGAGCTTCAAACGGTTTGGAAAGTCAACCTTTCTAAACGGTCAACACACCCAAACGGTCTCATGACCATTTGAGGGCAAACGGTCTCAAGACCGTTTGGTGGGTGAAGGTTGAAACCGTTTGAAGGTGTTCAAGGTGGTTTGTACTTGATCAATTGATGGTGTAATTGGTTCAATGGTGATCTAATCTAAACCCTAATGGTAACCTAGGTCATTAAGGGACTAAGTGATTCATGAGTTGACCCATGATGGTGATCATTAGGTAAATTACCAAAATACCCTTGAGGGGTTTAATGGAGTAAAACCTTGTTCTAATCAAACCCTAATCACATGATAGTGATGTTTTGGTTTATGTTAGTCAATAAGGACTTAACACAACTTGATCTAGTGTGGTGTTATCACCATATACTAGTAAGAGGAGAGATAAATTATCCTAAGAGAGAGAAAGTACCCTTTTATGGTGGAAACTCAAGTAAGATACTTTCAATACACATGAATGTGCATGATTAGGGAATGATCCACCTATGTGAGATCATGGAAACCCTAATTATGATGTCTAGTGAATCTTAATCTTATTTAAGAGCTTAATTGATGATGTTTCTCATACATGATGATGTAATGAGTACAATTCACCATGGAGTGAATAGTAAACCCTAATTCTAGGGTGATGACATGAAAGATGAATAGTAAACCCTGATTGATGAATTGTTTACTGTTACCAGTTGAATTTAGCTTGCAGGTTGTCATGAGATGATGATCATATCCAGGTATGGATTACAAATATTTATTCATTGAAAGCATGTCATAAGCTTTATGAATAAGTGAAGTATCTTGATGCACTGTTAGTGACATCTATTGAGATTTATGGGCTGTAAGAGCCATAAATACCATCAAGGTCATGCTTAACAGATGACTTGAGATGAGATGATTGAGGACTGATGATTGAAAAGAGTTAGGCCTGCTACATTTTAGTATTCTCATTTATAGCTGTTGTGCTAATGTTATTGTTTGAAGAACAATGTATGATGTTAAAAGAATACTGAATGTACCTAACTAATAAGTGTAATGTAGAGCCCTGATCATAGATCCATCATTGTCAGAGTCTAAATGATGGTGAAACAAGTTTTCCCAAGGGAAAACCTGGATCACATACTTTTGAGTATGTGGGGGAAATGGATGTGTAAATCCTTACATCCTAGTGTAGGAATTGATGTAGATTTTTATAGTCCGTCAAACCTTCACTACAAAACCCAAAAGGTGAGATGTATCACTATTCTCCCAAGAAGACACAAACACCGCATCGGTGAAAGATAAACAAGAAATCTTCCGATGACGAAGAGAGTACAGAACGCCACTGTAACTCTAAAATAGCGAAGGTCCAGTTTACCCTGGTGAGCTATAAACAGCAGACGTCTTGCAAGATGTCCTGCAAACAATCCTCTAACTGACTGAGGAAGATGAGGTCATAAGAATCCGGCTCTTTTAATGACCTATGTATGATACTGATGTGACTTCTTAGCGATCAGTTGGAGTATGAGTGGTATGCCTCATCTCCACAGGGCATAATAATAATGTTTGAAAAACATAATCAACAGCGTAGTATATCTGTTAGAGTTAACTACGAGTTACTTGATTGATGTTACACTGAATAAAGTATATGTTCTTCATGTTTCATAAATGTTGAACTCTTGCTTATTATCAAAACTGTAATTGAATACTTTGAAAGCTTTTACTACTTAAGTTATTCTTTGTTTTGCTTATAAAGCTTCTAGTGGAGAGTTATAACTCTCGCTGGGGCAATTATGTATAATTGTCTCACCCCGTAGACTTCAACTTTTTAGGTGGTCGTCGAAGACGGAGGAACCGGTCTAAAGGTGACCAATCCCAGCAGCAGCAGCACCAGGAGCAGCAGTAAATCTCAGGTGGAGATTCACCCTGCTATGTGGTGTAGTTAGAGTCAGTCCTATGTGTCCTCTGTACTCTCAGGTCTTGGAGTCTTTTTGGTCATGAGTTCTTGCGATTTTGTATCATGTTGTATATAATTACTCAAGAAGTAATTTGACAGAGATGTATACAGTTTAAATCCTTTTTCTATGGAAAAGGTTTGTGGTTTCAAGCTCTTATCTCGAAAATTTTTAATTTCCCGTGATTTTTGTCTTCTGCTGATTATCGATTGCTTCCGCTTAAGTTTAAATCGTGATTATTTCGTGGTTTGGAGATCGGAGCCCACACTAGGGTTATGGAGTCCCATGGTCCTACCCATAGGTAGACCAATCCCTGACTCATGATGACTTGATGGACCTACCCCATTGGTAGCCATTTACTAAGTCATTTAATGACCTGATGGCCCTACCCTCATTGGTAGCCATTTACTAGGTCAATCTATAAAGCTACAGAGGGGACTAGGATCTGAGCTAGTAGGCACATATCTTAGATGATAGTCATATTCACATTATAATTTGCAAGAATTAAATGCATCCAACAGTTTATCTCAAGCCACGATGGAAACATCGATAAAATCCTGGAAAACTAATTCAGGTAGTCATAAGCGTAACCACATACTTGTACATGTAGATTTGAGACTATATAGTCCAGTCAACAATAGGCAAGCAAGCATTCAATAAGATCCTGAAACAAACATCCAATATTTTCTATCATGGATCATAGTATCTAATAGACCATATTCGAGCCCTAGGGTTACTATTTCATTTTTAGGGTTTCTATTGCAATTAGGGTTTCCTTTCATCTTTCACTATTTTAAACCCTAATTATTCACAAAAGATATTAATATCCCTTAACAACATATAACCCTATTTTCATATTACAGGCACATTAATCATCAATTAAGCTTCTTTTTCATTAAAGCTACTATTTTTATCCCTTTAATCCATGAAAAGATCATTATACGCATTTATCATCAATTCGTAGTTCATTATGGTCTAAATTACATATGAATTCGATTTGCTATTAATTCCACCTTCTATTCATGAGAAAACCCTAATTTATTACATTTAGAGCATTTATCCACAAATTAGTAACTTAATGCTCAAAATAGCTTAGATTCAGAATATTCCAACTTTAATCATGAAATTAACCA
Organism: Alisma plantago-aquatica; assembly: GCA_963693085.1. Taxonomy (NCBI): domain Eukaryota; kingdom Viridiplantae; phylum Streptophyta; class Magnoliopsida; order Alismatales; family Alismataceae; genus Alisma; species Alisma plantago-aquatica. The sequence goes on along the minus strand of OY856413.1, from coordinate 627,713,193 downwards.
ATTAAAGCCATCAATAGTCAAATTAATCAACATTAGGGTTTCAAGGCCCATTAAAGTATATTCATGCATCTGAAACTTCTAAATTAACTAATCTTATGGAAAGTTCATCCTTATTCTACCTAATGTTCCTTTTTATAAGTAACAGGCTAATATCAACTTTAATCATCTATTAAACCCTTATAAATATATTATTCATCTCAAAATAGGGTTCTTTAAACATTAATACCTTAAAGTTGATATCTTCTATTACTTTTCGAATTGCATAAGGAATCAGGCTTCACTTATATTTTTATTAGATTCCTCTCATTTTTCTGAGTAAAATTCATGTATAAACTTTTGTCCTCTGAGCCACGAATAAATAGTTATGATTTTAGCAAAATTACCTCTTTTGGGCCAATGACGAGCTGACACATCGCCTCCTCCATGCAATACGTTGCTTAGCTCCTTGGGAAAAAATTTCGAAATGACATTCTTACCCCCGCTTTAAGTCAGCGATTCTTCACATGCCAGAGGGGCGTTTCTGTCCATCGTGCCCCAAGGTTGTCTTCAACCTTGGCTCCCGCCCTGGCAGCCGACGGCCGCCGATCTGCAGCCTGGTGCGGCTCTGTTTCCCGCTCTCTGAGCTGTGTTTCAGGCCGGAAATCGCTCCTCCACCTCCGCCGCATCGTGGCGCACACGCGGCGCCCTCAACCATGGCTATGGTGGCCATTTTCCCCGCTCTCTAAGCCATGCACAGTGGCCGCCACTGCAGCCTTGACACCACTGCTGCGCGCACTCCAGGACATGGATTCGATGGAGAAATAGCTCACTGACACCGTGCTCCAAGCCATGCACAGCGGCCGCCACTGCAGCCTTGACGCCGCTGCTGCGCGCACTCCAGAACATGGATTCGATGGAGAAACGGCTCCCTGACACTGTGGTTCACCCCTACTTCATCGCACCCCTCTGATTCCCCTTTGTTTCTCAGATTCATGGTGATACTCGAAGTTAGGGTTTGAAGATGAAAGCAAGGAAGAAGAATATAGGTATGAGAGAGAAAGACGTAGGTTTTCTCTTTGAGTTCGAACCAGGGGTCTACCCCTTTTATAGGGGAGGATATCCTCGCCCTAAGATGCCCATCTAAGAGGAAATAAGTCCCCTCCTAAAAGGAATTACATTCCTTCAAGGAGAAGTATTCTTCTCTCTCCTCATAACCCCTTTGATATCCTTTATTTCTTGGATATTTAGGAATACGAAAATTCCTTCTCATTATTCTCTTTATTCTTTGCCTTTTAATCCATTAACCACGAGATTATATTTTCCTTTAAGTAGCAAAAACCTCTTCTTTTGCAAAGCTACAAAAACCATTAATATTGTATCATATTATGATCTTATTTTCTTTTATAGATATTTTCTCTTTCTTCTTTCTCCATTGGTATTCCTTTTATCATTAGGAATTCTTGGGATACGAAATCCCATTAAGGATAACTTAGTTATACTTTTTTCCACTTATTTCCAACATTTTAACATTAATTTCAATTTCTTTCTTAATACAAAAATACTTAATTAGTCTTTTCTTTTCTTATTTCTTTTTCTTTGCAACTTTGGACTCCTTGGAACCCAAGGAATCTAAGAGGCACGAAATCCTCTTTGGATTTTCCTTCTAGATGTTTCCACACCTTTCTTATCTCAAATTCTCAGTTATTCATTAATTAATTGAATATCCTTGTTATTGGGCCCAATAGCCAATAAAGCCCACAAATCAAACAACAAGGCTATTTTCAACGAAACTCATTTATTCAACACAAATTATATCATCATTTGTTCCAATTTCTTTAATATGAGAAATTACGTTTCTCAGCAAATGAATCCAAAATTAGGGTTGTAACAGCCGCCAATTGTGTTTATATTGTTCTAGGGCTATGTTTATCCCACATGCATGCAGGTTATTGATGTGGATTGTGGGGTGTGTGCCCTACCCTCTTTATGTGTTCGTATTGCACAATCTATATTGTTTTATATTTGGCAAGTATCCTCTTTTAACATGCTATGATGATTCTTATCTTTTATCTCCGATTGGGTAGTCCTTATCTCTTGCATGGGAAGCATTTACATTTGATGTCCTTTATTTCCTTATATTGCTCAATTTGTTGTTTAGTATGCACATACCAGCCTTTGCTCATGTCTCCTGTTGTTTCTCTTTTGCTGGGGTATGCTTCCAACCCTAGGTGGAGGACATGGATGGCTTGACATGTGGACCCGGACTTAGATTGTGAAGTTGAAGCTTGGAGACAAATCTTAAGGTGGTTTAGATTTCCTCTACATGGATCCTTGTGATGTAAGTTTAATTTGTACCCTTTGTTTAATTGAATATAGTCATTTTTCTATTCCGCTGCTATACTTTGGTCTTTTGATTACCATTATATAAAGACTTGAAAATTTTCCACCCACTCCATCATACCTTTTGAGTGTGTTTGGACTTGAAGTTTATTGTTCAAATTTTTAGTAAGGAGGTGTTTTCACTTCTTTACAACATGGTATCAGAGCCCATGGTAGTCGGAATCTAACTATTTCAATTTTGTCTCCCTATAAGAACCATTGACTTTGATAGTTAGCTCTAAGTGATATGTTGACCATATATTTGTTCTTTGATGATCTTTTTATGCAATAAGGTTTAGTTGAGGATGAGATTAGATTATATAGTAGGTCAAGAAGACCCTAATATGGAAATATTGTGACTTGGTTTCCGTAATTGATTTTAGATCCACTTTTTGTTTCATCTCGAAAAGATTTCATCGCCAAAAATGTATTTTCAATTATACTACTATATGTACAAAAATTTTCTCTGGTTTGTTGATGTTTTCTAGAGCTAAGTCACAATGAAGAGAAACCCTAGAATTAGTTGATTAGAATCTAACCCTAGATTTTGTGACTAGGATTGATATAATGGTGTAGTTGACCTACCCTATGACTTTTGGATGTTCATGTAGGGTTGATAGGTTAGAGACACGAGGACCTTTAACTCAACCCTAGATGGTGACATGATAGTTGGATACATGAGAAACATAAATTTTTAAAATTTTCATAACTAAGATATGTGGGTAGCTCTAAAAAGTTGTTTAGTTTGACTTGTTAGGTTGAACCTTTTTAAGGGGTAGAGAGTAATTAGTTGTTGATGTTTGGATCTATTGATTTTAAGGACGAAATCCCTTTTAAGGGGTGGAGTGTTGTAACATACCAAATCTTGGACCCTACCCTAGAACTTTGACCTTTTGGGTTTGACCAAATAAGGTTGAGGTTAGAATGATCCTAATAATCTAATGCATGAATAATGTAGTCTAATATACCACATAATTCATTTGGTGATAATAAGATGATAAATAACTTAATTGGATGCATAATGTATTTAATGGGTCAGATGACAAAACCCATGTAAGAAAGCCTCAAAATAAAGAATATACTTCAAATTTGTAATCTACACATTAAAATAAGACTACATGTCAATTTTCATTTAATTAGGACAACCTTGAAATAATATGGTAAGTTAGGAGAGAGAAATTGCCTAAAAGGTGTAATTAATAAATAAATATAATTCATGACTCCAAAAGAGGAAAATAATCTATATTTTATATATAGCCTTTGGGTAAATTTTTATCCAATTTGGAGAAAGTTTGCTTAAGAGGTAAAATCAGGAGAGAGAAAGTGCGTAGAACGTTCAAAATATTAAATAAATATTCAAACAACTCCAATATGTAAAATTGATGGCAAATTCGTATTCAACGCACTAAAAATAACTTGTGGTTCAAGTTTCATCAAATTTGGATAATCCTAATGCCATTAATGAAGGAGGAAAGAGAAAATAAGATTTGATTTATTTAACCCATCAAAAGTTTCCAAAAGGCAAAACTAAGTGTATAATCAGAATCTACATGCCAAATCTAAACTATGTGCAAAATTTGGTTTAATTTGGATGTTGATAAAATCCTAAATCGAAGAGAGAGAAAAAGATGCATTAATGTGGCCCCACTATGGTTTAATCAGATTCCATTTTGGATTTTAATTTGTCAAGGTGGCTTCTTTTTTCTTTTCCAATCTCAGATCTAATTTGGGCCGTTGGATCTTGATCAAATGGCATCTGCTTTTCTCCTTCTTCTGCTTCTTTCTGTTTCACGCAGCTACAGTACTGTCGTGGAACCTTCCTTTTCCTTCTCTGATTCTCCTCTTACCATCCTCCTTTGCCTATGATTTCTCCGCCCTCACCTTCCCCTTATCATCCCACACCTTATGACCCTATAAAAGTAGGGTTTTGGGTCACCAATCCCCACACACTGTAGGGCGCCCTGTTCTCCTCTATTTCGCACCCTGTTCCTCCCTCTTCTGCTTCTCCTCAGCTCTTCGCTTCATCGGACCTCCAGGGAATTGAGCCCGACCTCCGTCGGGATCCTAGGTCCTAGTTGTTTGCTTTAGTTCAACTTCTACAGACTCCGAGCATGGTTCCTTACTCCGACCGTCAGCTAGGTTCGCCGCCTTGTAGAGAGGCCTCGGCTGTTCGCGAGGACGCCAAGGATTCGTTCCTGTGGTCTGAGTATTTCGTGGTGTTCAACCGGTGGTAAACACATCCTCAATTTGATATTTTAGTCGTGATTCCAGTTTACCCCAATCTGGCATGGTGTTGTTGCTGCTTCACGTGTAGCAATGGCCAATCCAGTGAGAGGAAGGGGATGACTCCCTGAGGATTTCTCCATCTTTCCCTCGTCTTATTTCATTTCCAGTTTTCTCTCAGGGGCGTTTTAGTCTTTTGACCAACGAGATTCCGTGTTTTAAAGCAAAGTCAATCGAACCCTTGACTGAGTAACTTGGCCACACCTTATTGGGCCAAGTCAGTCGTGGCTCTCCCTCTCTCTTCTTTTTTGCAACTCGTTTGCTGACGTGTTATTTTCTCATTGGCTAATGTTTAAAAATCGACCACAAATTATTGGATGATCAGAAAAATATGGAAAAATATTTGTTAGAATCATAAAATTAATACCTAAATAATGGTATACGTTTTGATAACTAAATCTAGGATTAATAAAAGGTATTTTAATGGATCTGATTAATGATGAATTAACTTGTAAAATCATAACTAATTATTTATAAGTCTGAAAAATATAATAAAATAGGTTTTGGACTCATAATGACATATACTAAAATATGGCATAGTTTTAGAAACCTAATTCACATAATGATAAAAGGTGGTTTTTAGGGTTTTGTATAATTAATGTAAACCTAACCCTTATCCCATATATATATGCTAATAGGTGCTTTGGATGCATATGCTTGGACCAAGATGTGACTTTGGATCGCTTGACTCTGAAGTTGAGGTATGTTTGCATCCCCGATTATTCTTTTGAGAAATTAGCCTATGTTTCTTTTTTCTCTTTGTCCTATGGACAATAGCCTACATATATGTCTTTTCTTTTGGAAATATTGGTTCATGTGAACTACTTTGCCTTGTTATTGATCTTGTGATCATGGATATTCTCTTGACCCTATTTCTTATGCCTTAGTTCATGTTGGACTTTTGATGATATATACCCACTGTGATGTGGATTTTTACTTGTTGATATTTGCCCACTGTGATGTGGACATTTTGATATCTTTTTCCCACTTACATGTGGATGTATGTGTTGTCCATTGTGTGATGACAACATTGTTTATTCTGACTATACTTTCTACTTTCCTCTACATTAAACATACTATGTGATTCAGTAGCACTAGAGTAGTGTAAGTGCATTGGTTTTGTTTATAGCAGATGTGCTATTTCCTGCTCTTTTTGGGACGACAAGGAACCTCGTACCTTGGGCAAGATGTGTGTCTTGGCCCCTTTTATATATATTTGGGAGATTGACAGTATTCCTTTCTCTATCAGGTTTCAACTTTATGAGGGTTGGTCGCCAATTGTGTTTATATTGTTCTAGGGCTATGTTTATCTCACATGTGTGTAGGTTATTGATGTGGATTGTGAGGTGTGTGCCCTACCTTCTTTATGTGCCAGTATTGCACAATCTATATTGTTTTATATTTGGCAAGTATCCTCTTTTAATATGCTATGATGATTCTTATCTTTTATGTCTGATTGGGTAGTCATTATCTCTTGCAGGGGAAGCCTTTACATTTGATGTACTTTATTTCCTTATATTGCTCAATTTGCTTTTTAGTATGCACATACCAGCCTTTGCTGATGTCTCCTGTTGTTTCTCTTTTGCTGGGGTATGCTTCCAACCCTAGGTGGAGGACATGGATGGCTTGACATGTAATCCCAGACTTAGATTTTGAAGTTGAAGCTTGGAGACAAATCTTGAGGTGGTTTAGATTTCCTCTATATCGATCCTTGTGATGTAAGTTTAAGTTGTACCCTTTGTTTAATTGAATATAGTCATGTTTCTATTTCGCTGCTATACTTTGGTCTTTTGATTACCATTATATAAAGATTTGGAAATTTTATACCCACTCCATCATACCTTTTGAGTGTGTTTGGACTGGAGGTTTATTGTTCAAATTTTTAGTAAGGAGGTGTTTTCACTTCTTTACACGAACCAACGCAACAATAGCACAGCTCGACAACCGCAGGAACCACCGCCTGACAGGTTACGTCTGGAAAGGGAAGGATGGATGAACTTTCTAAGTCCAGGAGAAGATCTCTACGTAGCACCACAGAAGTGATGACGGCAGAGAGACTCCTGTTAAGACGCGATCACTCAGTTTCTCTTGTACACATTGCAAAAAATTCCGTAAAAGAGACACTTTCCAATTAGGATTAATAACTCTGAATAAGAAAGAAATAATTAATTAAATAAATAAATAATTACGTAGTTGTATCCTAGTGCAAAGAGAAGACGGAAGACATTTTCCACAAGCCACAAGCTCGATCCCGTGTCCGGCCAGGCAAGGCGTGGCGTGGTGCGGCGCGCGCGCATGCGTGTTTTGTGGTTATCATACCTACCGAGGAGGTGAGCATACCCTCCGCCTAAGACCCTTGGACACTAGTGTCCTATGTGATCCTACATATAAGGACAATAAAAGTTCTAGGAGTGAACAATGTGGGATAAAAGTTCTTTGCCATTTGTGCTAGAGACAAAACTATCGCTTCACATGTACTAGCTGCGCTACATTGGGCATAACCCATGCTAGAAACATGGTTGTAACAGCCATATCTCTAACAACTACTTGGTAGTATACTACTATTGGTGATGAACTAGTAGCTATTTTCGTGGTAGTATTGACCAAAAGAGGAGGCAGTATTGATGACAACGAAATGGATATAGGGAAGTTGTTCATCAAATTAAACTATCAAGTACCAGGTTAAGAGAGGTTTCGATCTAACACTCAATCAAATTCTTGTGCTAGGCATGTAAGTATACGTTTGCATCTGCACACATTTGTACTTTTGATGGATTGTGTGGTACGAGTCATGCGCCCAAATGGTTAACTGTATTATTTCACCCTTATGTTAACCAAAAACTCACAGCACATCCATTAATCTTCAATTCCATACGAGGATCGGATATGTAAAGATGATTAACATCACGAACTTATATGTGGTAACATATCTTCCTAATCCTAAATACTCCCATCAGAACATATCTTCCTAGATACGATGAAACGAGGAATAAGGGCATTCGTACTTTTCTTCTATGACAAGCTTAATTGATTATGAGAAACATGATTTGAGGAATTATCAAGCCTTTGTCAATACGGAAAAGGCGTAGTTACTGGCAATAACGGTCCATAATAAGGACAGAGTACGCTTGGCACATATTTTTGAGGAGCCATAGAACAAATTGGATTTGAAGCTCCTTAGGAATCAAAGTTCATGTTGAAGAGACGGGTACTAAGCGCCAAAATGGCTAATTTGTCTCACCGAAGGACCGAACACGTACTCCAGCAAGAACATAGCTTTAGCACGGACAAAACGCACACAGGCTGCGTATCAAAGTTTGTTTTGATTTGGAATTATCTATAAAAAAAGTTTGTTTTGGCAATAAGTAACACTCCATTCTTTTTCCTGGGGGACGAGGTATTATGTGTGCCTTGTTATCATCGGAAAAGATAGGGTGCACAACATTAACGTCGCTCCTCTGCTCCTCACTCTCGGCGGGTAGGGTTGTCCCTTCTCCCCTTTTTTTCTGGGGGACGAGGTACTACAGGTGCAGAGGATCATGGCTGGACAACGGTGGCTTCCAATAACTAATTACATATCATTTTCTGTATAGGATTACCTGAAATGGCGCCTTAAAACCAGGGTGTCATTTTCTTAGTTTGACTAATGAATCTAACGCTACAACTTAAAACCATGGGTCATTATCTAATGGCCTTTTATTAGACGATCAATATAACAGCTAACAATCACACCAGGCCTAGTCCCGAAATGCGCCCCCCATCTATAGCTCTCGTCATTTCTCGTACCCTAATCTAAAGTTCTGGTCATTTGCCGCACAAGATGAAAAGACAATTCACCATTATTCATTTCCTTACAACTACTTTCTCCCCAACAAAAGCTGCAGATGCTAATTACCCATGCCAATATGGAAGGACATCGAACCTATTGCCTTTGTATCACCCCTTCCAACAATTCTGGTTTGTGACGAAGTCATTGAACAAGATGGCAATGGAACAAATATTACGTGTTTAAAAGTATTATCATCTAGCCACTATTTCGTGAAGAAACCTACAATGTTATATGCAAGAACAAGTATGCGCGGACCGCCACACCAACAACAGCGTTGACCGCTCCAACATCTTATTCATTGAACTACAATGCTATTCATGGGTTCAAATTCCCTGTTCCAGATTCACTGTTCCGACCCTATTACAACTAATTCATGTCCACAAAACCCCCATCAATTTTTTAAGGGTGGGTTTTGGGGGTATATGTGTGGTTCAGATTTTCTGAAACAAGGCTGCAACAGTGAAGCTCGTAAGCGGGAATATCAATCTGCTATTCATGGCCATAAGAAACTCCATTATCCTTTCTAAACCAATACTCCATTATCCTTTCTAAACCAATACACATTATCAATAGACAACTATACCTATTGCATTGTTATAGATTAATGTAACATTGTCTCTCACTTGTAAAATATTATCCATTGACAACATTGTTAGAGTTATTAATTTAACTTATTATTTAAATAGGCCTGTGATGTAGAACATAAATGGTATTAGTATATTTGTTTTGATTTATGCTTTTTATTAGGGACTTAAGTGCTACTATCTAGTTACATGCATTGGTTACTAATTTATTTGTTTTATTTTAATTTTAAGTTTTTTAGAGAATTTCTGCAATTGTTGTAAGTCATTTTCATGTCTTTTGGTACAAAATATCCGCCTTGGCGCTTGTCTTGGGCAGTTGAATAAAAATTGAAATAATAAATTTTCATTTTCTTCCTTTGTCTCATTCTTCACCAACGTGTGCCGCATCGAGTGGTATCAGAGCCAAATCCTAATCTTTTACGGTATATTTCATGTATCTATAAGGACTCAATATTTAGATCAATTATTTACTAAATTGTATCAGAATATATAAATGGATATAATAAAACCATACTTTACATCAAAATCTAATAATCTTATTTAAACAGAAGACTACTATGAATAAGTCATGTCTACTCTTCAACGTGGGAAAACTCTTGGAGGTTTCTTCTAGTTCTTCCTTGTATCATCAATCCACGAGTCTCTAGAGAAAATGAAACCACACATGAAATTAAAGAACAAAAACATAAGTCAGAAAGGCTAGTACTAAATCCAATTATTGAGCTATTTAAAAATATAAATGTACAAAATCAAACATAGGTAAGTTTTCTTGGTGAAATAATAGTACTGACTAGAAGATGATTTAGTTACCATGCTAATCTGAATAGGGTACAACAATTAAAATTAGTAACTTGAAAGAAGTTCTCACACAAAATATCAGGATATCAATATTTTCAAATCAAATGATTTATCCATTGACACAAGCAATTGAATAGTCTTCGATGGTGTCCAGGCGCCTAGTGTATTCCCCTTTTTGAGGAAAAAAACACTCTCTCCTATGGGGATAACATGAACTGGGGGCCTCTAATTGTCCATTATCCACTGTACAAGGTTGGGGAGTATGAGCCATGTAATCTTTTGAGCCAAAGCTCTTCGTCAATAATTAAATTTTTGTACCAATATTAAAATCAACCAGTATTCTAATTACTCAACAATGTTCAATTTTCAGTTTAGTTGAGGTGACCTTCTCCATGAGGGAAATGCTAACAACAAATTGGTTCAATGCTTTTATAAAATTTTATAAACTTAATTCAAGAGGAAAATAAAATAACACAATAACATAATCGAGAATCTAGTACCTTTATATCAAGTAAGAATTCCTAGTTTGCATAAGATGCCATATGATTTTAAAGATATTATATGAATGGAGCTACAAAGTAGAACAAACTTATGACTAATTGTCTTGGAATTTAAATGTTGTTCAAATTGAGTTATTTAGGATTAGGTTTCCTACGAGCTTCATATTCTCTCCATTGTTTATGGTTTTTATACTTCCATTAAGGTTTCAAATATAATTACTTTCTCTATTTAGTTTTTTAAGTGTTATTATCTCTCAAATATGGTTTAATTTAGTCACTATGGATCGATATGTTTGTCATATGTAATATGGGTTACAATATACTATTACTAAAAAAATAGAGTTTACTCATATGTTGTTACACAAATAACTCACAATATACATACGGGTAACTGAATATAGGTATGTAAATATGCATATCATAATATCACCTTAAGATACTATAACAAATCATATTATACATATTTTCTCAAAATTAATGTTCTACATAAATTAGGCCAGTTTACATTATATATTTCCAGAAAATGATGCCATGTCCACATATATATTGTTACCTAGGGTTTTAAAAATTATAGCATGACTGGAATCACATTAGGTTTTACTAGATGTTGGTTGTACTAACAAACAATTTTTTATATTTGGTTGTCTCAAATCATTTCTCTCCTATAAGTATATGTGATCAAATGGAGTCAAGGTTGCATCCACAAGGATCTAGTCTAGGTAAGTACAATAATGTTAAAGCTTAACAATGTAGATTGTTTACTCAAGTTTTATTGATTAGATTACACTAGTTGAAGGGAAAAGATCATAGTAAGTAACACAAATTGTTTGAATGATGATTACAACTAGAATTAATGAATCTTGGGGATGATATTTCACTTTCATATCATAACTTTGTAAGACAAGGCAAATCTAGCATACTAGTTGAACATACAAAGGCATTCATATGTCATACACCTCCTGGTGATAGATCTAACTCCGCATAGAAATCACGTACATGTGATTTGTTTCAAACTACAATCCTTGATCCCTCAACAAATTATTAGCCACTCTGGTGGTCAAGGAAGTATTGCCAAGATCACATCTCTATACTTATGGATACATCTTCCCAGATTATATTAGAAGCATAAACAAGCAAGTAGATGGCCAGTCAAACAAGCAAGTAAATTACGCATTGATGCAATCTTAGAACAGTAAAAAACTAACATTAAGATAGAAAATTGAGCTCACATAAGCAATGACATGACACTTACTCTCCCAGGCCGAAGAACAGATTTCTACTCACACATAGTGGTAAAGCATAAGTACAAGTGAAGAATCATGAAGCCAAACATGATTAGTGAAGAGATAGAACAAGGAAATACATAGAAGAAGAGGAACAAGGTACGAAATATGGCTAGAATATGAAGTTGCATCCTTTCTACTGCTCCTACTCTAGAAACCTTCTCTCCTAAGGGATAAGAATGGAACATGTATGCTTTTGTTGTAGTCGGGGAGCATAAATGAAGTAGAGAAGTTCTCTCTCGAGTAACCGACTTGTCTTCACAAACATCACCCTCCTTCTCTGATTTGTTCTATGGTTGAAAACTCTTCAAACATCCAGTGATAACCATCCCAAGGGGTATGGTTTGTATTATAAAATAGGGAGCATTCGTTTCTGATTCTGCAATGAAACTGCATCTTACACGACATGTATGTAAGTAAAAATGTCATGTAGGTTGTAGTTTATCTTCAATCAAGCCACGATCAAAGGTTACACTTCGTGTTGCATGGTCACACGACATAGGTAAGGAAATGTGTCAATTTTTTAAACATTTGAGCCACATTGTGGCTCCTACATCTCATTTCGTGTCTGATCTCAGCTGTGCAATTTGTATCTAATAAACACATGTCGTGTAGTGTGACAACATGATATAATGGATTAATTCTATTGTGCAATTAAATATAAGACTCAGGAAGATACGAGAATGCAAGGTAGATTGGATTTTGAGCATTCTTCTCCAATTTGAGTCTGATTATAGGTTCCTACACTTTAGACCATGCATTGAGTAAGGACAACTAAAATTTTGAGATTTAGCATGTATGAGAATGATAATTGGGTCAAAATGAATGTGGAACCAAGCATGGTCCAAAAGATGAGTATATTTGTGCAAATCAAATCCTCCTAAGCCTTAACCATTGATTTTTCTTAAGCAAAAAGAAGATAGATATATAGCTAAAGAGAAACAGAAGGGTACAAGCATCCAATTTTCACATGAAAATGGAGTATCATCATCATCATCATCTAAGCCTCAGTCCCAACTATGTTGGTGTCAGCTACATGGATCCTTTGTTTTCGTATGATCCAACAATTTTTTGTAAGAATCCATGTCATACAAAGAGTGACAAAGTTTTTACGGCTGGCTGTCAACCTAGCACCAACCCTCCTCCTTCACCCGAGATTGGGACTGGATACATTTGCACAAAAAGTAAAAAAAAACATAGGCGGAGTTATGAAAATGCAATATAAGATCCAAAAATTGCAATTTGATGATCTAGATATGTGACTATGCATGCTATCAATTCTAACTCTAAAGATAGGAAAATATATTTAGGTAGATATTCAAACTGCTTTGGATATATCAACGAGAACAATTATTAGAAATAGGATGAAAAAGTCAAAACATAATGATTTGCCACACAACTATATCATTTATTCAAATGAAATGAACTAAAAATCCTTTTTTGATATTCCTCCATCTTCAATGAAATCTTCATTTGCATCAAAACTTTTAGTTGGGCTTCATGTGTACAGTACTCGGCTTCTAATTTAGGCTTACATGCATATGGAATACTGTTTGGAATCTTGTTTCCTCTTTTTGAGTAATCCCCAACCTTCATTGAGTTGGTGAAAAATGTGAGCGACTTGGCCATATTTTTTGGGAATTGATATTCAAAACAAAGACAAACTCCCTACCCCCTTTTTGTGTGATTCAAGATCCAGGAACCATGCGGCCCTATGCTAAGTTCAATCCTCAATTATTAAAAAATCATGCAAATAAATAATGCAAAAGATGGAAATCCAATCATTTTGTAAAAGATTTCCTTAAAAAGAGTAGTGAAAATGCACTAAATGGTTTGGAAATGTCATAATACATCTAATCAAGGCAACATAGTTGAAAAATTAAAAGCATTTGAACCATTACATGGCTTTACAACATGAGTGAGAATTTTAAAATTCACGTTTAGCCAAATTTTAGATATCACTATAGTAAAGACATAAGTTTGTCAAAATTTTCGTTTGGGTGATGTCAGACCAAACTTTGATCATTTAGATATTATCTCATAGGATGAAAAGGGTTCAAGCAAGAAGAGGGATTATGACCATCAAAAATAGACCATCTCATCATCATGCAAATATAACATCAAATGAGAAGGGTGAAATAGAAATGCAAAACTCACAAAGAACAAGAAAATGACATGAAAATTGAAAAATAAAGAAGACTAAAACTATCATCCAGTTGTCACCTGAAGCTTAACATTTGCATTTTCCTTACTGCTCAAATCAAAACTAAGTAGAGAGCCATCAGGTATCTCAGGTGCTCAGAGTTTAGGGTTAATTCCACCATTAGTATTGGGGAAGTGTTGCGCCAACAAGTTTGGATACGAGATTGTCCATGGGAACATAAGCTTGTGGCGGTGGAGAAGGATATGAAAGGAAGTTGTACAGGCCCTGAGAAATGTTCCAAGGGATCCATCAATGACACTATGATGTGTATCTCTCCAGACGATTGAGACATGCTACCATACTACTAAGATAACTGAGTGATGCAGGCATCTTGGTCATCAAAACAATGTTGCACATAACCATACAACTAGCGCATGCCTGGTTACCTCCATGTGTGCTCATTATTTGTGTTAATAGAAGGCAGTTGGGGTACTTTCTCTCTAGTAGAGGATGACTCAAGATGTTCTCTAATGGTGGTCGAACCCTTATTTGGAAAAGCATATATCCAGTTCTCCTTGTTCTTCAGTGTAGTCTTGGTTGGCTTTGATAATTTCTAAACATTGGTATTGTTACAAATCTTCTGAGAATAGTTTTCATTCTTGTGGGGAAATCATATGTTAATCGAGGATATGTAACAACAAAGCAAAGACAAAAACAACCAAGTTTGAGAAAAGTAATGTACTCATGAGCTTATTGGAGAAATTCAAGATTTTTCATATCATTTAAATGCAAACCTGGTCAGGAGTACCCAATGAGAAGCAAGACAGTGGAAATGATGTCCTCTTCTGCATTGAGCATGAAGTGGAGATGTATGGTGAAGAGGAAGAAGCTTCAGCATCAGGTCGTGGGTGCTTGTGACCAGCCTAAATCGCACATCCAAAAGGAGTGGATTCAGAGTAGTCAGACTTTTAAATAGATAACCCGACTCTCAGGCCCCCACAACAGTAAATGGGGTTTGATGTAGCGATCGGGGTCAAACACAGGGACAAGGTTGGCAGTGTTAAGCATGCAGAATCTAGCACTCGTATACTCCAGCTGAAGAGGGAGTGTAAAAGGTGTTCCCTAAGGAACGATGGCATGCAAACTAAAGTAGTTCAAAAGAAAAAAGAACAACAAGAACAAAAGAAACAAGATGAAACAAGTATATGGGAGGAAACCCGGGTTGGGGTTCACCTACTAAAGCATCTCACCAACATGAAACATCATCTCTCTCTTTTACATACTCTTACTAAGATTACAAGCAACCACCAAAAGCATCTATTCCACTCTTTCTCAAGATGAGGATAGATCTAAGTCTAAGGGTAGTCCCTCTCTTGAGGTGACCACACGTAAACCTTGCAACAGAATGTATGGTTTTAAAGCCTTAGCATTCCAACACTCTCGTGCATTCATACTACTCCATGACACATGGTAAAAGTGATATTACTCTCTCGAGACATCAACAATCAAACATCACAAGATGGTAGCTAAGCATACAAGTGAAGCATTAAAATAGATGCATGGAGATAATCTTGATAAGAATATGTATATTTAATAGAAAGAGACAATATACATGTTGGGAGAGCCTTAGTGGCTACTCCCAACCCAAGTTAAGGTGTTTAACCGCTCATGCTTGCGGACGACATAATGGTGTTATAGAAAGATAGATCCATGAGATGCCCACAAAGAGAGGAGAGAAGTACAACAAGATGGAATGATAGATCTAGAAAGGAAGATACGTGATATGACACAATACTTCTTCAGATCCAGATCTATCACGTGGATGGCGTGGATGGTCTTCTTCTCTCGAAGAAGGGGTCTTCAATATTCTCTCTCCTCAGTCTGCCTTTGGAGATCCAAGACTGATGGATGGGATGGTCTGGGATGAATCTGGAACACAACATCACTTTGTGGTCTTTGAGATCTGATCTATGATCTAATGATTTGACAAGACCGGTGTGTGTGCTATTTATAGGCACATTCCACCGACTTAAGCCTGGATCACGGTCACTATTTTGGTTAAGTGAGGGTGAGACCATGGTCACGGTCTGTGCTTTATTCATCTTTCACCGCGGTTGAGCTTGGTCACGACCTGGTGATAACCGCGGTTGAGGCCTGCTTGTGGGTTGCATCCGGGCAGTCAAGGTCAAGGTCTTTTCGCTCAGTCGCAGTTTGCAAGATCTCGTCAGTGACTGCGGTTTCTAAGATGACCGCGGTCCTTCTTGATCGTGGTCTTTGTAGATCACAATATATCTTTGAGGTGCAGTTCTGATCGCAACCATCCATGAGGTCGTGGTTGAGCGATGACTGTGGTCTATAAACTAGCCGCGATCCCTCCTTGTCGTTTGATGATCACGATCTCTAGGGAACTCTGAAACCGTGATTGTGGATGAGGTACAAGTGGACCGTGGTCGCGGTCTTGATTTGCGATCTAGATTTTGAATATACCTGAAACCATGTAAGTGAGGCTTTAGTCAAAAAGATAGAAAAATTATGTGAAAAGCTAACAAAAGATATACTAAAAGTGGTGTAAAATATATATAGAAAGTATGTAAAATAGAGTTCTATCAACTCCCCCAAACTTAGAATCAAGATTGTCCTCAGGCTAAGTGTAGGGTCGAGAACTCAGAGAGAAAATGAACAATCTTAGAAGACAAAATCATAACATGACTGAAATATCTCATTCTTGCATCAAGACTGTTGTTGCATGTTTTTGAACCCTTAGGTCTCATTCTTCCCCCTCAAATAGAGTTTTGTAACTTCTTTTCCCTATCATTACCTTCAATTGTAAAAGGTTCCTCCTTCTCAACTTATCACCCCCTTCCCTTAGGTAATGACCGTACTAATGCCCGATCTTTTTCGAGGGGTAGCTTTCACACCAATTCCTTATTTTTCAATTGACCCTATGCTAATGTGTTTGGGTAGGATTAAGGCTTTAGATGTTTTCCTCTTCCTCCTGAACTCCTCACCCACAACTATTGTAAGAACAATGTTGCCCTTTTTGGGCTTTTGACTTTGAATTAGGTGGTTTTGTGAGTTTTCATTCAGGATCGGAGGTGTGTAAGCTTGGCTTCAAGAGTCTACTTACGGGCACGACATATTTGCATTCATGAGTGTAGCAATATACCGACTGTGTGGAAACGTTTGGCATCTTTTGGGCACAACTCCCATTATTTTTTTCCTTTCTTTTTGGCTTCTTACATCTCCTTTCCGGCTTGGGTGCGAGGGATTTTTACTTGGTCTTCTGGGCGGCCAAGCCTCTTTTAGATGTGCTTTGAAGAGGGCAATTGTTTCCCTTTCTACAAAGATAAGGATTTTCTAGTCAAAAGCATCAGGTGAGGGTGGTTGTTCAGGAGTACGACTAGGTGAAGGTCTCTAGTCTCCGAGGGTTTAATGAGTTAAGGTTGTCACATTTACAACGTCTTATTGCAAAAATGATGTAGAGCAGTATTGCTATGACTTATTTTACTCATATATATATATATATATATATATGTATATGTATATGTTGCTCATGTATTTCTCTCTAAGAGGACTAAAACACTACAATAAGAAAATTTAGCAAGAGAGGAGGCGAGCTTTTAAATTTAAGAGGTAGTTTAATTCAAAATTTCGAATATTTCATCAAAAATTTTAGAGGTAAAAAGATGGTAAATGTACCTCTGTAGCCCGTTTATGACTCCTCCCCCAAACGTATCCTACACCACGTCTCGAGGTGTCAAAATTTGAGCAACATGTATAAACAGATGTTCTTTATTTGTTTTTGTTGTTGTTGGTGGAGGTCCACTTGGACTCGAAGAACATGCTTGCGTATATTCCTCTTAGTGTGTGATATTTTTCATATTGCATGTTTTCCACCTTGAATCCAATAGTGGCTATGGCCACCATCCATGATAGATAGAAGAAGCTGCAGTCGTTTGATAGGGGCACCTGCTGGGGACTCCTATGGCAGAACTACGTCTTCTTGAAGTCTTTGCCTGTCGAATGGTCGTACCCTCTAAACTGACTTCCTATCACGTCGACAATAGCCTCGGTGCATATGTTTGCCTTTTCTTCTATTGGTGTCTTTGTTTTCATATTAGTCTTCTTATTAAGTGCAAAGGTTGCATCAGAGCTGTTATAGAGTACAACAGTCCTCCTACGGATGTTGACATGCAGCAAAGTCCAATGATTATTGTGAAGAATATGCAGGAAGATGTGATCTGGTGGGGACGTCACTAGGCATTGCTACAACTGCTCCTTCTCTCCTGACTTTTTGTCGTTTAGGATGTCATCTACCAATAAGAAGTATTCCATGTGGGCATTTGTCATGGTGTCACCTAGTATCGCCTGGTAAGCTTACATCGTACTTACAGAAAGGTATCCTCCTATTTTCAGCATTTCTCAGAGGTCATCCTTTAGTACGCAAATGCCATCTCTCTCGAAGATGACATCTCCTGCCGAATCGTCTTGTTTCAAAGAACTCATAATTATAGTTAATTCTTCCAGAGACATACTGAAGCAACTCCATCTGTCAAAATTCTTGAAAGAAGGTGTAAATTCTCATGTCGGTCTGTCTGGTCTATCATTGCCCAGATCTTCTTCTTCAACCTCTCATTCCTCAGGCTGTTCTCTTGGAGGTTGATTTTCAGGGACTTCTGCTACTGCAGGCTACTTTGGTTCTTCATCTAACTTGTGTTTTGCAGCTTTTCCATATCTTTCATGCCAACCTTCTTTCCATGTCGCAACCCTGGCTAGTTTAGTTGGATCAACCCACATGGTCTTTAGCTTCTCCCTCCAAGAGGCATTTTCCAGTAGGGGGATTTCCATGTGAATCCTACGGGGTACATCTTCTGCAGGCATCGCCAAATCGTTGAAGAATCAACGATCATAGATGACCTCCATAGCGTACATACCCCACAATCCATGCATGTCTTTGTTGTTTAAATCCTCCAGGGGAATTCTCTTGTTGATGGCCTCCATCATGCGTAGTACTATGAAGGCGCAATCCCCAGAACCAACATCTTCTTGGGGGACTTTCTTATTAATGAAAAAGAGTTTCCAAGACCCTTGGAACTTGTTATCTGCATCCTTGATAGCTCGTTGTAGGCATAGTGGTATCTTTAAAGCGTATCTGGCGTCCTTCCTCTTGTAAACCAGCAAGGTGTTGTCCAGTTCGGCTGCACAGCAATTGAGCACCATCATTTTCCACTCATACAGATCAACGACTATCAATGCCCAATGCTTTGTATTCCTTATGGGCAGCACCACGTGTCTTGTTTCCTTCTGCTAGACTACATCCTTCAGTTCAGATACATCTTCCACCTTATAGTCTTCATTGTAGAGGAGGTTGGCTAGATGTGTTGTCCCATTAAAAACTGGCTACAACTTGTCCGGGTGTAGGAATTCTTCCAAGAGGGTGGCACAGAGTACCTTGAATAGTCTTTTGTGTACTCACGCCTTCTTCTTGAATATTCCCCAAAAGTGGTCTCTGGACAGACGTCTACCCTTGTTGTTATATAGTATGTCTGACCCAGGTAGATCGTCGTTGAGGACATCTGCCAAGATGTGGATGTCTCTGCACGTGATCCGTGATACCGTAGTCATGTCCATATATTTCATCTTGCAAGGTAGAGGGGGAGTTGCTCCTAGTGTTTCTGCTTCAACTAGTGCAATCTGCTCCCTGGCAAGCTCATTTGTGAAAAAGGTTGCCAGCCCACCATCCTCATCATTGAACGTTCCTTCCAGTGTCAAGGGTGCCGAAGTTCCCTCTATTGTAGGCATTGCCTTGGCCACTTGTTCAGCCACTTTGTGCAACATTTGTGTAGTGGCCCCAGGTTCGGCTACCTCTGAGGAAGCTTCAGTAGCTATGTTGTCTTTGACATGACTCTCCTTAGAAGTTTTCCCTAACTTGGATTTTGCCATCATTTTCAGGGTCGCCTCCATCTTCCCATCATAGAGATAGTCGCTATGATCGTGATGTGGTTGGAATAGGAGGAACTCATTGCTATCCTCGAGTTCGGTCCACAACTCAACTAACATTCTGTCGAGCTCTACCGGTCCTACTACACTGAGTTTGGTGACCACCTCTTCACGATTAGCAGTAGCAATCTGCTCTTCTAGCATCATTGTATGTGTAGGAAGTGAGAACTGAGGCTTTGCTAGCTTCCCACCATCTTCAGTTGCTTCATCTTGACCTTCTTCTAGATTTCAGTTGAGATCGAGCCCCCTCAACAATGTCACATTTTTCTTTGTTTGTTTGTCATTATGGGAGCTCAATTTCTGTGGTGGCTCATTTCTCTTTGGCTCAGCTACATGTGTCACCTATGTGTTGGCACTTCCTTCTTTTGGCGTTCCCTCTCATGTTCCTTCTCCTCCCATGTTGTCATCATCGTTGTCTTTGTGGCTAGAGGGGCTGGCTGAGGAGTGCGTCGGGCTTGCTGAGCACTTGGTCTTCCTTTTCTTCCACCGGTTCTCGAGTTCTTTGCATTCCTTGTCGAGCTTCTGGCGGCCTTCTTCTAGTCGTTGATGCTCTTCTTCAAGGTTAGTCATAGCCGCATCATAGCCCCGACGCATGTGCTCATTGTCAGCTCGGGTGGCATGCCTCTCCTTTTGTAGGTTTTCCATTTCGTCTTACATTTTCTTTAGCATTCCCATCATCATCCATTAGTTACTTACAACTTCTTAGAGTTGGGGAGTGTTTTTGTCCTTTCATCAAGGACTTGTACCTGCGTCGTTAATGCATATAGATAAGAAGAAATGGTGGTATTTATTGTATTAGTTTGATGCATGTGTTCTCACATTGCATCAGAACCTTGTACCTAAGGCACCATGAAGGAAGGTGTTTGCTGGTGCAGCTGATGCTCCATGCACGTCGTTGACGAGCTTGGCACCGTAGGTTGTGGAGGCAGTGGCAGTGGACCTTGTTCTTTACCTTTGGCTTGTCTAGTGAGTCCACCTCTACTCCACTGATTCTCATATCTGGTATGGTCTGAGAGCCTTGTCCTTCCATCTCTGCCTCTGGTTCGTTGTCGTGTTGTGGGTTGGCTGCTGCGGCCTTCTCTTTTTCCACCTCTGGCTCCACAGAAGTTGCTTCTTTGTGTGGCTCGAGAGGTGTGGGTTCTAGAATTCCCACTGGTACTTTTGGAGCTAGAGTTGTGGGGCTGGGTTGTTCACTGGTTTTCTCCCTCACGATTGGTAGAGCAGTTGTTTCTGTTGTCTTCTTTTTCTCTACCGCCAACTTCTTCCGCGGCTCTGTGCTCTTCTTCTTTTCTAAATCAACTGGGGCACTACTTTCTCCAGCTGTACTTACTGGGTCTGTATTTATGCTGGCATGCAGCACCCAGAGCACATCTTTTCAATGTCATCTTGTGTTAGCCGCAGCTTATGGGTGTCATAGAGCGCCATTTCTAGAAGGGGGAGTAGTTTTTTTACCCTTTTTGTTTGAAGTACAACTTCTCCCCCTTCTGTGCCAGAATACCAGTGCTGATAAGAGACTTTATGTCTATTCTTTATTGTCCCTCCATTTCTTTATATCGCTGGACTTCTCCTTCACCCATGAATTATTCAACGATCTTTGTTATCTGGCCACCCATGCAGTATGCATACTTACTCTTTGTGTCCCCGCCTACTGTTGTTGATGAACGATCGATTAATATCTTCCTGATATTAACCAGCTTCTTGTTTATCATCGAGCAGATCAGGAACAGATCCACCTTGCTAACTGTTCTTGTTTCTGACCTCGCGTGAATCGTGTGGGCGGTGATTTTTTGCATTGTGCAGATAAAGCACAATGTAATTCGTGAGGACTTGGAGTTCTTTGAACTGTGCTTGTCCTCCCCTTTTAGCTCTTCCCACATTTCATCGCTTTCATAGGTGGAAACTTCTTTCCTGCTTAGGGTAGAGGAGCAGGCCTGGGCTTCTTCCTCTATCTCGGTGAATATTCTGTTCAGCCTCGCCTCCGTGACTATGTGAGTCTCTCCCCCTAGCCTCACTTGAAGTTGATTATCTCAACCTACTGCCTTTCGTGTTTCGCTACTGGTAGTGACCTTCTTAAGTGAAGATATGAACTTTGTTGTTAGATTCTTATAGGATTTCACCTCTGGTATGCATAAGGCGTGTAGGTTTGCACCTTCTAGGAATTTTACCGTCCTGTCGTAGATTCCCATCTTTTTGAAATCTTCTACGTCCAGGTAATGGGTAGGGTAGAACTCCTTGTTTTGGTACATCCAGTCACAAGTAGACTAGTACACGACATTCTTGAGCATGAAAGGGGGTTCTCCATATTGTACAGATGTCTCCCCTATGACCTCCTTAGCTTTGCTTGCCCCCTCCTTATTTGGTTTTTCAGCATCTACTAGCTTTGCCTTCTTGCTTCCCTTGGTTTCCTTGGGTGCAACTTTTCTTTTATTTCCTAGTACTCAACTTTCTGACTCTCCTGGTTGGTACTCGGAGGTCTCAGTATGCCCATTCTGTTCTATTTCTTGTGGGGAGTCCTCCTGTGGAACCCCCCCAAATATCCTTTGATATTGTTCCAACCTTAGTTGTATCTCCACTCGTTTGGGCACTGGTAGAGAAGTATCCCTTTTCAGTGCTACTGTTAGGTCGTTTACTATCTTCTCTACCTCCTTCAGGGAAGTAGCCTTCTGGTACAGTGGGTCGCTCTTGCTTGGAGAAGACATTCTATAAATTTTTCAATGAATTAGTATCTAGCTGATTTTAACAAAAATTACCATTATTGCAATTATCCGGGGAAGGTATTTCTTGCATAGGGTAGGTGTTCAGTAAATTATTAAATTTCATGTTCAAGAGTGTGAATAGAGACCGCGATCATAGTTTTTTTTGGTAACTCATATGTCATTGTGGTCGCGGTCTCTGAAAGAGATCGTGGTCGCGGTGAAATGACAAGGGATTGTGGTCGCAATTTCCTGAGTAAGGACCGCAGTTGCGGTTTACTGATTAGGAACCACGGTCACGGTCATGGGTGCGGTTGCGGTCTTCTTTCTTGTTAAGGTTAGGTTGCGGTTCAGGGGACCGCGACCTAGAGTAGCATTCTTCTACATCGTGACCCGCGGCGGAATCGATAGTTGGAGTGAACACCGCGGTCGGTGTTAGGGTTTTTTTCGAGCACACCACCCTCGCGGTTGTAGAGGTGATGACCGTGAGCCGCAGTCTTTCTTCTTTCGACTATTTTGATTCCTCTCTCTGTCTGATGATCTGTTCTTCATTTTTGCCGACAGTAGTTGTCCCATTATTAATGGTTTTAGGGTTTTTATTTGTAAATTGCAAATGTCGCTATAAGGCGGTTAGGGTAAAAGGGAAACCTAAGAAATCTGTCGATGGGGCGACTTACGGCCGTCGAGAGATAAAACGGGAAGGATAGATTCAGTTGACAGATTAAATCTGAGGCGACAAGGTGATTCGTTGATTTAGAAGTGCAAAAAGGGTTTTCTTGTTACCTTTTCGATGGTTGTGACGGTGGAATAGAACACGGTGTGGAATTGAATACGGTGGAATCCCCTATCGGCTTTGCTGCGGTGGTAGGTCGTCGATCGCGGTTAGAGCGGAGGTTAGGATTTATCTTAGACTTGGGAAAGCTAGGAGTGAAAAGAGTCTAAGATGTGAGGGTTTAAGGATATATATACTAACATAACCGAGACCAAACAATCAAAGGGGGGTGGGAAACCACAGTTGCGTTGATCACAAGGAAGGACCGTGATCGCGATATGCTATGAAGCACAACCGCGGTCGTGGTTCTCTGCTGAATCAAAGATGACCTCGGGTCGCGGTCGAGGTGCCAGGTAGCATGTACCACGGGTCACGGTCTTGCATGATGCAAGTGCTATACCGCAAACACGATCCAGACCAAAACAAAGGTCATTTTCTTAGGTAAATCATGAAATACTAAAAAAACATGGATATGTACATCACTTAAAGGAGAAGAAAACTAACCAAAGTGAAGAAGTAAGAGAAAACAAAGCTTAAGAAAAAAGGGTAAAAACTTGATTTGCCTCCCAAGAAGTGCTTACTTTAAAATCTCTTAGCTAGACTGCATAAATCTTCACTCCTTGGATCCTGCAGTTGGATGTGGCAACTCTTGATTCCTTTCCTTATTTGGTTGAGCCGGTTCCTCCAAATTGACCTCAGATCTTCTCACAAAGGCTTCATCTTCGTAAAATCTTTTTACCCTGTGACCATTGACCTTGAAGATACCAGTCTTCTCTCCTTGAATTTCTATCATTCCTGATGGATAAATCTTTACCACAGAGAATGGGCCTGACCATCTTGTTCTAAGATTCCTAGGGAAGAGCCTACTGCTAGAATTGAAGAGAAGTACTTTGTCTCCTTCACAAACATCCTTGTTCTTTAGGTGGGCGTCATGCCACACCTTAGTCCTTTGTTTGTAGATCCTCACGTTCTCATAGGCATGTTATCTTATCTCCTCGAGCTCCTATAGCTGCAGAAATCTTTTCTGACCTTCCTTTTCCAGGTGCATATTCAGAAACTTGATCGCCCAAAGGGCCTTATGTTTGAGTTCCAAAGGTAAATGGCAGGACTTGCCATAGATTAATCAGTATGGCGTTGTTCCTATGGGTGTCTTAAAAGTTGTCCTATAAGCCCACAGAGCATCGTCAAGTTTCATGGACCGGTCCTTTTGAGTGCGGCTAATAGTTTTTTTCTAGAATATGCTTAATCTGCCTATTAGATGCCTATACTTGTATAGAGGTTTGACGGTGATAGGGTGTAGTGACTTTGTGCTTTACACCTTACTTCTTTAGTAGCGCGTCAAACTACTTCTCTCCAAAATGTGATCCCCCATCATTTATTACAGTGCGAGGCACCCCGAAGCATGGAAAAATGGTTTTATCAAATAGCTTAATCACATATTTAGAGTCGTAGGTTTGGGTAGCTACATCCTCTACCCATTTCGACACGTAGTCAACAACCACTAAAATGCACTGATAACCTTTTAATGAGGGGAAAGGACCCATGTAGTCTATCCCCCAAACATCGAAGATTTCAACTTCTAACTAGTAGGCTATAGACATCTCGCTCCTTTTACTGATATTTCCAGTTAGTTGGCATTCCTTGCACACTTTTACAAAAGATGTTGCCTCTTTGAACATGGAGGGTCAGTAAAACCCTGATTGAAACACTTTTGCAGTTGTTCTTTCCCCACTATGATGCCCTCCATATGGTGAAGAGTAGCATTCTCTCAAGATCAGTGAGACTTCCTCCTCTGGTATACATCTTCTATACAAACTGTCAGAACATCTCTTAAATAGCAGTGGGTCGTCCCAATAATAGTTTTTGACATCGGAGAAGAGCTTCTTTTTCTGATTGTAGGTTATATCCGGCGGTAGTTGGCAACAAGCTAGATAGTTATAGATATCTACAAACCACGGAAGACTTGGCTCGTCGAACTGAACCATTAACAA
This sequence comes from Alisma plantago-aquatica, assembly GCA_963693085.1. Lineage (NCBI taxonomy): Eukaryota > Viridiplantae > Streptophyta > Magnoliopsida > Alismatales > Alismataceae > Alisma > Alisma plantago-aquatica. Next base: position 627,687,959 of record OY856413.1, on the reverse strand, counting down.
AGATTCACCTGCGTATTTGTCATTTATAGGAAACTGATTTTCCTCATTGCAAACTATTCTGGATAGGTGATCTGCGACCACATTTTCTTTTCCCTTCTTATCAATTATCTCATGGTCAAACTCTTGCAGTAGTGAGGCCCACCTCTATAGTCTTGGTTTTGTGTCCTTCTTTTGCATCAGATAACGTATGGCCCCATGGTCAATATAGAATTTTACCTTGGCCCCTATAAGATATGATCTGAATTTGTCGAAGGCAAAGACAATAACTAACATCTCCTTCTCGGTAGTAGTGTAGTTCACTTGGACTTCGTCCGACGTACGACTGGCATAACATATTACATGGTACTTCCAGTCTTTCTTTTTCCCTAGGACTGCACCTATGTCATAGTCACTTACGTCGCACATTATTTCAAAAGGTAGCTTCTAGTCTGGAGCTTGCAAGATTGGTGCATAGGTTAAGGCCTCTTTTAGGGTCTTGAAAGCTTTTAAACACTTATCTTCAAACTCTAACATTGTGTCCTTAATCAACTAATTTGAAAGGGGCTTTGATATCTTCGAGAAGTCCTTAGTGAACCTCCTGTAATATCCAACATGACCCAGAAAACTCCTTACTCCTGTCATGGACTTTGGTGGAGGGAGTTTGGAGATAGTCTCGATCTTGCTAAGATCCACCTCAGTGCCTTTTTTGGAGATCTTGTGCCCCAGGACGATTCCACTTTGAACCATAAAGTAGCATTTTTCCCAGTTCTGGACCAAATGTTTCTCTTTGCATCTTTGCAGAACCAGGGACAAATTTCTTGGGCAAGCATCGTAATCTTTTCCATGAACAGAGAAGTCATCTATAAACACTTCAACTATATCTTCTAAGAAGTCAGAAAACATGGATATCATGCAACGCTGGAAGGTCGCGGGAGAATTACATAAGCCAAAGGGAATTCTTCTGAAGGCGTATGTGTCATAGATTCATGTAAACGTCATTTTCTACTGATCGTACGAGTGTATCGGGACTTGGTAGAATCCAAAATATCCATATAAGAAGCAGAAGTAATCATGGTGGGCAAGTCTTTCAAGAACTTGATCAATAAATGGTAAGGGAAAATGGTCTTTCTTTGTGGCCGAATTTAGCTTTCTATAATCAATACGCATTCTCCATCCTGTGACCATTCTGGTGGCAACTTCATCACCGTTATCTCCCTTCACCACAGTCATTCCACCTTTTTTGGGTACTACATGAATGGGGCTTACCCAGTTGCTATTGCTTATTGGGTAGATGATTCCCCCATCATGTAGTTTTAATATCTCCTTCTTGACAACTTCTATCATCATTTGGTTTAATTTCCTTTGGGGTTGTACTAAAGGTCTTGTTGATTCTTCTAGGTTAATTCTGTGCATGCACAGGTCCGGGTTTAGTCCCTTGATGTCCTCTATGAAATATCTAATATCTCTTTTACGCTCCTTCGATTCTTCCAGTAGTCTTTCCTGTTGTTCTTTGGTGAGGTTAGCATTGATGATGACAGGGTTCCTCCCTTCATCATCTAGGAACTCATACTTCAGCCCTTCTAGTAATGTCTTTAGTTCTGGATTTGGCTTCAGAGTTTCTGAATCTTCAGTTCATGGTTCCAAAAAAGCGTACATCATTGTTTCTATTACCTCTTCTTCAACCCTAAGACTCTCTTTATCTTGGTTAAGGTAGTCTAGAATTGTGACCACTTCAGGGTCTTCTGTCAAAGGATTTGGGTTATTTAGGGCTCTCATGAGCGGGTTTACAATGGCTTTCTCTTCTTGAATTTCTTCACAATACTGGTTGTATCTATCCATGAAGTAGACTGACTCAGAAAGAGTTGTCCCTTTCATAGCATCCTTTGCCTTAAAGTGATGTGGTCACTTCCGACCCAGAGGGTTATAACGCCTTTTGTGACGTCTATTCCAGTGGCTAGAAAAGGTCATCCAAAGATTATCAGACACTTAGGGTTCTCCACAAGATCTATTACAATAATATCACAGGGTATGAAGAACTGTCCCACACAGATTGGAATGTCTTCCACTATACCAACTGGTCTCTTGAAAGTATGATCAACTAGCTCAATTATCATACTTGTCTTGACCATTTAGGTCAATCCAAGTCTCTGTGCAAGGCTTAGGGGCATCAAACTTATGTTGGATCCCAAGTCTGTCAGTCCCTTTCTTTCAACATTGTCTCCAACACAAAAGGGGATGTTAAAGGCCCCTGGGTCCTTCTTTATAGGTAGTTCAGCTTGAACAAACACACTGGACATGTTCGCTAGGTGTACCATTTTGACTTGACTTCCTCCCCTTCTCCTTGTGATAAGGTCCTTGAAAAACTAAGTGTAATTTGGAATCTCCTCTAGAGCATACAGAAATGGGACATCTATATGGAGTTTCTTCACGGCTTCCATGAACTTTTCATATATCTTCTTCAGGTGGGCTTTGATAAGCTTGTATGGAAACAAGATTCTCGGTGCATATGGGCTTTTCTTCATAAGGATTTCTTCTACAAGATCAGGGTTCCTAGCTCCACCACTTTCCTCACAACCTTCTTCAATAGGCCGCTCCTTGTCAACAAATTTCTCAAAAGAAACTTCATTCTCCTATTGTGGTTCTTTGACTTTTTCTTCTTCTTTGTCGTTTCTTGTTCCAGAATTGATCAAAGTTCTCCCTGATCAGAGGATTGCCATTTTTGTAGTCTTGGTGTTTGATGGGATCTTTCCTGAGGGGTTCTTTACTAGATCAGCCAACTGTCCGAGTTGTTGGTCTATTTGGCGTTGATGCATTTCAATATCTGCCATTTGGACTTGCATCATAGTCAGGACGCAAGAGTTGGATAGGGAATTTTGTGCTAGCTGATCATTTACTATAGCCCGCCTCTTAGCAAAATCAAACCGTTGAGTCACCAAGTCAGGTTGGCCGTTATCTTTCACCTGACCCTGTCCTTGACCTTGGCCTTGACTCGACCCTTGATTGGGTCTTGCTCCTTGACGAGTTTGGTTTCTGCCTTGCACTGAGTAGTTATTCTTGTTCGTCTAGTAATTGGTTGTTCGAGTATACGATGCTTGTCTGCTCCTCTTCTGAAACCTTATCGGTGGCTTTTGTGAATTTCCCAGCTGGTGCGAATTCTCGGCCACATCCTTATTCCCATAGCTAAAACCAGGGTGATCTATCCTCTTGAAGTTTGCATAGGAAACATTCTGTGTTGACTCGTCTTCGCTTTCACTGTCTTCACTTTCTTCAGGTCTAGTGTAAATGCAGTTATCAACTCTGTGTCCTCCTTCACCACAAGTGACACACTTCATCACCATCTCAGTGTGCTTCTTTCCTTTTCCTCTTGTGTCCTTCAGTTGTTTATCATCACTCGCTATTTTCTGGATTTAGGTGGTTATAGTTTCTAAGGCCTTTGCCACCATGGATGGTTCTTTAGAACCAATCTTCTTTGATGTGCCCCTATCATTCCTTTTGTAGTCAACTCCTGCTTGGAGTGCAACCATGTTCTCTATAACCTTCATAGTTCTATTTGTCTTTTTCCCCAAGAAGTCACTGCCTGCGGCAACATTCAGAGAAGTCCTCTTCGTGTGGGTCAGCCCATTGTAGAAGGTGGTTACAAGGAACCCCTTACGATAGTTGTGGTGTGGGAAGTCTCTTAGGTATTCTTGATAACATTCCCATGCCTCATGTAGGTTCTCCTTTGGCTTTTGTGCAAAAGAGGCGATCTTCTACATGTTACGGATGGTCCTCTCAGTAGGATAAAACTTGGTGACAAAGGCATTCACCCATCTATAGACTAGTGGAGGAGATTTAGATACCAAGAGAGAGCCTTGTCTTCCAAAGAGAAATTAAAACCCTTGCAGTAGATCACTTCTTGTGGGACACCCCTCATCTTAATGGTATCACATATGTTCTTGAAAGCATCAAGATGGTGGTACTGGTTTTCCCTTGGGTTCCCACGGAAAATCTTGTTCTGGATCATGGATATAATGGTTGGTTTTAGCTCAAAGTTTGCTGCGTTGAAGTTTAATACAACAATCAGACATCTTGACTCGTTGGCCCTTGTTGCTGCCAACTCACGAAGGGTCTTCCCTTCCTCATCATCTTCTCTATTGTTGTTCCTGCAGTTGCGCTCATGGTTGTTATGGTTTCTTCTATGCCTGCGGCGATGATGACATTCCTCGTAGTGATGGTCTTCCTCACAACAATCATCTTCATGTCACTCTTCTTGCTCTTCTTCTCATTCTTCATATTGATGACCATCATCGTAACAACCATCTCTATCTTCATCCATTCCTGGTGGAGGTGGGTTGTGTGCATTCCTCGCGTTCCGCTCGTCTCCTGACAGGGTAACGTCCACATGAGGCGACATAAAGAAAAGGAGTAAAGTCGAACGATTTGCTTTTGCCTAGGTGCCTGAATAGACCGTACAATGAAGTTAGAAAATTGAACTGGTCCAAACGAACTATTCTACACGAACTCAGGTTAGCAAACTTAAAGTAACTATGTTGTCAAGCTTATTGCTAAGCTTGAGGCACGGGAGTATAGTAAGCGGATTCAGGTTCTTAACAGTGTTGCTTTGCCTTGTCCCCAAAAATGGTGCCAAAAAGTTGACCAACCTAAATCACACGTCTAAAAGGAGTGGATTTAGAGTAGTCAGACTTTTAAATAGATAACACGACTCTCAGGCCTTTGCAAAGATAAATAGGGTTTGATGTAGTGATCGAGGTAAAAAATAGGGACAAGGTTGTCAGGGTTAAGCACACGGAATCCGGCACTCATATACTCGAACTGAAGAGGGAGTGTAAAAAGTGTTCCCTAAGGAACGGTGGCACACAAACTAAAGTAGTTCAAAAGAAACAAGAACAACAAGAACAAAAGAAACAAAAGAAATAAGATGAAATAAGTATATGGGAGGAAACTTGGGTTGGGGTTCACCTACTAAAGCATCTCACCTACATGCAACATCATCTATCTCTCTTGCATACTCCTACCAAGATTACAAGCAACCATCAAAAGCATCTATTCCACTCTTTCTCAAGATGAGAATAGATCTAAGTCTAAGGGTAGTCCCTCTCTCAAGGTGACCACATGTAAACCTCGCAATAGAATGTATGGTTTTAAAGCCTTAGCATTCCAACACTCTCGTGCATTTAAACTACTCCATGACACGTGATAAAAGCGATATTACTCTCTCGAGATATCAACAATCAAACATCACAAGATGGTAGCTAAGCATACAAGTGAAGCATTAAAACATGTGCATGGAGATAATCTTGATAAGAATATGTATATTCAATAGAAAGAGACAATATACATGCTGGGAGAGCCTTAGTGGCTACTCCCAACCCAAGTTAAGGTGGTTATCCACTCATGCTTGCGGATGGCATAACGACATGATAGAAAGATAGATCCATGAGATGCCCATGAAGAGAGGAGGGAAGTACAGTAGGATGGAATGATAGATCTAGAAAGGAAGAGACGTGATACGACACAATACTTCTTCAGATCCGGATCTATCACATGGATGGCATAGACAGTCTTCTTCTCTCGAAGAAGGGGTCTTCAATCATCTCTCTCCTATGCTTCTGCCTTTGGAGATCCAAGACTGATCGATGGGATGGTCGGGGACGAATCTGGAATGTAGTAGCACTTCGCGGTCCTTGGGATCTGATCTATGATCTAATGATTTGACAAGACAGGTTGGTGTTCTATTTATAGGCACATTCCACCAACTTAAGCATGGACCACGGTAGCTATTTTGGTTATGTGAGGGTGAGACCGCGGTCGCGGTCTGTGCTATATTCATCTTTCACCGCGGTTGATCTTGGTCGCATCCTGGTGATAACCGTGGTCAAGGTCTGCTTGTGGGTTGCATCCGGGTGGTCGAGGTTGAGGTCTTTCGCTCGATCGCGGTTCCCAAGAGCTCGTCAGTGATCGCGGTTTCCAAGCTGACCACGAACCTTCTTGATCGTGGTCTTTCATGATCACAGTCTGTCTTTGAGGCGTAGTTCTGATCGTGTCCATCCATAAGGGTTCGGTGAGCGATGATCACGGTCTATAAACTAGCCACAATCCCTCCTTGTCGTCTAATGATCACAATCTCTAGGAAACTCTGAAACCGTGAACGCGATTGAGGTACAAGTAGACCGCGGTTGTGGTCTTGATCCACGATCTGGATTGTGAATATACCTGAAACCATGTAAGTGAGGCTTTAGTCAAAAAGATAGAAAAATTATGTGAAAATATAACAAAAGATATACTAAAAGTGGGGCATAATATATACAGAACGTACGTAAAATAGAGTGTTATCCTCTTACAAAATGATTTTATACTCAAATGTTTGAAATATAAATTAGTGAACATGACCTCCACATGAAGTCTCATAATGTGTAAATGTTGATGTTGCTAGACAGTTGTTCACAACTTGGAGAAAATGATTAATGGTGTGGAGAGGAAGAGGTATGGTGTGGTGTAGATACTGATTATGATAGATATGATGATGTGGATCGGACATTGGTGATGACAACGAGGTGGAGATATAGGGCCTCACACAGTCATCGATGTTGTTGCTTCATCATTCTCTCATTTATTCCACAGATGAGAGGGAAAAAATGAGAGACAGGGAGAAGAAATTGTAGTGGAGGAAGGAGGTGTGGCAGCAAAAAGATGAGAGGTGGCATGGATTTAGTGTTAAAAGGTGAATATTTGATGGTAGGAAGAAGCTTCTTGGTCATAGGAAGCGACATAAGCGTGGATGGAGTCTCTTGCATGGTGCATAAGTGAAAAGAAAAGGGTCAATCTAGGTTTTAGAGCCCAAAACCAATAGCACACTCGGCGTAATCTGCAAAGGACATATTGTAAAAAGCCTTCTAACTTGGAGATGTTTCCCAACTTGTTGACCACATGCCATTGTTAAAGCCAGCACGACATAAGGGCGGAGTTCTATGACTTTGACAAATCTTATCTTCGACATGCCATGGCTGCACCTCACATGGCATATGTAAGGACCCTGACCCAAGCTTTGGGATAACCCTATTTTTTTCTAAAGTATGTTTCTTAGAACCTTATTCGAATCATATAAGATGTAATTAGGGCTTGTAGAAAGCTTAAGTTTCTTATTTGAGCTTGTTTTGATGATGCATGTATTTTGTTGTGAGGTTTTGATGCAAATTGCAATTCACCAGAGTAAGGGTTGATGTGCAAATTTGCCACCTCTATAGTGTTCCTTCTCTCTCTTGTCATCATCTAGAGGAGAGAGAGAGATGGACACCTTATTTGGGCCTTGGTTGTATGGTGACATCCTTGGCGACATGTAGAACACATGTGTGAGATGTGTTTTGCTCTTAGATGTGTTGTCTCAGGTTAGAGAGCAATGAAGAGGTTGTGTATCAGTTTGTGAGTGTGTAGGGTTGTACCCTATTAGTTTGTGATTTTGTAGGGTTGTGCCCCATCGGTGTTTCAGTGTGTAGGGTTTCGCCCTATTAGTGTGCGGGTGTGTGGAGATATGGTATCGGGTACGACCTTGAAAGGAGACTAAGAGAGCGAGATCCATCCTTGACCTTATCACCATGTCTTGCATGTTGTTTCATGTGGCTCTTTTCTCGTGGACAAGTGTCACCTAATATCCTAAGGTGATGACACTTCTTCCATGACCTCTCTCTCATTCCTCTAATATATAATCTTCTATCTCTCCATGCAATAGAATCCTTTTGGCCATCCTTACTTTCTCTCCTTCTTGGTGGATGACCTTGAGAAGCTTAAGTAGAAAGAGATTCTCTCTTAGAGATTGGAGGACGAGTTCCAAATTGTGGTGTTCTTTGATCATCTTCCATCTTCTACCTTTGTAAGCCATGTCTCCTAGCTTTCTTCTTCTCGGCCATGGATCTTGGATACCTTCTTTTCATCTTGAACTGACTTTACCTTGGCCTCACCTTCTTCTTCCTTGGAGGTGTAGTGGTGATCAAGTTGGTGGATCAACTTCTACCTTGAGATCATGAGCTTGAAGCTTGACCTTGGAGCTTGGATCTTGGTGGCGATCTTTGAGGCGGGTTATATAACTCTTAACCTCCTTTGTTATTTTCACTCTTCATATTATTATGTTGTTCTTTATCTCTAGATCATTTATATCATGCATGCTAGCAGGTTTTGGTGGTTTTGAGAACTATTTTTGTGCAAGAGTTTTGTTTAAGTTGCTTCCCATGTTTTGCACCTTCTTTCCATGTTAGTAGATGGACTTGTGGCCGATCTTCCTAAGGTTGAAGATGACTAAGTTGACACACATGCTCTAAGTGGTGAGTGGTCATCACAACTTGTTGTGCATAGACTGACACACCGAGTGACAATTCATCATGACTTAGAGATGATAAATCGATATGTTTGCTTAGGCCAACATGATTTAATGGGGTTAGCCTGTCATGTCCTAGAAGCGCCTAAATTGATATGATGCCTAAACTGATATGCTATGAGAGTGTTAGCCGTCATGACTAGGACGAAGTCGTATGAGCTAGCCTTCTTGGGGTGCTAGTCGTGACATCTTTGGTTGAGCAAGAGTCTGATACACTTTAAGTAGGGTTGCCTGATACACTTGGGAATGTGAATCGTGATGCCTTGCTGAAGTCCTAACCCTAGCATCCTGTCACACCTTTAGGTGGAGATTCTCATCACACCTTCAGGTGATGTTACCTGTCACACCTTTAGGTGGTGTTTCCCGTCACACCTTCATGAAGGAATAAATCAAAACGCCTTTGGGAGGCTAGCCCCTTGTTCCTTGCATAGAGGTAGTCGACATGTTATGTTGATGACAAGTCGACACCCAATGGAAATTGTTAACCCGAAACCCTTAGTGCCAAATTGATACACTTCTTGTGTGGTTAATCAGACACCTCAAGTGTAGTTAACTGACACCTTATGTGTAGTTAACCTGACACGCTTGGACATGATGGTCTAAACTAATACACTTGATAGCCTAAACTGATACCTTGAGTGGGTTGTCATGACTCATCTGTTGATGATAGGGTTACATGGTATGTTATGATACCATATGGTGTGGTTGTATAAACAATATGAGAGTGTTGTTTCCTATGACGTATATTTCATAACAAACCTTATAATAATAATGGATATGATGATCTAAGTTGGTTGTTGATCCAACCTTATAAACCATAACTGGTTAAAGAGAACCCTAACCCTAATGATGTAGTTTGAATTACATGAATCTTTATGGGATGGTAGTAATGATGACATTTTATATTTCTTGTTATAAGTATTTAACCATGCATGTGACACTAGTTGATATGCATATGTAGATAAAAAAATATGGTGTTTATGATATGTTTGAATGGGCCTTATGTGACATGTGAGATGTTGGTATCACAGAAAAAGGAGGAAAATACATCGTATGACCTAGTGATGGCTTATTGCCTTATATGAGATGATAATTTCCTCAGTAATGAGATGAGGGGTGATTACCCTAAAAGTATGTGGTCATTGTGATGAGAAATATGGAATGGCAAGCATCAAGTGATAATGTGATGAGATCACACCTTATATGCTCAAATATGTTCTGGTAATGTGTTATGCCCTTATCTTTGTAGAACTTAGTTAAAGTTTATATGTTGTAACGTGATTGATGCTAAAAGACACTTATAAGACCTCACTAATAAAGTGGAACCTAATCATGTAGCTTGCCATGTTCCATAGGTACATTCAGTGTCAACATTTGCTGAATGGTGAAATGAGTTTAACTCAGAGCACATATTTTTTAATATGCAGGGGTGAGGATGAATATCCCCTTACGTCCCAATTATATAGAATTGGTTGCAGACTATACCTTGATAAGAGTGCGGCTTCGGGTCGTTGCTCAGTGATGTGTGATATACGATTGGCTGTAGGCCATACCCTGATAAGAGTGATTGTGGGTCGTAGCTCAGTTTCACTAGCGCCGTGACCTGTACCAAGGCGGGCTAGATTTGTGCAGCTAGACTATATGTCACTGATAGTATCCTGACTGATGATGTCACTACATGTTCACTCGTACTGATTGAGGGGGTGAGGTTGTGGATTCCAACTCTTCCGCTAGACCTTGTATGGAACTGATTTTGACTTAGTAGTGGTCGGTTGGATTTGGTTGGTACGACTCAAATCCTCAGGGCATAATAGAATTTGTAAACAACCATGTAGTATACTTGTATAGTATCAAATATGGAAACATGGGATGAGACCTTGCTTGATTTTGTACCATAGTGTTGGTAGAAAATGTACATGTTCCTCATACTTTTGTAATGTTAAGATGTTTCATAATCCAATAGTAATTACTTATTATGTTGATAATGAATACCTGCCTGACATAATTATAATCTTTAATGTTGCTTTAATCATCTTATCTATGGTAATAATAGAGTTGGTGGAGAGTTATATCTCCTGTTGAGATTTTTATTCTCACCCCGTGGGTTTCCCACATCCTTTTTTTGGTGGATGTGCACGAGTAGGTAGAGATCATGTAACATAGGTTGAGGAGAAGCAAGAAAGACAGTAGTTGATGAGGTTGGAAGTGTTGTTAGATGACTTTTGTTGTTATATTCCTAGAGTCATATCTATACACTCGAGTCTTTGGGGATGTTTTGTAGACTTTCGATATGTGGTTGTCTTCTATGCCTCTGTTATGCATAGCTATAGTAGATATATGTATATATGTTCTGGAACAATGTTCTTTATAATAGGTTGTTGGCATACATGGTAAATGCTTTGAGGCATGAAAGAACTCATATTTAAAGGTTTTTGATGTTTGAAAGTTTTATGGAAATGGTTTTAATTTTTAGTATTTCCAAGTAATTTATTTGTTTAATCTTTTTTTTGCAGTTTTGTTTTGAGTAATCTCACTTTTGTGGCACGGGTAATCAAAGATAGGTTGGTATCAGAGCTTTAGGTTCGCTGAGTGTACAGGGACCTAGGGCTAGGGTTTGTGTTTGTTTTTATATCCTCCAGTTTCTCTTATAGTGACTTCTTCTCATGTAGAAGAAGAAGAGAAAGCTTAAAGATGTTTGGAGAACATGAATAACACACTGTTGAAAGTACTGTTGCCGCACCAGGTGGTGGTGCAAGGAACCAGGCATGAGAAGATCGGGTGCCTAAAATCCCCCAGTTTGACCCAGCCATGGATTAAAAATCCTTCCTTTTAATCTCTTTTTGGGCATTTTATGGCTACTATGACTCATATGGAAGACAAGATGCCTCCACCTTAGCCTAGAGCACCGGTTCCCCATACTGAATGTTTGGGTACTGGGAAGACTTTTGAGCGGCTTTGTCATATTAGGGAGGTAGAGTATGCTGGGAATGATGATCTGACAGATGCAGATCTGTGGCTTACCAAGATTGAGAAAGCCTTTAAGATCATTAGTATCCCCAAAGCGGATAAGGTGAATCATGCGATATACCTTCTGAAGGGTATTGTTGGCCACTAGTGGGCCATAGAAGAGGAGAAGAGGCCAGGTGTTGTGATCGATTGGGAGGAGTTCCGATGTGAGTTCGTTAGGTACTTTCCTTGGACATATCTTGATGAGAACATCAGCTAGTTTGAGAGGATTCGACAGGGTTCCATGATGACCAATGAGTATGAAGCAAGGTTTATCAAGTTTTTGAGGTTCTTTCCTCACATGGCTTCCAGGTGGATGAGCAGATTCATCATTTTGAGAAGGGGTTGAATGCTAAGTTGTCTTTGCTAGCGGCTGCTTTGGAGAATCGAGAAAGGGTTTGTGATAACCTAGATTTTTGAGTTTTAATAACTTATACAATATTTGAGAGACAAGCATTCTATGTAGAGGACAAATACCAAATTGAGGAATTGGTAATACAATCATGGATTCCTTCACCCAAATTAGGTGATTTGAGATATGATAGAGGACTATGATACCTAATTGAAGTCAATTGTGAATGAATACCCTTACTAGTTGATTAAGCTCTCATGAGACCAATCATTCAGTTCGTGATTTACTTGAGGGGTGAAAGGATCCTTTGGAGGAATTTATTTAAGTGATTATATAACATCATTTGTGGATCAAAATAGGCATAGAGCAAGAACAAACGATAACAAAAGCATGGTTGAAAGTTTCATAAACATTGAATGATCCACTTGAGAGATATTGATGGTTGCACTTTGATTAAATGCATAAGATTTAAATGATTTAGACCTAGGATCGATTTCCTGATCATGCAGCCAACTCACTAACAAATGGATGTGACTCTAATATTTGCGATTGGATGGGTGAGGTGGCATCTTAGTGAAATATAGATAAATCCAATGAGTCGATGATTGTCACCTACCTCCGTTCTTAGCGGAGAAACTAGTGTCTAGGAGAACGAGTCGTGAGGAGTAACGAGGAGATTATTTGAAGCTCTAACAAGATCTTTGGATCCACCGTGCCATAAACATCCAACCAACACCCCTACGACTTGGCTTGTGAGATCTCTCTTCCCCCCACCCCCCGACTTCCTCTTCATCCTCCTTTCCCCATTGCTGCCAGTAGTAGCCAACCCTAGAGATGGAAGGCTGGCGTTTCTTGCCTCCCTGACCGATCTAGAATGGAGGGCCGCCAACAGTATGTGGAAGGCTCCAGCAAGTCTGACTCTCACAAAATCGCACACAAGATTTACAACTACAAATCACCTTCTTCGTCAGATCCGACGCTGCAACCTAGCTACAATCTCGACGCCCCAGACTATAGCAATGTCGTAATAGACCCAAGGTGCGACGACACCCTATACTAACCCTCTTCACCCTGCCACCATCTCTTCCAAATCCCAGGCATCTGCCACCTCATATCCACAACATCGGCCACCACCTCTGACCTACGATGGCTGAAGCAAGGCTGAAACCTAGCAGACGCAGCACCTCTGACAAGGATGAATTGAAGCTACAGATCGTATGGGAGCATGCTACCAATTCCACCCATATTCCTCAGCATCCACTGATGCCTCGACAGCCACCGTAACGGCAAGGAAACACAGCCGCCCGTCTGCCATCAAAGCTGCCTCGATCTGGAACACCTATCGTCGCTGAATTCCAAACCTCTCCATGGATGTGCCCCATGTTGTCAGCAGTGTTAGGCATCCCTCGTCCTCCTCTACACGATGGTCGACGCCGCCGGTATGGACTGGGCTGCAACACTTCCCATTGATCTGTCCTCGAGTCCGCCCATAGAAGCGAAGACAACAGCCCAAACACCACAGATTTGTAGCCATCGCCAGACCTCCACGGGTGCGATCACCACAGAACTGCAAACTTCGTCACTGGGTTGCAGATCCATTGCTGCCTCATCAACCTCCCGAGTTTTACATCGTCATTGGCCTGATGCCTCCTCACGCTCTGCCAGTAATCAGAGACCACCATCACGCCCCTCGTGAGCTGTTCCTCCTCCTCTCTTTCTCACCTCCACGATGCTGCCAGAATAACAGCAGAACCAACCAACTTACAACGACTTTCAGAAGTCCCCAAATTGCTGAATCGGCAGACAGAGCTTGGAGAAGTCCCAGGCACACACAACGGCTCTGCGAATCCCTAGACTCTACCTACCCTAGACGATTCCCCTCTTCTCACGGCTGCACATCCAATCTCGCCACCACCTTCGACCAGACTACTGTCTGGTTCATCTCCGGCCAAGACGACAGAGGGAGGACGACCCTATATGAAGACACCTCAGCCTCTGTTGGCGTTCCACTGATCATCAACAATCAAGACACATCAATTTGAGCAGGTCAGTTCCTTCATCTGGAATCCTACTGCCATACGAAACTTGATCCCAACAGCGACCTTCAGACCTTGACTACTGAAGAAGAGAGACCTCTCCATGTATCAGTGGTATGCCATTATGCTCCTTCCCAACTATCGCATTCCCAGGATCTAGGATGTTCAAGGAGATCGTACTGCTAGATACGAACATGAATCAAATCACTCCAACATGTTACACATTCGATGTCGTCATCTGCAAGTCATTAGGTGATGACCAGACTTCTAGATGATCAAGGATAAGTTAGAAATCTCTGAACTCAGGTACGTGGGTTTATTTAATTATATGACTATGGTTTTCTTGCTTGCAATCATGATATGTATGTATGCTCTCTTCTATTTGCAAATATTGGATGTAGTATTTCTATGTAGTACTCGTTGTTTTGTCACTTGAAAACATAAATTATGAGTAGATGTTTTGTAGCTATTTAAGGTGTTCATTATCCCCCTTACGAGAGAATGGATTAATGTTGGCTAGTACACCTCCCTAGAGCACACGGTGTACGGGGAGTTTTCCCTAGAGTACTTGGTACACGGGGATGGGCCCAATATTTATGTTTTGGTACTAGTCCACCTTGATAATGCAATTCATCTAGGAAAATGACTTAAATTGGCGTATTTCGCTTAATAAAGAAGTGTTTTCTATGATTTTCTTTCCTTCTGCAAATCTTTTTTTCAAAATTATGAAAGCCATAAATATATGTATCTTTCTGCCCATGTACACAACACCTAGTGTGTTGATTTGTTGTTTCACGTATGTTTTAGGTTCAGAAATAGCGTGGGATAAAAGATGTGAAGTGAGCACTGTTCAGGTTGTACCTATTGTGTAGATCCTAGTTTTAGCATACATGTTCTTAGATTGTAGAATTTTCATTCAATATGTAGTTGTAAATCATGTGTAATAATTCATGTTGTATAAATTTACATGTTGAATGTTGAGAATGTTATGGTTGTATGTTCATGTATGCGTATTATGCTTCCGCATCGCTCTCTGGTATGATTGGATGATGTTTTCAGATATCGACATCTCATTCCCAATAGGGTTTGGACAAATCAAAATTCGGGGACGTCACAGTTGGTATCAGAGCATGAACAATAGCTACACCTAACAATTTCTCACCATGAAACATTAAACCTAAATCTCACCTTTCACTTTAAACCTTAGAAACTTAGTAAGTTGTTCTATAGGAATAAGGTTTGACTTAGCCTCTAGGTTAGAACCTAGATGTTCGAAAACTAGGTTTAGACAAGTGTCTGAGACCCTTTCCATATAGAGTTCATATGTATTGGGTAGCTACACTAGTCTACATCTCGTTCTCACCATTTCACTAGGTGACATGACACTAGACTATCTTCTTGTATTGGACACTCGGTTTCGCTGATTTGGTTTTGTTTTCCAATCGGCTCGAGCCTCGACAGTTTTATCTGACGTCTTCTTTCTCGGAGAAAAACTATATAATATTTTATTAGATATATGTAAATATAAAAATGTGTCCCTCACACAGGAGAGTAGTGAATGTTCATGCAATCTAAGTGAAAGGGAGTGACATCAGTCTAGGAGAGAGAATAGATCTAGATTAGAAGTCTAGAGCCTCATAAGATTATGTGATAGATAGATAGACAAAAGAAAGATGAAGGAAATAAGCATATAGAATCGTATCTAACTTTGAACTATGATGGTATAAGTTTCATTATTAAGATTTGAGTTGTGTATAAGCCGAATCCACTCTTAGAGGATCTATGCTAAGTCATGATGATGAAAGTACATTTCCTTTTCCTACTTAACATAAGCTAAGTTAAGATATAGATGAGTGTGCATGAGCCTCAAGCTCTTATACAAGGAGGATATCTAGTGGTAGGATGAGATATGTGGTGAACTCTAGAGAGAGTAAGACCCACAAAGAGAAGGTCATAGGACCTAGCCTCCAATATATGAGATATGTGTTTAAAAAAAAATGTCCTACACTAGATTACTCTTGAGTGTTGAGTTGAGTCCTTATGCATGATTCAAATCTATATGTGAGAATTGGGTAAAAGAAAAGGATGGGTAGATGACCCATACGATAAAGTCAATCCTTTGGCTGAGTTAGGTCCTAGCTAGAGTGACATATTTTGTGAATCTCATCATTAGTTGCAAGTGAGGTAATATATGAACTCTAGTTATGAGAGTATGATGCTTTGTGCAAAAGATACTCAAAATACATGTTCTCCCTTCTTCTTCTCTTTCTTAATATATGATGATAGAAACCTCACTTGAGCTATATAGATGATTTATATATGAGGAGTCACTCGTATAAGCTTGACCTATTCGATATCCCCCCCCCTATATCATACATGTAGTACCAAAGATTGAAATCATGATAAGTTTGACTTTAAAATATTCTCTTCCCCTTCATATGAAATACGAAAGATATGATGCTGAGATCATGGGATAAACTTAGTATATTCTCTTTTTCCCTTCACATAATACATGCAAGACAAAAAAAATTGAACTCATGAACTTGATATAAATATATTTTTAGATCATAGGATATATGATCAGAAATATAGCTTGTAATTTTGATCCTTCTCAATGTATGCTTCTAAGTTGAGTATGAATATCACACCATAGGGTGAAACCCTAATGGTCAAGCATGTTACGTAGGTCCTTCTTAAAGTAGAAAATCCTAATATCAAGGATGAAGATAAATCTCCTCTAGTGCTGAAATCATTGTAAGATGTTGATCATAAAACATATTAATGATGTTATATTTGAACGATCTGAATATCATGGCCTATGAACGAATTCCTCCTGAACATTAAAAGTATGAACATAACATGTACCCTTAGAGGTGATGTAACCCTAAGATATCATAATGTCATGTTATGGCTAAGACATTACATGATGCTTCCCCATATATATATATATAAGGTGGGTGTGGACACACCCAAGAATCTCTAGACCCTAAGTCGACAACTTAGAGTGCATGCGACTATGGTGACCTCAGAACCTAAGAAATAATGATGTATATGAAGTTTGACCCCAAAATAGCCTCTTAAGGATGAGATTAGTTGAATTTCGAGGACGAAATTCCAAATAAGGTGGGGTGAATGTGATAACCTAGATTTTTGAGTTTTAATAACTTATACAATATTTGAGAGACAAGCATTCTATGTAGAGGACAAATACCAAATTGAGGAATTGGTAATACAATCATGGATTCCTTCACCCAAATTAGGTGATTTGAGATATCATAGAGGACTATGATACCTAATTGAAGTCAATTGTGAATGAATACCCTTACTAATTGATTAAGCTCTCATGAGACCAATCATTCAGTTAGTGATTTACTTGAGGGGTGAAAGGATCCTTTGGAGGAATTTATTTAAGTGATTATATAACATCATTTGTGGATCAAACTAGGCATAGAGCAAGAACAAACGATAACGAAAGCATGGTTGAAAGTTTCATAAACATTGAATGATCAACTTGAGAGATATTGATGGTTGAGCTTTGATTAAATGCATAAGATTTAAATGATTTAGACCTAGGATCGATTTCCTGATCATGCAGCCAACTCAATAACAAATGGATGTGACTCTAATATTTGTGATTGGCTGGATGAGGTGGCATCTTAGTGAAATATAGATAAATCCAATGAGTCGATGATTGTCACCTACCTCCGTTCTTAGCGGAGAAACTAGTGTCAAGGAGAACGAGTCGTGCGGAGTAACGAGGAGATTATTTGAAACTCTAACAAGATCTTTGGATCCACCGTGCCATAAACATCCAACCAACACCCCTACGACTTGGCTTGTGAGATCTCTCCTCCCCCCACCCCGACTTCCTCTTCGTCCTCCTTTCCCCATTGCTTCCAGTAGTACCCAACCCTAGAGATGGAAGGATGGCGTTTCTCGCCTCCCTGACCGATCTAGAATGGAGGGCCGCCAACAATGTGTGGAAGGCTCCAGCAAGTCTGACTCTCACAAAATCGCACACAAGATTTACAACTACAAATCACCTTCTTCGTCAGATCCGACGCTGCAACCTAGCTACAACCTCGACGCCCCAGACTATAGCAATGTCGTGATAGATCCAAGGTGCGACGACACCCTAGACTAACCCTCTTCACCCTACCACCATCTCTTCCAAATCCCAGGCATCTGCCACCTCATATCCACAACATTGGCCACCATCTCTGAGCTGCGATGGCTGAAGCAAGGCTGAAACCTAGCAGACGTAGCACCACCGACAAGGATGAATCGAAGCTGCAGATCGTATGGGAGCATGCTACCAATGCCACCCATATTCCTCAGCATCCATTGATGCCTCGACAGCCACCGACAAGGAAACACAGCCGCCTGTCTGCCATCAAAGCCGCCTCGATCTGGAACACCTATCGTCGCTGAATTCCAAACCTCTCCATGGATGTGCCCCACGTTGTCAGCAGCGTTAGGCATCCCTCGTCCTCCTCTACACGATGGTCGACGCCGCCGGTATGGACTGGGCTGCAACACTTCCCATCGATCTGTCCTCAAGTCCGCCCATAGCAGTGAAGACAACAGCCCAGACACCACAGATTTGTAGCCATCGCCAGACCTCCACGGGTGCAATCACCACAGAACTGCAAACTTCGTCACTGGGTTGCAGATCCATTGCTGCCTCATCGACCTCCCGAGTTTTACATCATCATTGGCCCGATGCCTCCTCACGCTCTGCCAGTAATCGGAGACCACCATCACGCCCCTCGTGAGCTCTTCCTCCTCCTCTCTTTCTCACCTCCACGATGCTGCCAGAATAGCAGCAGAACCAACCAACTTACAACGACTTTCAGAAGTCCCCAAATTGCTGAATCGGAAGACAGAGTTTGGAGAAGTCCCAGGCACACACAACGGCTCTGCGAATCCCTAGACTCTACCTACCCTAGACGATTCCCCTCTGCTCACGGCTGCACATCCAATCTCGCCACCACCTTCGGCCAGACTACTGTCTGGTTCATCTCCGGCCAAGACGACAGAGGGAGGATGACCCTATATGAAGATACCTCAGCCTTTGTTGGCATTCCACTGATCATCAACGATCAAGATGCATCAATTTGAGCAGGTCAGTTCCTTTCATCTGGAATCCTACTGCCATACGAAACTTGATCCCAACAACGACCTTCAGACCTTGACTACTAAAGAAGAGAGACCTCTCGATGTATCAGTGGTATGCCATTATGCTCCTTCCCAACTGTCGCATTCCCATGATCTAGGATGTTCAAGGAGATCGTACTGCTAGATACGAACATGAATCAAATCAGTCCAACATGTTACACATTCGATGTCGTCATCTGCAAGTCATTAGGTGATGACCAGACTTCTAGATGATCAAGGATAAGTTAGAAATCTCTGAACTCAGGTACGTGGGTTTATTTAATTATATGACTATGGTTTTCTTGCTTGCAATCATGATACGTATGTATGCTCTCTTCTATTTGCAAATATTGGATGTAGTATTGCTATGTAGTACTCGTTGTTTTGTCACTTGAAAACATAAATTAGGAGTACATTTTTTGTAGTTATTTAAGGTGTTCATTATCCCCCTTACGAGAGAATGGATTAATGTTGGCTAGTACACCTCCCTAGAGCACACGGTGTACAGGAAGTTTTCCCTAGAGTTCTTGGTACACGGGGATGGGCCCAATATTTATGTTTTGGTACTAGTCCACCTTGATAATGCAATTCGTCTAGGAAAATGACTTAAATTGGCGTATTTCGCTTAATAAAGAAGTGTTTTCTATGATTTTCTTTCCTTCTGCAAATCGTTTTTTCAAAATTATGAAAGCCATAAATATATGTATCTTCTTGCCCATGTACACAACACCTAGTGTGTTTATTTGTTGTTTCACATATGTTTTAGGTTTAGAGATAGTGTGGGATAAAAGATGTGAAGTGAGCACTGTTCAGGTTGTACCTTGTGTAGATCCTAGTTTAGCATACATGTTCTTAGATTGTAGAATTTTCATTCAATATGTAATTGTAAATCATGTGTAATAATTCATGTTGTATAAATTTACATGTTGAATGTTGAGAATGTTATGGTTGTATGTTCATGTATGCATATTATGCTTCCTCATCGCTCTCTGGTATGATTGGATGATGTTTTTTGATATCGACATCTCATTCCCAATAGAGTTTGGACAAATCAAAATCTGGGGACGTCATAGGGTTGCCATGTTTGTGGAGTCTATTTAGAGGATAGAGTGATCTATGAAGGTGGAGTGAGAGATGAGTGCCAGGAAGAGGTCTACACATTCCCAGGGGAAGTCACTAGGAGGTTTTAAGAAGACGAGGTTTTCTACACCACCAGCAACTCAGAGGTTTAGTGCTTCAACGCAGTGGTTACCTAGTAAGGGAAGAGGTTGTAGCTTTCCACCTATTGGATCTCATAGCACATCATTAGTATCAGTTAGGGGGTCATCTAGGCCACAATATGAGACCCGAGCTTGCCACAAGTGTGGGCAAACATGACATCTAAAGTGGGAGTGTTTGATGAGAGATGATGAAGTGACCCAACAACTGAGACATAGACATCAAGGCTCACAGAGGTAGCAGAACAACGACACAGGAGGACAAGGACATCGCCAAGCATCACATGTCAGATCATTTGCTTAGGGAAGCATAGGATGGGGGCGACAAAAGGCAACGACTATATTCTATGCTATGAGTCATCCGGAGGTAGAGATCAACCCGCCAGTAGTGACAGGTCATATTGATTTATTTCATTCTAATTTGTCTTCTTCTTGCTTTGTATTTGTTTTGGTTGACTTGGGTACGACACACTCTTTTATCGCTCGTGAAGTGTTCGACAATTGTCTTTTTCCGATTAGTCGTAGGAAGAATAGCTTGTTGTTAGAAACCCCATTAGTCGATTCTGCGGTGTAGCAGATGGTGTGTCCTTCCTGAGTCCTCTCCTTTTTAGGGAACAACATCCAACTGGATCTCATACCACTTGATATGTATGGATTTGATGTACTCCTTGAAATGGATACTCTCGAGAAGTATAGAGTGGTCTTGGATTGTAGTTCCAAGCTGGTTATGTTTGTAGATGGCGGTGAGAAATGGATCTTCCAAGGAGACAAGATGATTCTTCCAACATGTTTGGTATAGACCATGGTGGCAAGTAAGCTTTTGAGACATGCTTGTGAGGTGTTCTTGGCACATGTGATGGATACTAAGGTGAGGAGCCCTAGTATTCAGGAGGTTCTAGTTGTCAGGGAGTTTGAGGGTGTGTTTCCTAAAGATTTTCCAGGTGTTCCCCCACCTCGAGAGATTGATTTTAAGATCTATCTAGTTCTCGACACACAACCAATAGCTCAAACACCGTACATAATGGCTCTGAAAAAAAAGGCAGTGTTGAAGAAATAGTTGCAAGAACTGCTTGACAAAGATTTCATCAGGCTAAGTACATCGCCATGGGGTTCTCTAGTGTTGTTTGTAAAGAAGAAGGATGAGTCGATGAGGTTGTGCATAGACTACAGACAGTTGAACAAAGTGACGATAAAGAACAAGTATCCCTTGTCGAGGATAGATGACATGTTTAATTAGTTGTGTGGCGCGGTAGTGTCCTCAAAGATAGACCTAAGGTTAGGATATCACCAATTGAGGATCAAGGAGGATGACATACCCAATTCGGCTTTTAGGATGAGGTATGGTCACTACAAGTTCATGGTTATGCCATTCAGACTGACCAATGCACATGAAGTATTCATGGATTTGATGAACAAAGTATTCCGATCATTTCTTGATCAGTTCATGGTGATCTTCATAGATGACATACTGATATACGGTCATGACAATTGACAACATGAACAACATATTCGTCAGATGTTGACCGTACTGAGACAGCACCAGCTTTATGCTAAGTTTAGCAAGTGTAGGTTCTGGCTGAAGCAGGTAGCTTTCTTAGGGCATGTTATATCTGTTGAGGGAGTACATGTCGATCCCAAAAAGGTGGAGTCAGTGAGAGAGTGGTTATAGAAAAAGACTCTGACAAAAGTTTGCACTTTTCTAGGTTTGGCAGGCTATTATTGGAAGTTCATCAAGAACTTTAGCGCTATCTCTTTACCTATAACAAAGTTTACAAGAAAGGATACAACATTTGTTCGGGAGGACAAATGTCAATGTTCTTTTCATTCATTCAAGGAGAAGCTAACAAGTGCATCGATTCTTGTCGTGCCTAAGTTAGGAATATGATACATAGTCTTCTATGATGAATCCAAGAATGGTTTAGGTTGTGTGCTAATGAATACAAGCAAGTGGTTTCTTTTGTTTCCTGACAACTTAAGAAACACGATGAGAATTATCCGACCCATGATTTAGAGTTAGCTACGGTAGTTCATGCTTTGAAGATTTGGAGGCACAACCTATATGGGGATAAGTGTTAGATCTTCACAGATCACAAGAACATGAAGTACATCTTTTCACAATAAGAGTTGAATATGAGACAATGTTGCTGGATGGATTTGATCAAAGACTACGATTGCACGATTGATTATCTTCCAAGGAAGGCAAATGGTATGGCAGATGCATTGAGTAGGAAGTCTTCATCTTTGGCTATGGATAGAGCATATTTGTGTTCATTGATGTGGCACAAGTGATACATGTTGGTCTCCTTGCATCAGATAAATGTTAAGTTGGAAGTTTCTTTGCTAGCAGGTCTATTGGCACAATTACAGGTGAAGCCCACGCTGAGATAGTAGATCAAAGAGGCTTAACAGACTAATATTGTCATACAATAGATTAGATTAGAGTTTAGCAGTGAGAGGTGTGATGGATTTCACAAATCATATGATGGGACAGTTTGTTACCATGATAGAATAGTGGTTCCAGATGCTAATAACCTAAGGAAGATGGTGTTGGAATAGGATAATTTGTCCATGTATACTATGCACCAAGGTAGTACCAAGATGTATCATAATTTTAAGGATATGTATTTGTGGCTAGGCTTGAAAAAGGATGTGGCTAAGTTTGTTGTGAGATGTGATGTATGGCAGTAGGTTAAAGTTGAGCATCAAAATCTTACAGGAACGTTACAACTGTGAAAAAACCACTAGAGGGGGGTGAATAGGGTTTTATGATATTTTAACAATAATTTAACCAAATCAAGCAACCACAAAAATATTGGACAAGGGGACAAGGATTTAGAGTGGTTCCAACCTTAGCAAATACTAAGGCAGTCAATCCACTACCCGGTTGCTTATCCAACCGGGATTTTGAAAGTATTTAATTTTATTACCTCACAAGGATGTTACATAAAATTACAACACTTTCACCAAACCCTTCGGACAGCCTTCACCTAGAAGTAGTCTCACCAACCTCAAAGCAGCCTTCCTTGAAGTAACCTCAAGCTCCCCTTGAAGTAGCCTTCCTCTTGAAGTAGCTTCCCGTTGAGACAGCCTTCTTGAAGTAGTCCAAAGTCCACCTTCTCCACCGAGAAGACCCTTCTCCACCTGAGAAGTCAAACCCTATCCAATCCACAACCTCCAATCCTAGGAGTAGCAAGGAGAGTACAAAAGATATAAAGGAACAAGAAGGAAAAACAGAAATTACAATACCATTGTAGCACAAGGCTTGATTTCCTATATCAAGTGTTTTGATCTCCTAACCAATGTATATGGAAGTGTTAGTGTTGTGGGTAGGAGATGCAAGCCTATAGGACACGCAATTAGAGCAATGGAAATGTATAGCCAATGTTGGAATTGCTCAATTGCTCACAAGAATGAATTTGCTAATTGCAAGTATGAATGCTCAAGTGTAGCACACGTGTGTGTTGGGTGTCCTAAGGCTTGTCCTATTTATAGAAATGGCCTATGAGTGCTTAAGGACGTTCTAGATACTTTCTAGGGGGTTCTAAGTGCTTAACTAGCTGTTAGGTATCCATTAGTTGCTTTAGCAACGGCTAGTTAATTAACTCTAGAAAATGCAGACAGAACTCTTCTCAGTCGAAGAATTGTCGACCGAGAGTCCTTCTCGGTCGATGACTTGTCGACCGAGGGACTGTCTGGAGCAAGTGTGTATAACGTTCTACTCCAACTACCAACTACCTTGTCTGCTGTGTCTAACAGCTACCTGGGTCATTTTCGATCAAAAAGTTTGTCGACCAAGAGTGTCTCAGTCAAGAATGTTGTCGATCGAGATTAACCCTATTTCAATGTTTTAAACGAAGTAACAAGTGTATGTATGAGTGTGCAAATGTGAAACTATTTTAGGGGATGACCTATCTAAGTTTTGTGATTGGCTAGGGAAGATCTAATGCTTGATTTACATGATGTCTAAGTACTTGTACATTATATACTTGTACAAGTTTTTACATTTGATTACATTCATGACTTAAAGCAATTTTTAGCATATAGATCTTCCAAGTATTTGTCATCCACCTTATTCTTGCAATACTCAAATAGTACGTTAGATCCACAAGAATGAAATGTTTGTCATCATCAAAACAAAGGGATTATAATAATGTCCAATTTTAGCCAACAAACTGTTGCTTATACCACAATGGAAGTGGGATCATGTGACTATGGACTTTGTTGTTGGTTTGCCTATGACAACCAAAGGTCATTATTCCATCTAGGTGATCATTGGTAGGATGAAAAAGTTAGTGATATTCCTTCCTGTGAAGATGATGTTCGCAATGGAGATGATTGCCTAGATCTATGTAGATGAGATAGTACATTTGCATGGTGTTCCAGCAACTATCATGTCTGATAGAGGTCCCCATCTCACGAGTCGCTTTTGGGAGTGACTGCACACGACTTTGGGTACATAATTAAAGTTTAGATCGACTTTCCACCCATAGACATATGGTCAATCCGAGAGGACCATTCAGACCTTGGAGGATCTGTTGAGAGCCTGTGTCCATCAGTTTTCTAGAAGTTGGGATATACATCTCAGTTTACTAGAGTTTGCCTACAACAACAACTATCAGAGGAACATTGACATGGAATCTTATGAGGCATTTTATGGGAGGTGTTGTAGATTTCTGTTATGTTGGTATGATACATGTGAGCATCACCTTCTTGGTCCTGATCTTGTGCAATAGACAACAGAAAAGATCGAGGTAATACAACAATAGTTGAAGGCAACACATGATAGAAAGAAGTCATATGAAGATAACCATCATAGACCCTTGGAGTTCCAAGTAGGAGACAAGGTATATTTGAAAATCTCTCCTTGGAAGGTGTTTTGAGGTTTGGGAAGAAGGGTAAGTTAGCTCCCTGGTTTATGGGACCTTACTCAGTGGTGGCACATGTGGGGAAGGTGGCCTGTATGTTCGAGTTACCACCTGAGTTACACAGGTTGCATCTAGTGTCTCATGTGAGTATGTTGACTAAGTGACATTCAGATACAGAGCTAGTGTTGCATCCTGTGGAGGTAGAGCTTGATGCGGATATGGCCTATGTGGACAGTCCAATGTTGATCCTTGACCGGAGAGTGAAGAAGCTGAAGAGGAAGAACCTAGTTCTTATAAAGGTTCTTTGGCATCATCACAATGTTGAGGAAGCCATGTGGGAGCTCAATGAAGAGATGAGGAGGAAGTTCCCCTCCCTTTTATCTTAGGATATCAGAGGCGAAATCCATGTTAGGGGTTTATGGCTTGTAAGGACCCTCACCCAAGTTTTGGGATAACCCTATTTGTTTTGCTCAAGTATGTTTCTTAGAACCTTCCTCTAATCATTTGGGATGTAATTGGGGCTTGTTATAAGCTTAAGTTTCTTGTTTGAGCTTGTTTTGATGATGCTTGTGTTTTGTGGTAAGGTTTTGGTGCAAATTTCAATTCACCAGAGTAAGGGTTGATGAAAAAAAATTTCCACCGCTAGAGTGTTTCTTCTCTCTCTTGGCATCATCTAGAGGGGAGAGAGAGAAATATGGGCACCTTGTTTGGCCCTTGGTTATATGGTGACATCCTTGGTGACGTTTAGAACACGCGTGAGGTGTTTTGCTCTTAGATGTTTTGTATCAAGTTAGAGAGTCTTGGAGAGGCAGTGCATCAATTTGTGAGTGTGTAGGGTTGTGCCCTATCGATTTGTTACTGTGTAGGGTTGTGCCCTATCATTTTGTGAGTGTGTATGTTTGTTCTCTATCAGTTTGTGGGTGTGGGTGTGTGGAGATATGGTACCGGGAATGACCTTGAAAGGATACCAAGAGGGCAAGATCTAGCATTGACCTTATCACCACGTCTTGCATGTTGTTCATGTGGCTCTTTTCTCATGGACAAGTGTCACCTAATCTCCTAAGGTGATGACACCTCTTCCATGACCTCTCTCTCATTCCTCTAATATATAATATTCTTTCTCTCCATGCATGAGATTCCTTTTGGCCATCCTTGATGTCTCTCCTACTTGGTGGATGACCTTGAGAATCTTAAGGAGCAAGAGAGACTCTCTTGGAGCTTGTAGGATGAGTTCCAAGTTGTGGTGTTCTTTGATCATCTTCCATATTCTACCTTGGTAATCCATGTATCCTAGATTTCATCTTCTTCCTTTTCTTCTTCTTAGTCATGGATCTTGGATACCTTCTTTTCATCTTGAACTATCTTAATGTTGCTCTTGTCTTCTTCTTCCTTGGAGGTGTAGTGGTGATCAAGTTGGTGGATCATATTCTACCTTGAGTACGTGAGGTTGAAGCTTGACCTTGGAGCTTCGATCTTGGTGGTGATCTTTGAGGTATGTTATATAACTCTTAACCTCCTTTGTTATTTTTAGTCTTCATATGCTTATGTTGTTCTTTATCTCTAGATCGTTTATATCATGCATTCTAGTAGTTTTTGGTGATTTTGAGAACTATTTTGGTGGTGGAGTTTCATTTACGTTGTTGCCCATGTTTTGCACCTTCTTGCCATGTTAGTAGATGGACTTGTGGCTGATCATCCTAAGGTTGAAGATGACTAACTTGACACACATTCTCTAAGTGGTGAGCGGTCATCATGACTTATGGTGCATAGATCGACACACCATGTGACAAGTTGTCATGACTTAGAGATGCTAAACTGATATGTTTGCTTATGTCAACATGCTTTGATGGGGTTAGAACGTCATGCCCTAGAAGCACCTAAATCGATATGATATGAGGGTGTTAGTCATCATGACCAGGATGGTGTCGTGTGAGCTAGCATTCTTGGGGTGCTAGCCGTGAGGCCCTTGGTTGAGCAAGAGTCTAACACACTTTAAGTAGGGTTGCCCGATACACCTTGGGGATGTGAACCGTGATGCCTTGCTGAAATGCTAACCCTAGCATCCCATCACACCTTTAGGTGGAAATGCATGTCACACCTTCAGGTAGTATTTTCTGTCACACCTTCATGAAGGACTAAATCGACACGCGTTGGGGAGGTCAGCCCCTTGTGCCTTGCATAGAGGTAGTCCACATGATTTGTTGATGACAAGTTGACACCAAATGGTAATTTTTAACCCGACACCCTCAGTGCTAAACCAATACACTTCTTCTGTGGTTAATCTGACACCTCAAGTGTAGTTAACCATCACACCCTATGTGTAGTTAACCCAACTTGATATCCTTATTTGATATCTTGAGAGGGTAGCCATGACTCATCATGTTGATGGTAGGGTTACATGGTATGTTATGATACCCTATGGGGTGGTTGTATGAACAATAAGGAAATGTTGTTTCCTATGACCTATAATTTCATAACATACCCTATAATGATAATAGAGGTGATGATCTAAGTTGGTTGTTAATCCAACCTTGTAAATTGTAATCAGTTAAGAGAACCCTGACCCTAATGATGTAGTGTGAGTGACATATATCTTTATGGGATGGTATTAATGATGAATTTTTATCTTTCTTGTAATAAGTCTGTAACCATGCATGTGACACCAGTTGATATGCATAGCTAGATAAGATATATGGTGTTTGTGATATGTTTGAATGGGCCTTATGTTGCATGTGAGATGTTGGTATCACAGAAAAAGGAAGAAAATGGTCTTATGACCTAGTGATGGCTTATTGCCTTATATGAGATGATAATTTCCTCAATAATGAGATGAGGGGTGATCACCCTAAAAGTATGTGGTCCTTGTGAGGAGAAACATGGAATGACAATCATCAAGTGATAATGTGATGAGATCACACCTTAAAAGATGAAATATGTTCTGGTAATGTGTTATGCCCTTATCTTTATAGAACTTGTCTAAAGTTTATATGTTGTAACTTGATTGATGCTGAAAGACACTTAAATGACCTAACTAGTCAAGTGGAACCTAATGATGTATCTTTCCCAATGCCATAGATCAATTCAGTGTCGACATTTGCTGAATGGTGGAATGAGTTTAACTCGAAGCGCATATTTTGGAATATGCGGGGGTGAGGATGAATATCCCCTTACATCCCAGTTATACAAGATTGGCTGCAGGCCATACCTAATAAGAGTGTGGTTTCAAGCCGTAGCTCACACATATGTGATATAGGATTGGTTGCAGGCCATACCCTGATAAGCGTTTGGTTGCGGGCCATAGCTCGGTTTCACTAGAGCCGTGACATGTACCAAGGCAGGCTAGATTTGTACAGATGGACTATATGTCGCTGATAGCAGCCCGACTGATGATGTCACTACATGTTCACTCATACTGACTGAGGGGGTGAGGTTGTGGATTCTGGCTCTTCCACTAGACCTTGTATGGAACTGATTTTGACTTAGCAGTGGTTGGTTGGATTTGGGTGGTACGACTCAAATGCTCACGACATAACAAAAAACGTAACCACATGTGTAGTATACTTGTATAGGATCAAATACGGAAACATTGGATGAGGCAATTCTTGCTTTTGTACCATAGTGTTGGTAGAAAATATACATGTTCTTAATATTCCTTTTGTAATGTTAATATGTTTCATAATCCAATGGTAATTGCTTATTCTCTTGATAATCATTGCCTGCCATAATTATAATCTTTACTATTTCTTTAATCATTTTATCCATTATAATAAAAGAGTTGTTGGAGATTTATATCTCCCATTGAGATTTGGAATCTCACCTCGTGGGTTTCCCACATCCTTTTTAGGTGGATGTACACGATGAGGTAGATTGCGCAACAGAGGTTGAGGAGCAGTAAGAAAGAAAATAGCTGACGAGGTTGGAAGTGTTGTTGGATTTCTTTTGTTGTTAGAGTCCTAGAGTCGTCTCCGTACACTTGGGTCTTGGGGGATGTTTTGTAGTCATGCTTTCGATATGTGGTTGACTTGTATGCCTCTCTTGTGCATAGATGTGGTGGATATATGTATATATGTTCTATAATAGGTTTCCTTATAACAGGTTGGTGGCACACATGGTAAGTATCGTGAGGCATGAAAGAACTCATACATATATGATTTTGTTGTATAGTAGTTTTAAGGAAATGGTTTTAAGTTTCATTATTTCCCAATAATCTGTTTGTTTAATCCTTCTTCTGTGGGTTTTTTTAGTAATCTCGTAATTGTGGCATTGGGCGTCACAATGTAAGGGATGTTATATTTCAAATCCAAAGAGTTGGTAAATAAATCATACATGTAATAATGCAAGGGCCACACAACGTGTGAAATGGAGTTGTTATAGTTTGGAATTTCTTGGAGTTGAGACCATGTTGTGTACTATACAAAATGACATTGAGAAGAAGTCTGTTGAATATGATGAAATATAGAAATTGTTGAACATGTCATGTTAGGAAGACAACAAGCCTTGTTACAACATGATATTGTGTTTTCTTGATTTGTTCATTATTTCTTGATATTATTAATTAATACCTACAAAATATAATTGAGCACTAAATTTCTAATATGTAAAATGATTATCCAACATCGTGAAGTCATATTTTGAAGTAAATGACTTGAAAGAAAATGACAATAAGGGAGACAACTGAAATGAAACAATCTAAATTGTGGGGACAACTCCCATAAAGGTCCTCCATTTAGCGTCTAGAGTAGAATTGGTGTTTCTTTAGCAAATGTCTAAGAGGGAGAATGAGACTCCCTTTTCTATCTTTTGTTGTCCAGTGTAGAGTTTGCAAAGATGTCCATTGACTTTGAATGTCATCTGCTTCCCTTGGAGCTCCACAGTCCCATATGGATAGATCTTCAACACTAAGAATGATCTAGACCATTTGGAATGTATTTTTCTTGGGAAGAGATTCAACTTGGATTTGAAGAGCATCTTCTCCCTCAACAAAGTCCTTTATTCTAATACTTTTATCATGTCATGCTTTTGTGCTTTATTTCTATATTTTTCATTTTCTTATGCATCCAGACGGAGCTCTTCAAGCTAGAGTTACAACAATCTCTATTCCCCTACCTTCTTGAAAACAAAATTTAGAAATTTAATTGCCCATTGAGCCTTCTTCTCCAACTCTAGAGGAATGTGCATGATTCACCATAGATTAGCTTGAATGGTGTTGTGCCAAAAGATGTGTCCAAGCTTTTCTTGAACTAGATATGGTTTTCTCCAGGATACTCTTCAGTTTCCTATGTGACACTTCAACCTGTCCTACAGTTTGAGGGTGATATGGAGTAGATATCTTGTGCATGACTCCATATTTGTTGTGAAAATTATGAAATTTCTTATTACTAAAGTGTGTGCTTGTATCAAATACCACAACTCTTGGAACTCCAAAGTTGGGAAACATTATCTTCTAAAATAGCTTCAAAATATATTTTGCATCTGGGTCTTGAGTAGGAATAGCTTCAACCCACTTAGATACATGATCAAAAGTGACTAATGTGTATTTGTATCCATAAGAAGAAGGACAAGGGCCCATGTAGTCTACGCTCCATATATCAAGTACCTCTATCTCAAGAAGGAAGTGAAGAGGAATTTCATATCTTATTGATATACCTCCTTTCCTTTGACATTTGTCACAAACCTTGACATAAGAAGGAACATCTAGAAATAGTGTTGGTAGAAAAAACCTTCTTGAAAAATCTTTGTATTTGTCTTCTCCCCTCCAAAGTGTCATACGTAGAAAGAAGAATGGCAATATGAAATGATAATTTGGATCACCTCATCAGCTACACATCTTCAGATCTGCCTTTTATTCTTTGCTTGATTTATAATAGATCTTCCCAATAGTAGAATTTGATATCCTAAAGGAACTTCTTATTTTGTTGAGAAGTGAGATCAAGGGGAAGATGTATAGTAGCAAGGAAATTGGCAGTATCACTGAACCAAGGGACCAAAAAAGAACCAATAATGTATAATCATTCAAAAGGTAGATAGTCATTAATGGGGAGAAAATTTGTTGCATCCTTGTTTAGCCTTGAGAGGTGATCAACAACAATATTCTTTGTACCTTTCTTGTCTCTTATCTCAAGGTCAACATCCTAAAGAAATAGTATCCAACAAATAAGGTGTGGATTAGCATCCTTCTTGTTCAATAAATACTTCATTGCATCATGATCGGTGTAGATCGCAACCTTGAAACCTATAAGATATAGAATGGTTTTTTGAAGGCATATACTATTTCTAGCATCTCCTTATCCATGGTGTCATATTTTATATTTGCTTCATCCAAGGTCCTATTGGCATAATGTAGATTGTGGAGTTTGTTGTCTTTCCTCTATCCTAAGATTGCACCAACAGTGTAGTCACTTGCATCACACATTATTTTGAAATGGCGCATTCCAAAATGAGGATTGAATAATGGGGGATGAAATAAGAGCATCTACCACGTTTCTGAAAGTGACTTGGCAATATTCATTGAAAAAAATCAACTTCTTTAGAAAGAACTGAGCACAATGGTTTGTCTATCTTAGAGAAGCCCTTCATAAAGATCCTATAAAATCATGCATGGCCATAAAAGTTGTGAACATCTTTCATAGTTGTTGGAGTGAACATATTTTCAATTTCTTCCACCTTAGCCCTATCAACTTGAATACCCTTGTTAGATACCACATGACCTAGTACTACTCTAAATTGTACCATAGAATAGTACTTCTCCGAGTTGATTACAAGGTAAACCTTTCTGCAATGTTGAATAACTTTAGATAGTTCTTGATAAACAATTGTCAAATGAATTACCAAAGAAGCTAAAATCTTCCATGAACATATCCAATATTTGCTCAATGAAATCGGAGAAAATGGCCATCATACGATGTTAAGAAGTCATTGGAGTGTTACAAAGGATGAGTGGAATTCTTCTATAAGAATAAGTCCCACAAGTGCATGTAAATGTGGTCATTTCTTGGTCTGGTGGGCATATCAATGTTTCAAAAAATCCAGAATAGCCATAAAGATAACAAAAATAAGAGTGATTGGCTAATCTTTCAAGCATTAAATCAGTGAAAGACAAAGTAAAATGATATTTATGAGTTGCTTTGTTTAATTGCCTATAATCTATAATATGGGCCACCCTATGACTAAACATGTTTGTATAATCTCATGATTATCCCCTTCAATCACAGTTGCACCCCCTTTCTTGGATACTACATGAAAGTCACTTACTCAAGGGATGTCACTTATAGGATACATGATTCTTGCACCTGTTAACTTGAAAATTTCTTTTTTACAACCTAACACATAATTTGATTTAAACACCTAGAAGGTTCTACACATTGTTTGGAATCATCTTGTAAATTAATTTGGTGCATACAAATGGAAGGATTGATGCCCTTCAAATGATCAATAGAATAACAGATAAAGTCCTTTTGCAAACAGAGTTCAACAAGCAATTTGAGTTCTTGTTCATCGATTACATTAGCATTTATAATTATATGAGAAGTAGAATTTGGGTCAATAAAAGCAAACATTAGCCCCGATGGGAGGGGTTTGAGTTAAACCTTTTTCTTCTTTGCGGACTTGCAAAATCTGCCTCTTGAGATAGAATATCTTTGTTGGTTGGATGAGAATTAGAAATAAGAGTATTATCTAAAACATCTATATTCTTGACGGTTCCTAGTTTATCTTGTTTACAAAAGTTAATGGTGAAATTAGGAAAATCTTCATTTTCTTCTTGTAGCTAATCAAACACAAAAAACACAACACAAATCTTGTCTTTTGTTTGGGGCTTTCATGGCTTCAAAAATAGAGAATTCCATAGTTTCCTCTCCTACCCTAAGAGTGAGCTTTCCTTCTCGTACATAATCTTTAAAAATAGTTGTTCAAAGAAAGGGTCTTCTAAAAACAATAGAGTTAGAAGGAACTTCATTCATGTCCAGCTCAAAAAAGTTACAAGGAATGTAAATTTTCCAACTTGCACAAGAAAAACTTCTACAATTCCTTTCTAATACTTGATGGAATGGTCTTCCAATTGAATTGCCATCTTAGTCTGCTTCAAATCTCCAAGATCAAATTGTTGCACAGTAAAGACAGAATAAGGCTGATACTCGATCCAAGGCCAACAATACCTTTGTCAAAGGTTGTGTCGCCTATCTTGCACAAAAGAGTGAAGTCTCCAAAGTCATCAAGTTTCTCTAGTAGTCTATCTTGGATGATGGAACTCATCCTCTCCGATAGGATAACAATCTCCATTTGATCTAGCCTTCTCTTCTTGGTCATGACGTCTTTAAGAAATTTTACAAATCATGACATCTCTACAATGACTTTATCCAAGGGAAGATTGACATAAATCTTGTTGAGGATGTGTACGAATATGTTGAAATTGACATCAACCTTCTTGTGTACAAACTTGTGAGGAAAAGGAATAGTGGATTTATAAGGTGGTGCTCCAACTGCATTCCTCTTTCTTTTCTTCTCATTGGTATCATCTTCTTTGCTAGCAACATAATCAACTATCTCCCCATTTGACGATGAGGGTATTTCAATTATAGATCCACTCCTTATAGTGATGGAATTGTCGTCTCTTGGATTCATCTCTAGTTGAGATGGTAGTGACACGAAAAGAAGCCCTTTGAATGTCTAGAGCTTGTTGTGCAATTTGATTTTCTAAATTTTTTGTGTGGGTAACAATGCCATCTACTTTGGAAGAGAGTTGAGTAATTATGTCTTTGACAAGTTGCCCATGATTATGAAATTGTTTACTCTACGGAATCTGAGTTGAAATAGAGGTCTCAATCATGCTCAATAGACTTGACTTTAGCCGGTGTTTTTGTTTGATGGTTGTAGCTTCATCTATTTTTGTTGAATCCCGTAGGTTGTTGTTCATGGGTTGACAATTGCCCATTTTTAGTTGCTGATTTTGTCCTTATTGTAGATGTTGATTTTGAGCACTGTCATTATTTCAAAAAGAGAAATCGGAATAATCTCACTATCCCATGTAATAAGTTTTAGAGTAGGGTTGTAGAACTGTTTGTTCCCAAATCTCCCTTTTGCATTTGTTTGTTCTCGAGTCTCTCCAACATTTATTTGTAGGGCCAACCAAGAAGAAGAATAATGCCCTGCAACACCACATGCATCACAAACATGTTTCTTTTGCTTGAATGGAATGAGTAATCATCTTCTTAAATTTCAGTTGAAGAGAGTCAAGCTTGGTTGTGATAAGATCAATTACATGAACAATGTTCTTTCTACTCAACTTTTTAGTAGAAGAGATTGATGAAGAAGGTTGTCTGGTCCTATCTGAGCTCTAGTGGCAATGATTAATTACCATGTTTTCAATAATATCTTATGCCTCCCTATAAGACTTGTTCATCAAGGCTCCATTTACAGTAACATGTATAGTCATACATGTGTTGTAGAATAACCTATTGTACAACATTTGCATTTCGGTGTAGTAAAAGACATTGGAGGTCTTTGAACCTCTCCGATGTGTCATACAACGTTTCACCTTCTTGTAGTTTGAAATTGGTAAAGTAGCTCTTCTATTGCACAATCTTTCTAGGAGTAAAGTACTTAACAAGAAAAACATTCAACAGATCAAGCCCAACTTTTGATTGACCTCTTGGGCAAGGAAGAAAGTCTTTAATCGACTATATCACTCAAGGTAAATAGTAACAATAGTAGACGTATCTCATCAATGGGCACATCATTTATCTTAAAAGTGTTGATGTACTACAAAAACTCAGCTATGTGAATATTCAAATCTTCCTTAGGAGTTCCTCCAAACTTGTTCTTTTGGATCATTTGTATAATGGTGGGGGTGATGGAGAAATTATTGGCTTCTACAATTTGGTTATCAATAGCTCCACTATGTCGATGGCAGCAAGGTCAGTGAAATCTTTAACTAGCATTTTGTCCTATGTGATTACATCTTAGTGTTTGGGTAAAGATAGTCAAGAAGGTGTTAAATGAGGTGATGATGGTTGTGAATCCTCCATGTTTGAAGAGTTTTCACTCCTCCTTGCTCACCTATGGCTGCTGAATGTGCATTCAATTTTTGGATCCTGAAAGATAGAAGCTTTAAGGGTCCTCTTAGAATGTCACATGCAACCTAAAAAAGAAAAAATTAAGTGAGAATCACAAACAAAATGTATACATGAGGAATAGTAAAAAAATGGTGATCTAGTCTGGAATTCTAACAAAAACATTCAGCGTACTAAAATAGCATGGTTCCCATGCAATAGTGCCAATAGCTTGTTGTTCATATTCGCAAATGAGTATTAATATTTATTTTTTGCAACTCTTTTCTCCATTACAAGTATACAAGATCGATTGTATTCAAGGTCATGTCCACAAGGATCTAGGATATCCAGGAGCAAGAATGTCAAAGTCCAATAATCTATTCATTTACTCAAGTTTGATTAATTAGATTAAACTAGTTCAAGGGAAAAGAACAAAGTAAGTAACACAAGTCACTTGAATGATGACTACAACCAGAAATAATGAATATTAGGGATGATATTTCAGTTCCATATCATAACTTAGTAAGACAATATAAATCTAGCATACTAGTTGAACTTACAAAAGAGGTTTGTGTCTCATACACCTCCCGGTGATTTGAGACAAACCGAACTTGACAAAGAACTCGTGTGCATATGCTATGTTTCAAACTAAGAATCTTGATCCCTCGAAACATTAAGGAAGTGTTTTCAAGATTATATTAGCATGAAACAAGCAAGAAGATGTCCAGTCTAACAAATAAGAAAATTAGGCATTGAATGCAATCTTAGAATAGTAAACAACTAGGATTAAGATATAAATTATATTTCACATAATCTATGACATGGGAGTTACTCTCCCTTGCCCAAGAAAAGAATGCTACTCGTACAGGGTGGTAAATCATAGGTACAAGTGGAGAATCATGAAGCTAAACATGATTAGAGAAGAGAAAGAACAAGGAAATCCATACATGAAGAGGAACATGGTAAGAAATCTGGTTAGAAGACTAAGTTGCGTCCTTTGTACTTCTCATACTCCAACAACCTTCTATCCATAGGGATTGGAATGGATAATGGATGCCTTTACTGCAGTCGATGAAGAGAAATGGAGCAAAGAAGAGGCTCTCTCTTGAGTAACCACCTAGTCTCCTCCAAAATTTCCCTCCTTCTTCTCTTCTCTATTCTCTGGTCAAAACTCTTCAAATGACCAATATTAACAGTCTAAAGGGGGTATGGTTTGTATTTGAAAATAAGGAACATATGTTTCTAGTTTTGTAAAGACACTACAACTTACATAGCGTGTGCGTAAGTAAACATGTTGTGTAGGTTGTGGTTTTTCTTTAGTCAAGCCATGGTTGAAGGTTACATGCCTTGTAGAAAGCTCACACAATGTAGTGAATGAAATATGTCAACTTTAGAGACTTTTGAGCCATGTCATGGCTCTTGCATCACATGCCTTGGATGATCTCAAATGGGAAACTTTTATTTGATAAACACACATCATGTAGTGTGACAACATGGTGTAAGGGAATAAATATGTTGTGCAATCAACTCTAAAACTCAATAAACTCCGAGAATGCAAGGTAGATTTGATTTTGACAATTTCCTCTATGATTGAGTCCAATAATAGGTACTTGTAGTTTAGATCATGCATCAAGTAAGGAGAACTAAACACATGAGATTTAGCATGAATGAGAGTGATAATTGGGTCAAAATGAATGGAATGTGAAACTAAACATGTTCCAAAGATGATAAATTCATGAACATCATTGGAATTACATAATTTTCTATTCATTGACGCACATACATATACATTGAGGTCACATATTGAATCTTATGCATTGTTAGAGAAAGTAATAGCATGTCCTAAATTTCTCAATTATCAATACATCTAGTAAATGGTATTTCAATATAGGGATGTATTCCTATAGACTTTTGTATTCAACCAATTGGTACATGTTCATTGTTGTGTGTTATCCTAGGTAGGCACTAATCATCATTATTGTCTGATCTTCTATTTACAAAAATTTCTAGGTTTAAACATACATGAAGAGGATTATGAACCTACTGGTTTTGTAGGTACATTAATCCCTAATGGATCATTTTAGGATCATACTCCAAGTGATGTGTCTTAGTTAGGCTCGTGTCAGTAGTGGTTCTTCATCAGAGTGGAGACAACCACGTGGATTCTCCTATTGTCGGCCTTCTATTTGCTCGATGAGACGTATCCCAGAGGCTTCCAGGAAAAACCTACGGTGGTGAAGAGTTTTAGAGGTGGCATGTCTACTCTATCCTGTAGGTCAAAGAAGGAGGCTAGGAAGATGACGATGGCTTGTGTAGATGTTTGGCAGGAGAAGTTGTAGGTGCATTATGGTAGCTAAGGTGGAGGAGGGTGAAGAAGATGCTATGTGGAGACATTGCAAATGATAGGCAAACTATGGTATGTGATATGTAGGGATGTTGTTGGAAATGTCAAAACTATAATAGTTTTTCATACTGTCAATTGTCTTGGGTGCAAAGGTGGTGGTTGTGGTTGTGTTGTAGGTGACGACATCAAAAACATGTTCCTTTCCTAGCATCGTCAAAGATTCAGTGGGATGTGGAAGAGATGGAGAGGGGTTAGTGGTGATGAGGGAGTCAAATGGCATTGAGATGGTTGGAAGATTGCGTTTTTGGTGTTTCAGACCGATTTAACCTAGTGATCTAGTCCAAAAGAATGAATAGAGGTTTGCAAGTTTAGTGGCAGGCTCCTAGTCTGATGATGGTCATCAGTGAAAGGCTTGATGCCTCGACCTTCCATTAGGTTAGGCATCTTATAGGGAGAGAGGTAGGGTTAGGTCTTTGGATGAGTATCTTGACTTGAAGTCTAAATGGAGGTAACCAGTGTTGATAGGATTGAGTAACCGAATGATGGAGATAACTTTCTTAGGAGACTTTATCTCATCTCAAGAATTAATGCAGTAACTATATCTTATACTTCTACCCCCTCAAAATTCAATAACTTGTAAAGTATAAGGTCAAATATACCCAAGATTTATCCATTAATTAACACCAAGTAAAGTATCTTACACCATCATCAATACCTCTAAACAAAGCACATTAATTGTTCTCATTAAAAATATATAGAAATTAATATATTTTAGTAAATTTTTTGTTTATATTCCAAAGCCATTAGATGCAAGTGAACTCTATGACAATGAGGTCAATGGAGAAATCTACAAATAAATATTCAAATTGTACTACTTGGTACAAAAATGATTCACAAGGCCAAATTGAGGGACTAATTTGTAAACATTTTTAGATGGGGAAGAATAGATGCATTTAAACAAGCAACTTCAATTGAATGCTATTCTTTGTCAATTGATAATTTAATCAAAATAACTAACTAGGATTTGAAATGAAGTACAATCATTGTAAATAATCTCAAGTTAGGGGAAGATATCAATTATACCTAAAAATTTAATTTAGTACTGAAATCCAGTATGTTACAACATGCCAACTCCTTAAAGAGGATTTTTACCTCAAAATTGGCACCTCCAAGGTCTACTTAGGTCAATGGAGCACATTAATTGTTCTCATGATTTATTTATAAATTAACATATTTTAGTACTTTTTTGCTTATTTTTATTCCAAAACCATTAGTTGCAAGAGAACTTTATGAATATGAGATCAATGAAGATATCTAGACATAAATTATTTTCATTGTACTACTTGATATAGAAATGATTCACGAAGAAAAATTGAGGCTATATTTTCAAATGGGAATGAATAAATGCCTTTAAACAAATGATATTCAATTGGATATTACTCTTTATCAAATGATAATTCAATCAAAATAATTGACTATGATTTGAATTGAAGGACAATCACTGTAAATAAGCTCAAGTTAGGGAAAGATATGAATTATAACTAAAATTTAATTTAGTACCAAAATCCAATGTGTTACAACACACCACCCCTTAAAGAGGATTTCTTCCTCAAAATCAGCACCTCCAAGGTCTAGTCAGGTCCTACTCTCCACCTTTAAAAATGATTCAACTATATCTATGTAGGCATGCCAACTAATATGTAGGATCATTCACAAACTCTAGGTTTCTACTCTATGGCTTTTTCATACCTCCTTGATTGTGACTTAGCTCATAAAATCATTAATAAAGTTGAAAAAAGCAATTTTGTACATCTAGTATTGTACGGAAAATAATTTTTTAATGGAAAAGTTTTTTGATGCAAAATTGAAAGTGGCCAAAATCAATGGGAAAACTAAATCACAATCATCACTTACCAACATACACCATGCTAAGTACTTGGATCCGTTGTGAAAATAATATTTTCATGGAATTTAGGGTCACTAAAGTGTCTTACCTATAGCATGGTGTCCTACTAGTCAGGGATATACAAAAGAAAGCTTGGAACATCTAGTCCCACCATTTCCGTTCTTCTGTCTGATGTAAAGATTAATTTTTTTTTATCATATGTTCAATTTATTTATTTTGACATAACTAATTGGGTTGGTGACTTTATTTAGGATTTATAGTTTCCACGAGTAGTAAGAATTGTTTTGGCCTGGTTGGCATGTAAAGTGGGTAAACCCCACCCCCCCCCCAAAATGGATTGGGAGTAATTATGCCAGAATTTTCACAATACATCATTCCTAAGACACCTCAGGTCAATTCACATACATGATGATGTAAATAAATGGTGTATTAAACAACTAATTTCATCCAAATTTCTATTTATATATAATGTAGGTAGGTTGAACAAATCTAGAATTGGTGGTGAACTATTTGCCTAAGTTTTAAGTAAACTAGATATATAACCCTAAGTTCTAGGAGACATGCATGAGTGTAAACTATTCATATATCTAATACCATTTTGTAAAGGCATTATCTTTAAATCGAATATCTAAAATTTATATCAGAATATATAAACAAATCATTTACAATCATTCTTTACATCAGAGTTGTGGAAGCTTATTTATACATAGGATTACAAAGTAAGAATATGAATAAGTCTTATCTGCTATAAAATAGGGGAAACTCTTACATGTATCTTCTAATTCTTTTTTGTATCACATGTCCATGAGTTCCCAGAGGGAACTTAACCACACATGAACCACAATAAGGGAAACATAAGTTAGTAAGGCTAGTACTAAATCCAAATATTGAGCTATTTAGAAATGAAGATTTATGAAGTCAAATATAGATAAGTTTTCTTGGTTCACTGATGGTAATAACAAGGAGATGATTTTGTTACCAAGATAATTTTAAAAGGGTACACCAATTCAAAACCCAGAAAGAGATTATGAAACTAATATCAAGATATCAATATTTTCAAAATAAAATGATTTATTCATTGGAACAAGCAATTTTATATTTTGTCTTTTGTAGTGGCTAGGTTCCTAATGTTCTCCCCTCTATGAGAGAACATCACTTTTTCCTATGGGGTAAGTAGTATTGGAATACCTCTAATTGTCTGGTATCCCCCAACCCTATACAGTGAATAATGGTGAATTACAGGTCCCCTAGCCATTGGTGAAGAAAAATGTATTAGATTGCTTGTGCCTATACAGTGAATAATGGTGAATTACAAGAAAAATGTATTTTACAGGTCCCCTAGGACTTACAATATTTTTACTATGTAGTCCTATAAATAAATAAGCTTTTGTGACTCTAATGTAAAACATGATTCTAAAATATTTGTTTATATATTCTAATACAATTTTATAAATATTTGATCTAAAGAATAGAGATTTACAATATCTTTCACATTGAGTCAATACCTATTGGAGAAAACATACCACTCATACTATTTAAAACTCAAAATTTTACCTCTCCTTCTGCTTCCATCCTTCTGACCTTCACCCATACATTACCCTCACCTTCCAAAAAATTACTTGCAAGATTCCTTCCACTTCCCTTTCTCTTCACTGACTGTAACAAAGGCGTCTATTCTCCGTTCTAATCCCTTGGAAGAGAAGGTTGTTGGAGTAGGAGCAGTAGCAAAGATACAATTTCGTCTTCTTGGCAGATTTCTTACCTTGTTCCTCTTTTTCTTTGTATTCCCTTATTCTTTCTCTTCTCTAATCATTTTATATTCATGATTATTCACTTGTACCTATGATTTACCACTATGTCTGAGTAGATCTCTTCTCACAATAAATTACATGTCAGATTATGTGAACTCAAATTTCTATCTTTTACATGATTACTATTCTTAGATTGCATTAATGCCTAATTTACTTGTTTGTATGACTTGCCATCTACGTTCTTGTTTAATGCTTCTAATATAATCTTCAAAAGTAGTATCTAGAAGTATCAAGATGTGATCTTAGCAATACTTCCTTGACCACAGGAGTGGTTGGAATTGTGTTGAGGGATCAAAAGTCATAGTTCGAAACAAAGCATATGCACAAGAGTGATATGTGGAGTTAGATCTGTCTCATATCACCTATAGGTGTATGAGACATGACCATCCTTTGTATGCTCAATGTTCAATTAGTATGTTATATTTTTTTTCCCTTACTTAGTTATGACAAGGAAGTGAGAAAGCATCCCCAAGATTCATTAATTCTGGTTGTAATAATCATTCAAATGACTTATGTTACTTACAGTATTCTTTTCCCTTAAACTAGTGTACTCTAATCAAACAAACTTGTGTAAACAATCTACATCGTTGAAATTTAACATTCTTGTGCTTAGCTAGACAATCTCCTTCTGGACACAACCTTCACTACAATCGATCATATGCACTTGCGGGGGAGAAATGAGTTGAGACAACCAAATATTATACTTGTTTATTGATATGACCAACATCCAGTAAAACATTATGTGATTCTAATCATGCTATATTTTTAAAACCCTAGCTATGAATATATATGTGGATACAACATCATTTTTTGAAAATATTTAATGTAGACTAAAATAATTTAAGTAGAACATTATTTTAGAGAAAATAAGTATAATATGATTTATTATAGTACCTTAAGATGATATGACGATATGCACATATACATACCTATATTCATTTACCCATTTGTATGATGGAAGTTATTTATATAACAACATATGAGTAAACTCTTCACAGTAAGAGTATATTGATAAGCCATATTGCCTACAATGAACATCTCGACCCACAATGACTAAATGAAACCATATTTATGAGAGAATAACATTTGAAGAACTAAAATAGAGATAATAGTCATATTTGAAACTTCAATGGAAATATAGAAACCATAAACTATGGAGAGAATATAAAGCCTAGGAGAAGCCTAATCATAAATAACTCAATTTGAATGACATTTAAATTCCAACACAATTAAGAATAAGTTTGTTCCACTCTGTGGCTCCGTTCTTCAATTCATGGAGAAAATCATATCACATCTTATGCAAACTAGGAACTCTTACTTGATATAATGGTACTAGATTCTTGATTATGTTATTTGAGGTATTGTGTTTCCCTCTTGAATTTAGATTATAGAATTTTCGACAAGTGGTGAACCAATTTGTTATTATCCTTTCCCTATGATAAGCCTTAAACGTGCGTACAAAAATGGATACATGTCTAGGTCATCGGACTTCAGTAATTTATAATACCCGAATGTTTAAGACTCCTGCAACTAGCACACGGTCGAAGTAGTTCGGGGTCAAACATAGGGACTTGGAAGAATAGTGCTTCGGGACTCAAGTTTTACTTGTCTAAGCACGTCAAAAAGTCAACATAATCGTAATAAGTGACGATGACCTACATCCAACGCCTTCTTCTCTCAAAGAAGACACCAACGGACCATGCACTTGGTTCCTTCTTTCAAAGGTACTACGTGTGGGCTCACACGAAAGGGTAAATCAGGCGTAGCTCTGGTTCTGGGTACTGTCGTATACTTGAACCGGACCAAGGTCTAGAAGTTACAACGTCCCTCTCTTGAAGGAGTCAAAACAAGAAACATGATTCGATAGTTAGTCAAAAGTGTGAATCAGAAAGAAGAAACTAGAACTCAGATGCCGGAAAGAAATCATCCAACGAAATAAAGCCATACATAGAATGATATGAGATAAACTCCACAGATTCCAAAAATCATAAAAGGGACATAAAGGTTTAGTTACAATCTTGTAATTCAAGGAAAGTAAATGTTGTAAAGGGAAGATGGGTATCAGTCTCCTTGATTTAGGAGATCAAAGTACATAGCAGCATACACCTAAGATAATGCTAACCCGGTACCAGGTAAGGGCCCTATCGGGATATGATCATTTTGGGTCTTTGACCGTATCAGGTCGTGGACCGTGATGGGTATGGGTCATATCGGGATAGGACCTCTACCCCATATGGCCATGTCGGGCTGCTGGCCGTGTCGGGCTATAGCCATTGTGGGTGCGGACCATATCAGGTTGGGTATTGTGTGGGTAGGATACGTATCAGGTAAACATTATCTTAAGGCTCTCAGGTTCTTCGTGTCGGGCATAGATGGGCAGGTTGTCTCAGGTTGAAGCCCAGGTAAGAACCCGACATTGTTGAAGTGTCCTTGAGGATCCTATCGTGCTGCTTACTGCTACCAGAATGGTTTCTAAGTGAACTCCTCACATCCCTCTCGGGATGGGGGTGTGCTCACCTAGTATCGCCTGGTAGGATCTCTGGAAACTTGATGCACTGGCTCCTTTTCTCTGGGAGTTAGCTCTCGTAGGGTCTAGCTCGTCCCATCATAGGCTTGTAGCTGCTATTTATAGGCAGTGAGTTGATAGGAGTTGTGCTTTTATTGGACCACGTGGTACTTTGTCCCGACTCCATTCTCGCGACTTCAGGAGGGGCCGATATGGCTGTCGCCCGACAGGCTTGTTGGGCCACCAACTTGTCGGGCAGCGAGTTCATCGAATGCAACTGTTGCGGGTTGGAACCGTGTCATGCTACGATGCCGATGGGTAGCCATATCATGTAACGACCTCATCAAGTGGTGAACCATGATGAGTAAGGCACCATATCAGGTAGAAAGTTGCAGTGGTCAGGGCTCCCATGCTACACAACCACGTCGGGTTGTCGTCGTACCAGGCGGCGACCATGACAGGTAAGAGGGTGTGTCGCCTCACATGTTACTAGGTTGGGACGGGTAACAGGATTGGATGTGCTATGTAGAGTGGTTCAATCTTATCTTGTAAAAGAAATATGTAATCTGATGCCACCGTCATAGCTAGACATCTGCCAGCCTTGACTAGGTCACATCAATCGTCGATGAGGACCACTGTGTTATTTTTCTCATTGATGATGTCTGTAGTGTTAGAATCAGCAAGTTGTAGAGAGTTGCAGGCTGAATGGTCAAAATTGCTGATGACGGAGTCTGAGATGATAGGTGAGATAGAAGCACCTTCAGCGGCAAGTAGGGATTGCAAGAGCTCTACTGCTTTCCTGGCCTGAAGACGTCAGAGGATCCCTCGACGTCATTTCTTGGAAGAATGCTGGGTGGAGAGGAGTGGGAATCAGAATCAAAATCTATCTCCAGCAGATCATCAGGAAGCTTAGGATCTAGGAAATAG
Source organism: Alisma plantago-aquatica (assembly GCA_963693085.1). Classification (NCBI taxonomy): domain Eukaryota; kingdom Viridiplantae; phylum Streptophyta; class Magnoliopsida; order Alismatales; family Alismataceae; genus Alisma; species Alisma plantago-aquatica. Next base: position 627,643,439 of record OY856413.1, on the reverse strand, counting down.
CACTTATCCTTTATCACCAACAGCACGTAGATGCTCCTGAGGTGATAGCAGTTTGTGTCCTGGAGCTGTAGTATGTATCTGAATATATTCATAAGCTCCATTGTGCGTAAGACAATGAAGGCGTGATTTCTACTTCATGGGTCTTCTTAGACTGGGAATTCCTTTAATGTGTAGAAGTCTAGACACCGTCGTGGCATTGGATGCTTTGTTTGATGACCCAGTGAAGGAATAGAGGCAGAAGCCTGAGGTCCGTATCTTTGGGGTAGATGAAGATGTGCTCTAGGTGGGGGACCTCTGTGGTACAATAGTTGTACAAAATGACGTCGTGGGATAGGAGGTCGGCCATGTAGAGGAACCTGTGCTCCCTATGCTTGTGGGGGGCTAGCACTAGGTCGGGGTTGTGCTCTTATACATGCTTCAGCATATCAACCACCAGTCGTGAGTCATCCACCCCTGCTAGCAATCGTCTGGATAAGGCCAGAGTGGCGTTGTAGATTGGTTGTCGGCCTGTACTGAGCATGATATTCTCGATCATGGCACTTTCCAGTTGTCTAAATAAGATCTTCCCTATGAATTCTTATGAGTGGAACATTTCTTTGAGTGCTCCACATCGTATAGAGAAGTATATGTTGCTGCAAAGGATAGCTTTTTCCTCCATATGTGACCTCAGAACCATGTTCAACATTTGTTGGTCACAGACCGCCAGATATCTGATGGCACGTCTGTCGAAGTTGGCCATTACGAAGGTTGGAATCTCAAACATTGCATAGAATCTATCAGCTGCTAAAGTCTTCACTCATAGGGGTTGCTCTGCAAAAGAGATGTACAAGTCGCCTCCTTCCCCTTCAGAGGAGTCATCCGCTAGGTCTTCAGACATTTCTTTTGTTGCTTCATTCAACTCTAGTGGTTGCATAGGAGTAGATGTGTTGATGCCACTAATGCTCCCCTCTTCTGTAGGGCCCCCGTCGGCGGGTTTCTCAGTTGCTTCCTCCTCAGGTGTTGTTGAAGGATTGGTTGGCTCGCTGGCGTTGGAGGAGGATGATGAGTTGGAGGAAGAGGGTGATGATGATGATGGTGGAGATGAGGACGCTGGTGGTCATGGTGATCTTCAGGATCGCTTGAGTGGTGACCTTCGGGATCGCCTTGAGTGGCAATGATAATCCCTCTCGTTGAGCATCTGCTCGATTACGTCTAGGCGTTGGAGCGCCGTCTGCATCATCTTGTGCATTGCTTCTAGTTGGTCGGGGAGAGCAACTAGGCTTAGCAATTGATGCTCATGTTTGCCTAGGCATTGTTGGAAGACCTAAAACTTACAGGTCAGGGAGGAGAAAGTAGTACTATCATTGCACGTTCCCTCCCATAAGTTATCGAACTCGAAGCTGAAGGCGTGTCCTAAGAGGAGGGGACCGCCGCCGATCGAATTCGGCTCTTCATATTGCTCCTCGCGTTGGCGGCGCATCCCGTTGAATGTGCATCGTCCGTTGGGGCTAATTCCACTAGGATGGTATGTGAGGATGTGGCTTCCGGGCACAGTATTGTTACCTTTGTGGATGCCTCTGTCGCTTCGGCGTGTGGCCATGGAGAAGGTGACGGAGTAGGCGAGTGTTGATTGACCACCCGACTCTCTGCCTTGTCCTCCAGGACGACTAATGACATCGTGTTTGGTGGTGTTGGGTCTACTGGACATACCTGAGCTCAGCATCCAAGAGCTCGATGAAGTCCTTTTTGCTGTTGTGAGAGGTGTCCGGCCACACTGAGGGAGTGGTTGCGACCGCTACCGTTATCGGCAGGGTTGAAGCTTGCAGCGCCACGACAACTACTTCCGAGGCTATGACCATTGTGGCAGCCTCGGTCGTTTCGACGACCTCCACAATGGTCGACACTTCTTCTATAGTTGTGGCGGGTGTTGTGGTAGTTGTGGCTGTTTCGGTGGTGGTTGTAGCAGTAGAAGCTACTGGAGTAGTGACTACTGGTTTGGCGGTAACGACAACTGGGGATTCTTCGAGGACGACCACCGACAACTTGTCCCGTCGAGCTTCTATTGGTACGGTCCTCCTTGTGGTGGACATCCTTTCTTGGATGGCTGTTGTGGCAGAATAGGTTGCGTCAACAGTCAGAGCTCGACCTCTGTCATCATGAAGACTAGCTTCTCTGCATTGTACTTGATGCAGCCTAGGAGGGGTAGGAGGATGTTGGTTCTTTCAAACCTATAAAAGAGTTGGCAACCTTCCTTCTTGATGATGTTTGTAACATACTCGATTCTAGATACATAGGCTAACTTCCCATTCTTCTAGGCCCCTAATTGATTAGATGGATATCCAAAATCCCTTGTCCCTTTTCTTTACTTGGCTACCTTTCAATGTCTATATGTCGTTGTAATAACATAGATCAAACCATAGTAGGATTTGATAACCCTAATTGACTCTTTCGAATCACATGAGCATGAAACCTATGAATGAGATAACCCTAATACTTGAAGGATGAGAATTGGTGGATACTAATATTAAGCTATAGCCTCAACCATTATTTAACATCCTGGGATAACCTTGGAATATTAGAGTGAGGAATGTGGAAGGTTTCACCATAATTGATCATTAGGTTATGATCATTACATTCAGTGAATCATTTATGAAATATGGATAAATAATGGCTAAGGTAACCTCAAAACCCAAATCTAAGCTTATAATCAGGTTCCTCACATTCTTATTAGTCAACCCTCAAATCTTGGGCTTAATTGGGCCTCAATTGTACCCTCAATTTGACCATAGAAGATTCTACAATCAAGTAGTAAGTTTCCTATTTCATTTATCAATGTTGTTTGTCGCTACCCCCTAATCTAGTTATCCTGACATTATTTTTCACGCGGCCAGCTCGGGTCGGGTACCCAGGTAGTCGGGTAGCGGAACTAGTCGTCCCCTACCTCTGGGTTCCTCGCACGCTGAGTCGAGCTGAACGCCACATTTTGTCAGTGCTTTGTGATCTCTACAATACGTCCAAACCTCATGATTTCTTCGCCAACAAACTCCACACATCTCGATGAGTCCAACGACCCCTTGCTCGACCTCTATGGAACCCTAAGGCTAAAATGCCTATTTCATCCCCCAAGCAGCCATTGCGGCCACTTTCCGAAACCCCAACTCTGGTGCCCCACTTTGCATCTCCTGCTCCAGAATCGACCTCTGACGCCCCCTCTTGCGTCGTCTTCAGTTAATTTCGCGTGTTGGAACCTTGGAGCTGTTTTCGGTGTGGGTCTCCTTCTCCGGTGAAGACGGCAGATAGTCGTTGGGATCATTCACCTCGGTTCAATTACTCGTGAGGTAACCATCTAGAACACTTCCCCATTTTGTTCGTGTACTCGCCTTGCCCCGACATTTCTTTGTTTGCTAGATCGACAAGGCACCCCTGACTTCCCCTGTTTCGGTCACCGTCTGTTGCTCACTGGTGTTCCTTTGCTCGGTCCAGCAACACACCCAAGACGTGAATGGCTATGTCTTATCATCTACACCTGGACCACGAGACGCCCCTGATTTCGATCAAATGTGCCTGCCGGATCGGTGGCCCGTGTTTGGTTTATCTCAGCTTGTCCGGTCAATGACGTTTTTCTATGACCCCGTCATGACTGGACCTCCTCTTGCCTGTTTCTTCAAGAACAACCCTGCGAGGTGTATTCCCGGCTGACTTCTAGCATTGCAGGCATTGCTCGTGAGTTTTCTCCCTCGCCTCGGCTTCTCCATGGCCACCTGTGGCCGTCCCCTCCATGGGACTCACCTTCCACTTCGACCACCAACGAACCTAAGCAGTAGCTCCGCAAGTCCAGGTTGAAGAGGTGAAGCTAACTTGCCTGCTCCCACTTGCCTAGAGTCCCATATCGCAAGGATCACGCCTTGGCCGAGCTCTCTGTGGAGCAGCCATGGCGCAGGGTGCTGGGATTTCAATCCCTGGGACAAAAACCCACCTTCGCCCATGGTCCTGTTGACATTCATGTCATGCCCACAAGGGCAAAATGGGAATGTCGAGTTATGTTGACCCCCAATTCAGCGTATTTCCGACTTAGTCAGGTTTGCATGACATTTTGTTTAATTCCCTTTTCATTTCGGGGGCAAAGTCGTCATTTCACAAATTGATTTCATTTTCCTCAGAAGTTGCTTGGTCTTGTAAAATTCATAAGAAATTATTTGTTTATCCAAATAGGGCATATATACATTTTTGAAACCAGAAAAATATGAATGATTTACTGGGATAGGTTTCACGTCCAGATTTGCAACCTACTGTAGGGTCGATTTCTAAGCAAAAGATTTAATATATTTTATATTAATCAAATGCACAAATATTATGACTAGGTAGAAACAACCCTGACCCTGTCCTTAGGAGGTGTTACTGAGTATTTAGGTCTGATCATAATGTATGTACATTCTCTATTTTAATTTGGGCATTACTTGACTGAAACCTACTTTTCTTTTAATGAGGCATCTCTTGAACTTTTAATTCCACTTGAAAATTCATTTACTTGGACATTCATATCTCATGTTCCTTATTCATTATATTCATGTGGTTGATGAACTACTCTATTTATATGGGTTCTTGGCCCCCCTTGCTATGATTGCCATTTTATGAAGAATTGACTGAACTGCTAGTATTGCCTCTCTATTTTATGCATGCTACATGTTTGACTAGAATATCTAGAATAGTGGTACTTATGTACAACCATACTTATTTAGGGCGTGCGTATTCCGCCCGGGGTGTGCGTTTCCACCCTTATTTCTTTTAGGCCATGATCCTATGGTGTTATGGCCCTGTTTTAGGTATATTCAGTCTACATTACTATGCATGCATATGTTTGTTGTTTTAATATGAATCTGTGGATGATTGTTATGGAAATACACTCTTTTATTATCATGCTTGTAATCTGAATTTAATATGCTTCATTTCTTTTGCTTCATTTCTTTTGTTACTTTTCTATTGAACATATCTAATTGCAAATAGCCTCCTTTTCTTGTGGGAACATCTCTTTTTGTACTTGTAAACCTATATAATGCCCAGAATGTTTTATATATGTACATATTGATCCTTTGCTGACCTCTTTATTTGTTTCCCTTGTTCTGGGTGATGTTCCTTTCCACCTAGGTTTAGGTACCTTGGAAGACAAGAGCTCAAAAAGATTGCTAACGAGTCATGAACTTAAGGATAGATTGGAATGGCTGGGTTATCCTCTGCTACTGGCTTAGATGTGCCTAGCTCAAGTTTTTTTAAAATCACCTATTATGGTGAGGAACAATTATATAAATGAATTATGAAGTGACTTTGTAATAGTTTTGTTTCCGCTGCTTTATTATTACATGGCTCTTATATTTTATCATTTGAGTGGATCCCCTTTTGGGTCTCACTCTTTACAAAATGGTATCAGAGCCTAAGCAGTCAGTAACTTGACTATTTCAAGTTATCCTAGGTTGACCCTTAATTAATAGGTGACTCTTAGAGGTTGTTGATACACCTAATTGCTAGTAGTGGAATGCCAATTAGGGTTTAACCCATGATTATATTGGTCACTTTCACTCCCCAAACCACTAATTGCTTGAGACATCGATTTTAGAACCGTAGTTCACCCAACACCCCATATGGATAAAATAAACTTCTCTAAATAGGGGTCGACTATTATGGTTATTAAACTTAATTTTCCCACCAGAGGGAAGTATAGTTTAGTGTTATTATGTAGGTGGACTCGAACACTAGTATATAGGATTAAAACTAATTCCCTCATGGGCCCTATTCTAGTTGTTTGTTTGGCATGTCTCAGATATGCCCACTAGGAGGGCTTGGTATGTACGGAAGCATGTATCATTGACATATATATAACAATGACATGGGTGAAAACATGTTGATGATTACATGGATAGTAGGTGATTGAATTAATTAGCTATATTATACTTAGGAATGTCTTGCCTTCGATATGGAGTATGTCACACATTGATCAACCTAAATCCATGTAAGAATTGGATACCTTTTTCATTGATCTTGTCATGCCTCATACTTATGGTTCACTAAGAAAGCTATAAGTATTAGTAGAAACCCATGAGTAATCATCTTTCTCATATCCCATAGTGTGATTCGTTTATTTAATGATTGAAGATGACTAGCTTGGTTGCGTAGGGTTACATTATATTCATAAGGCACTATAAATGTAAACCAACTAGTATTGGGAAAATCTCAATTTTCTTCCTATAATGGTTGGACGACCTTATGAATCCCTTAGGTCTTGTGATGAGGTTGTGTCAGTTATGCTTAAGAATGACATGGGGAATGGTGGAATGTCATGCTTTCATAGGTTTTGTTTGGGGTTGACTGTGAGTAAAACCCTTGTCTCTCTCACGTTACATATTAGAGAATAGTCGTATGACCTTTTTGGTGATAGGAGGATCAACCTCTTTTGGAGAAGGAAATGATGATAGGATAGTAGTTATGTGACAGGCTTTGATAGGTGGTTGACTTGGTTCCCCGAATGATTTTGGCACCAATTTTGGATTTTTCACCGCAAGTTTTGCATCATCAAACTTATTTTCATTATAAATTTATATGTACAAAAGAAAAGTTTTCAGATTTTATCGATGGTTTTTCGAACTAAGTCACCACCACAAGAAAGTTGAGTAGTAGAGGATCTCTTTAGTGAAGTACCTTGGTTGGCATGTTCAACCCTAATACCCTAGGCCTAAGACTGATATAGTTTGTTTCAAATATATATATTAGACCTAGTGGATCCACTCTTTTGCCCCTTTAGGTTATGCACCAAGCTATAGTTTAAACCTTTTAAGGGGTGGAGTTTCATACAGTTTATTCATTAGGAATCAAACTAACTAAGGAATGACTATGATTAATAACAGTTACAATAAGTAAAACATGGATAACTCCTAGCATAAATGTCAAACATATGTGGAGGTTACCAAATAGAGAATTCCAGTCGAGCCTTGCTAATCATACCATCAAAAAAAATTTACCTCGACAATTAATATAGATTTTAAGATTTTTTTTCTTGAGTTATCCTTAAAGGATGTATTTAGTCAGATGTAGGTAAAAGTAAAATTACACTTAAAAGTTCAAATTACTATTCTATACTCCAAACCACTAATAATTAAATGGCAAGGATGACTATATAGTATAGGCTAGGATGAACATAGTCAGTATGGTGGAATTTCTGAGCCTTTCCCATGTGACCATTTTAAGTAATAATATGTTAATGATGTTTATGATGATGATAAGGAGTAGGTGATGATGTTGATGATATTAATGATATGATGATGATGATGATGATGATGATGATGATGATGATGATGATGATTATGAGTAGATGATGATGATGATTATGAGTAGATGATAATGATGATGTTGTTATTTTGATGATGATGATGATGATGATGATAACAAGGGAAATTATGTGGATGCATGACACATGGAGACATATAGCTTCACCCTGAGAGTGGACCATAAGTGTGACACGAATGGTATGTTTTGACCCCCTACATTAATTACACTAGAAATTTATAACTTGGTTAAAAATATAACTTAGCATACGATACCACAACTGGATGGATTTTGGGGACGAAATCCTCTTTAAGGGGTGGAGTGTTGTAACATACTCGATTCTAGACACATAGGCTAATTTCCCATTCTTCTAGGCCCCTAATAGATTAGATGGATATCCAAAAGCCTTTGTCCCTTCTCTTTACTTGGCTACCTTTCAATGTCTATATGTCATTGTAATAGCATAGATCAAACCATATTAAGATCTGATAACCCTAATTGACTCTTTTGAATCACATGAACATGAAATCTATGAATGAGATAACCCTAATACTTGAAGGATGAGAATTGGTGGATACTAATATTAAGCTATAGCCTCAACCATTATTTAACATCCTGGGATAACCTTGGAATATTAGAGTGAGGAATGTGGAGGGTTTCACCATAATTGATCATTAGGCTATGATCATTACATTCAATGAATAATTTATGAACTACGGATAAATAATGTCTAAGGTAACCTCAAAACCCAAATCTAAGCTTATAATCGGGTTCCTCACATTCTTATTAGTCAACCCTCAAATCTTGGGCTTAATTGGGCCTCAATTGTACCCTCAATTTGACCATAGAAGATTCTGCAATCAAGTAGTAAGTTTCCTATTTCATTTATCAATGTTGTTTGTCACTACCCCCTAATCTAGTTTCCGTGACATTATTTGTCATGTGGCCATCTCGAGTCGGGTACCCAGGTAGTCGGGTAGCGGAACTGGTCGTCCCCTACCTCTTGGTTCCTCGCACGCTGAGTCGAGCAGAACGCTGCATTTTGTCAGTGCTTTGTGATCTCTACAATGTGTCCAAACCTCACGATTTCTTTGCCAACAAACTCCACACATCTCGATGAGTCCAACGACCCCTTGCTCGGCCTCTATGGAACCCTAAGGCTAAAACACCTATTTCAGCCCCCAAGCAGCCATTGCGACCACTTTCCGAAACCCCAACTCTGGTGCCCCACTTTGCATCTCCTACTCCAGAATCGACCTCTGACGCCCCCTCTTGCGTCCTCTTCAGTTAATTTCCCATGTTGGCACCTTGAAGCTGCTGTCGGTGCGGGTCTCCTTCTCCGGAGAAGAAGACGGATAGTCATTGGGATCGTTCACCTCGGTTCAATTACTCGTGAGGTAACCATCTGGAACACTTCCGCTGTAACATACCGAATCTTAAACCCTAGCCTAGAACTTTGATCTTTTGGGTTTTTCCAAACAAGGTTGAGGTTAGGATGATCCTAATAATCTAATGCATGAATAATGTAATCTAATATGTCATATAACTCATTGGATGAAAATAAGATGATAAAGAACTTAGTTGAAAGAGTAATGTAGTTAATGGGCCTCTAATGGGCCAGATGACAAAACTCATGTAAGAAAGTCTCAAAATAAAGAATAGACTCTAAATTCGTAATCTACACATCAAAATAAGCCTACATGTCAATTTTCATTTAATTTGGACAACCTTGAAATAATATGGTAATATTAAGAGAGAGAAATTGCCTAAAAGGTGTCATTAATAAATAAATATAATAATTGACTCCAAAAGAGGAAAATAATCTTAGATTCGTAATCTACATAATAAATATAGCCTTTGGGTGAATTTTCATCCAATTTGGAGAAAGTTTGCTTAAAAGGTAAAATCAGGAGAGAGAAAGTGTGTAAAACCTTCAAGAAATTAAATAAATATGAAAATATATTCAATATGTAAAATTGATGGAAAATTCGTATCCAACACATTAATTATGATTTGTGTGTCAAGTTTCATAAAATTTGGATAATCCTAAAGCCATTAATGAAGGAGGAAAGAGAATATATTAATTAATTTATTTGGTACATTAAAAGTTTCCAAAAGGCAAATCTAATTTTATAATCAGAATCTACATGCCTTTATTGGCCTCTGTGCAAAATTTTATTTAATTTGGTTGATGTTTGAGCCTTCAACTTAAGAGAGAGAAAAATAGGAAATAATGTGATCACACTTTACTTTAATCGAAATTTTAGTCGGATTTCATTTGTCACACTTTGTTTCTGATTTCACTTTGATTTTGGGTCTTTGGATCTCTTTTTAACGGCATCAGAGTCATCTCCTACCTTGGGTAGGAGTCTGACCCTCCGTGTACAGTGCACGCGAGTTTCCCGCGGAAGGTTCTCCTTCCTTAGTCATTCGTTTTTCATGATTTCTCGTGCTATGACTTCGTGAGAAGATTTCAGACAGATTGATTCCTATTATGAACCCTACTTTCCCGTTTTTGTGAGTTGCCAAGTTTCACCCAAATCCTTGCTACCCAAGCTTTGCGGCCACCTACCTTCTCGCCATCTCTCCCTTCCTCGCCTATATATATCTTAACCCCAAGCTTCCCTAAACCCTTTGCGACTTATTTCTGCACTCAATTGGTTGCTGGGTCGTGTTTTGGGCTGCCAACGTGCGAGGTTTGGTACCAACTTTGCGGCGCCACCTCCTCCCTCCTCCGCACATCTTCGGCCGAATTGGTGGCTTTGGTGAGTTTCTCGCACCTTGTTCTTCGACTGGGTGGTTTTGTTTTTTCTCTTGGTTGTGAAACTTGGATTCGCCTATTTTGACCGTGAGTCTCTGCTTCCTGCTCATGGCCATGGCTGGCTGAGCGAGGGAGAAGAATCCTTTGAGTGTTTTCCTCGTTTGCCCCTCTGTTCGTCTTTTGTTTTGATTTTTCCACGGAGGGAAAAACCGCCTTTTCACTTCCTTCTCCTTTGCTTGGGCGAGTCAAGGCTGAGGGTTGACGCGATGACTCATCCATCCCTTATTGGTCCATGTCATGTGGGGTCGGCCCACTTTCCCTCTCTCTCTTCGCTTTGCAATCAATCTGTTAACGTGTAATTTTCTAATTCGCTAATGTTTAAAAATCAATAACTAATTATCTGTTTGGCCAAAAATTACAAATAAATATTCGTTGGATTCAGAAAAATAAGGGCTTTCTTATGGTGTTGGTTTTATCGCCTTAATTTGATGTTTTAAACATGTGTTTTTAATGGATCTAATTAAATAAGATAATAACTTGTATAATTCATAACTAATAATTTATAAGTCAGAAAAATATAATAAAATATGTTTTGAACTCAGGAAGATATAATATAAAATATGGAATCATTTTGGAAACCTAATTCACTCATAATAAAAAGGTCATTTTTAGGGTTTATGAAATCAATATAAATCTAACCCTAATCCCACATATATGCTTAATAGGTTCTTTGGAGGCCTAGGCTTGGACCTAGAAGTGACTTTGGATCTGTTTGACTCTGAAGATGAGGTATGATTGCATCCCACATTAATTCTGTATTGAGCAATTTCTTATTCATCTCTCTTATGTATGTTGTATCCCCTATTCATCCATATTGAGCAATGCACCTACTTTACCATTCTTTTTTACTTTTGCCTACACACATGTCTATTCTTTTGTTATCATAGTTCATGTGAACTATCCTGGTTATTGCGATCTTGGATAATTTCTTGGAATCTTTTGTTGAGATATGGAGACATGATAATATTGTTGATGGTATCTACCATTATTATGTGGAAGTTTATTGATGTTTCATATGTTGACCATTGTGGAAGATCTTATTTGATGTTGGACTAAACTTTCCTACTTGCCTCTACATTTAACATGCTATGTGATTCAGTAGCACTAGAGTAGTATAATTTCATGTGTTTTGTCTCATTATGCAACATGGCAACATTGTGATATCTTTGGGATGGAGGATGTGTGATTCCCCATACCCGGGAAGGATCTGTGATTCCTGTCCCATGTTATATATATATATATATATATTTGGATGGTGGATGTGTGATTCCCCATGCCAGGGCAAGATGTGTGATTCTTGGCCCATGTCCCACCAGGTTCAAGATGTGTGATTCTTGACCGCCATTGTTATTTATATTGTTCTAGGGGTATGCTTATCTCACATGCATGCAGGTTGATGATCATATGTGCTTTGTTTCCCACCATGGTAGTGGATATTTACCTTGATAGCACATTCTTATTATTTGTTGGTTATGGCAAGTATCCCTTTTTGTTATGATCTTTTCTCTTGATACCCATTTGGGTGGTACTTATTTCTTTAATGGGAAGCCTTTTACTTTGATGTCCCTATTTCTTTATATTGCTCAAAATATGCTTTTTAGTATGCACATACCAGCCTTTGCTGATGTTTTCTTTTTGTTTCTCTTTTGCTGGGGTATGCTTCCAACCCTAGGTGGAGGACATGGATGGCAAGACGTGTTGACCTAGACTTAACTTGAGTTCATAAAGCTTGGAGACAATCTTGAGGTGGTTTAGATTTCCTCTACATGGATCCTTGTGATGTAAGTTTAAGTTTGTAACCCTTGTTTTATTATTGAATAGTCAAATATTTTCTTCCGCTGCCATACATTGGTCTTTTGATTACCATTACATAAAGATTTGAAAATTTTACACCCACTCCATCATACCTTCTGAGTGTGTTTGGACTGGAGGTTTTATTGTTCAAATTTTTAGTAAGGAAGTGGTTTCACTTCTTTACATCATGGTATCAGAGCCATGGTAGTCGGAATCGACTATTTCAATTTTGTCTCCCCATTAGAACCCTTGACTTTTCTAGATAGATCTAAGTGAGATGTTGACCATAGAATTTATCAATGATGATCTTTGTATGCAGTAAGGTTGGTTTTGAGGATGAGAATATGTTAGGAGATCTAAATATGGAAATATTGTGACTTGGTTTCTCTCTTTGATTTTGGGCCCTAAATTTTAGTTTTCAATCGTAAAAGTTTTTCACAACAAATTATTTTCAATTATACTACTATATGTACAAAAGTTTTCCCAGATTTATCGATGTTTTCTTGAGCTAAGTCACAATTAAGAGAACTCTAGTTTGAGTAGAATCTAACTTTAGTTTGTGACTAGGTTTGATATAATGGTGTAGTTGACCTACCCTATGACTTTTTGGATGTTCATGTAGGGTTGATAGGTTAGAGACACAAGGACCTAAAATCTCAACCCTAGATGGCATGACTATAGTTGGATACATAAATAACAAAAGTATCTAGAACTTTCACAGCTAATTGATGTGGGTAGCTCTAAAAAGTTGTTTAGTTTGACTTGTTAGGTTGAACCCTTTAAGGGGTGGAGAATAATTAATAGTTGATGTTTGAATCTATAGATTTCGAGGACAAAATCCTTTTTAAGGGGTGGAGTGCTGTAACATACCGAATCTTAAACACTACCCTAGAACTTTGATCTTTTGGGTTTTTCCAAACAAGGTTGAGGTTAGGATGATCCTAATAATCTAATGCATGAATAATATAATCTAATATGTCATATAACTCATTGGATGAAAATAAGATGATAAAGAACTTAATTGAAAGAGTAATGTAGTTAATGGGCCTCTAATGGGCCAGATGACAAAACTCATGTAAGAAAGTCTCAAAATAAAGAATAGACTCCAAATTCGTAATCTACACATCAAAATAAGCCTACATGTAAATTTTCATTTAATTTGGACAACCTTGAAATAATATGGTAATATTAAGAGAGAGAAATTGCCTAAAAGGTGTCATTAATAAATAAATATAATAATTGACTCTAAAAGAGGAAAATAATCTTAGATTCGTAATCTACATAATAAATATAGCCTTTGGGTGAATTTTCATCCAATTTGGAGAAAGTTTGCTTAAAAGGTAAAATCAGGAGAGAGAAAGTGTGTAAAACCTTCAAGAAATTAAATAAATATGAAAATATATTCAATATGTAAAATTGATGGCAAATTCGTATCCAACACGTTAATTATGATTTGTGTGTCAAGTTTCATAAAATTTGGATAATCCTAAAGCCATTAATGAAGGAGGAAAGAGAATATATTAATTAATTTATTTGGTACATTAAAAGTTTCCAAAAGGCAACTCTAATTTTATAATCGGAATCTACATGCCTTTATTGGCCTCTGTGCAAAATTTTATTTAATTTGGTTGATGTTTGAGCCTTCAACTTAAGAGAGAGAAAAATAGGAAATAATGTGATCACACTTTACTTTAATCGAAATTTTAGTCGGATTTCATTTGTCACACTTTGTTTCTGATTTCACTTTGATTTTGGGTCTTTGGATCTCTTTTTAACGGCATCGGAGTCGTCTCCTACCTTGGGTAGGAGTCTGACCCGCCGTGTACAGTGCACGCGAGTTTCCCGCGGACGGTTCTCCTTCCTTAGTCGTTCATTTTTCATGATTTCTCGTGCTATGACTTCGTGAGAAGATTTCGGACAGATTGATTCCTATTATGAACCCTACTTTCCCATTTTTGTGAGTTGCCGACTTTCACCCAAATCCTTGCTACCCAAGCTTTGCGGCCACCTACCTTCTCGCCATCTCTCCCTTCCTCGCCTATATATATCTTAACCCCAAGCTTCCCTAAACCCTTTGCGACTTATTTCTGCACTCAATTGGTTGCTGGGTCATGTTTTGGGCTGCCAACGTGCGAGGTTTGGTACCAACTTTGCGGCGCAACCTCCTCCCTCCTCCACACATCTTCGGCCGAATTGGTGGCTTTGATGAGTTTCTCGCACCTTGTTCTTCGACTGGGTGGTTTTGGTTTTTCTCTTGGTTGTGAAACTTGGATTCGCCTATTTTGACCGTGAGTCTCTGCTTCCTGCTCGTGGCCATGGCTGGCTGAGCGAGGGAGAAGAATCCTTTGAGTGTTTTCCTCGTTTGCCCCTCTGTTCGTCTTTTGTTTTGATTTTTCCACGGAGGGCAAAACCGCCTTTTCACTTCCTTCTCCTTTGCTTGGGCGAGTCAAGGCTGAGGGTTGACGCGGTGACTCGTCCATCCCTGATTGGTCCATGTCATGTGGGGTCGGCCCACTTTCCCTCTCTCTCTTCACTTTGCAGTCAATCTGTTAACGTGTAATTTTCTAATTGGCTAATGTTTAAAAATCAATAACTAATTATCTGTTTGGCCAAAAATTACAAATAAATATTCGTTGGATTCAGAAAAATAAGGGCTTTCTTATGGTGTTGGTTTTAACACCTGAATTTGATGTTTTAAACATGTGTTTTTAATGGATCTAATTAAATAAGATAATAACTTGTATAATTCATAACTAATAATATATAAGTTAGAAAAATATAATAAAATATGTTTTGAACTCAGGAAGATATAATCTAAAATATGGAATCATTTTGGAAACCTAATTCATTGATAATAAAAAGGTCATTTTTAGGGTTTATGAAATCAATATAAATCTAACCCTAATCCCACATATATGCTTAATAGGTTCTTTGGAGGCCTAGGCTTGGACCTAGAAGTGACTTTGGATCTGTTTGACTCTGAAGATGAGGTATGATTGCATCCCACATTAATTCTGTATTGAGCAATTTCTTATTCATCTCTCTTATGTATGTTGTATCCCCTATTCATCCATATTGAGCAATGCACCTACTTTACCATTCTTTTTGACTTTTGCCTACACACATGTCTATTCTTTTGTTATCATAGTTCATGTGAACTATCCTGGTTATTGCGATCTTGGATAATTTCTTGGAATCTTTTGTTGAGATATGGAGACATGATAATATTGTTGATGGTATCTACCATTATTATGTGGAAGTTTATTGATGTTTCATATGTTGACCATTGTGGAAGATCTTATTTGATGTTGGACTAAACTTTCCTACTTGCCTCTACATTTAACATGCTATGTGATTCAGTAGCACTAGAGTAGTATAATTTCATTGGTTTTGTCTCATTATGCAACATGGCAACATTGTGATATCTTTGGGATGGAGGATGTGTGATTCTCCATACCCGGGAAGGATGTGTGATTCCTGTCCCATGTTATATATATATATATATATATATGTATATATATATATATATATATATATATATATATATATATTTGGATGGTGGATGTGTGATTCCCTATGACAGGGCAAGATGTGTGATTCTTGGCCCATGTCCCACCAGGTTCAAGATGTGTGATTCTTGACCGCCATTGTTATTTATATTGTTCTAGGGCTATGCTTATCTCACATGCATGCATGTTGATGATCATATGTTCTTTGTTTCCCACCATGGTAGTGGATATTTACCTTGATAGCACATTCTTATTATTTGTTGGTTATGGCAAGTATCCCTTTTTGTTATGATCTTTTCTCTTGATACCCATTTGGGTGGTACTTATTTCTTTCATGGGAAGCCTTTTACTTTGATGTCCCTATTTCTTTATATTGCTCAAAATATGCTTTTTAGTATGCACATACCAGCCTTTGCTGATGTTTTCTTTTTGTTTCTCTTTTGCTGGGGTATGCTTCCAACCCTAGGTGGAGGACATGGATGGCAAGACGTGTTGACCTAGACTTAGCTTGAGTTCATAAAGCTTGGAGACAATCTTTAGGTGGTTTAGATTTCCTCTACATGGATCCTTGTGATGTAAGTTTAAGTTTGTAACCCTTGTTTTATAATTGAATAGTCAAATATTTTCTTCCACTGCCATACATTGGTCTTTTGATTACCATTACATAAAGATTTGAAAATTTTACACCCACTCCATCATACCTTCTGAGTGTGTTTGGACTGGAGGTTTTATTGTTCAAATTTTCAGTAAGGAAGTGGTTTCACTTCTTTACATCCGCGTTCTGTTTGTGTACTCACCTTGCCCCGATGTTTATTCGTTTGCTCGGTTGACAAGGTGCCCCTGCCTTCCCCTGTTTCGGCCGCCGTCTGTTGCTCACTGGTGTTCCTTTACTCGGTCCTGCAACACACCCAAGACATGAATGGCTCTGTCTTATCATCTACACCTGGACCACGAGATGCCCCTGATTGTGATCGAATGTGCCTGTCGGATCTCGTGGCATGTGTTTGGTTTATCTCAGCTTGTCTGGTCGGTGACGGTTTTCTATGGCCCCATCATGAACGTCCCTCCTCTTTCATGTTTCTTCGAGAACAACCCTGCGAGGTGTATTCCCGGCTGACTTCTAGCATTGTGGGAATTGCTCGTGAGTTTTCTCCCTCGCCTCGGCTTCGCCATGGCCACCTGTGGTCGTCCCCTCCATGAGACTCGCCTTCCACTCCGACCATCAATGAACCTGAGCAGAAGCTCTGCAAGTCCAGGTCGAAGAGGTGAAGCTAACTTGCCTACTTCCACTTGCCTAGGGTCCCAGATCACAAGGATCACGCCTTGGCCGAGCTCTCTGTGGAGCATCCATGGCACAGGGTGCTGGGATTTCAATCCCTGGGACAAAAACCCACCTTCGCCCACGGTCCTGGTGACATTCATGTCATGCCCACAAGGGCGAAATGGGAATGTCGAGTTATGTTGACCCTGTTGACCCCCAATTCAGCGTATTTCTGACTTAGTCAGGTTCATGTGACATTTTTTTTAATTCCCTTTTCATTTCGGGGGCAATGTCGTCATTTCACAAATTGATTTCATTTTCCTCGAAAGTTGCTTGGTCTTGTAAAATTCATAAGAAAGTACTTCTTTATCCAAATAGGGCATATATATACATTTTTGAAATCAGAAAAATATGAATGATTTACTGGGATAAGTTTCATGTCCAGATTTGCAACCTACTGTAGGGTCGATTTCTAAGCAAAAGACTTAATACATTTTATATTAATCAAATGCACACATATTATGACTAGGTTGAAACAACCCTTACCCTGTGCTTAGGAGGTGTTACTGAGTATTTTGGTCTGATCGTAAGGTATGTACATTCACTATTTTAATTTGGGCATTACTTGACTGAAACCTACTTTTCTTTTAATGAGGAATCTCTTAAACTTTTAATTCCACTTGAAAATTCATTTACTTGGACATTCATATCTCATGTTCCTTATTCATTATATTCATGTGGTTGATGAACTACTCTGTTTATATGGGTTCTTGGACCCCCTTGCTATAATTTCCATTTTATGAAGAATTGACTAAACTACTAGTCTTGCCTCTCTATTTTATGCATGCTACATGTTTGACTATAATATCTAGAATAATGGTACTTATGTACAACCATACTTATTTAGGGCGTGTGTATTCCGCCCGGGGTGTGCGTTTCCACCCTTATTTCTTTTTGGCCATGATCCTATGGTGTTATGGCGCTGTTTTAGGTATATTTAGCCTACTTTGCTATGCATGCATATGTTTGTTGTTTTAATATGAATCTGTGGATGACTGTTATGGCAAGACACTCTTTTATTATCATGCTTGTAATATGAATTTAATATGCCTCATTTCTTTTGCTTCATTTCTTTTGTTACTTTTCTATTGGACATATCAAATTGCAAATAGCCTCCTTTTCTTGTGGGAGCATCTCTTTTTGTACTTGTAACCCTATATAATGCCCAGAATGTTTTATATATGTACATACTCAGCCTTTGCTGACCTCTTTATTTGTTTCCCTTGTTCTGGGTGATGTTCCTTTCCACCCAGGTTTAGGTACCTTGGAAGACAATAGCTCAAAAAGATTGCTAACGAGTCATGAACTTAAGGATAGCTTGGAATGGCTGGGTTACCCTCTGCTACTGGCTTAGATGTGCCTAGCTCAAGTTTTTGTAAAATCACCTATTATGGTGAGGAACAATTGTATAAATGAATTATGAAGTGACTTTGTAATAGTCTTGTTTCCGCTGCTTTATTATTACATGGCTCTTGTATTATATCATTTAAGTGGATCCCCTTTTGGGTCTCACTCTTTACAATGTTTGCCCTGGTGAGGAATTTAATATCTATTTTCTCATAGCCCCTAGTTTGCAATAGGCTGAGAGGCTCCTTTGGATACCCAAACCCGACCGTGACCAGGTTGACGATTCCTCCCATGTTGTACTCCTTGGTTGCATCCTTTAGCAAGTGTAGACGGTTGAGAAAGAAGTGCCCCAGATTGATCATCTTGCCTGCCATTATGTACCAGATGAGGTGCAACTCTTCAGTGTACAGGATGCTTGTCTCATACTTACTGAAGAGAAGGATAGCCACGATCTTATGCACGATCCGCCAGAAGTAGGAGTGAACCGCCGCTACTTTGCTTCCTGGCTTGAAGGAGGACTCGCCGTCAGCTTCTTCCACATCTGAACTGAGTCGAAGCCATCGTTGTCACTGATGCAGGCTCCATTATTGAGAAGCTCTTGCTTGATTGCATTGGTAGAGAAGATCTCATTGAGCAGCCTCTCAGTTATCTCATGCTCTTGATTGTAGAGGCACCCATGTAGCCTGTTCGCTCCGCCGTACCTCTTGCTTTCTTCTGGGATGTTTGGAACCTGACAGAGGGAGGAGATGACCTCTTTCATCAACTCGATGTATGAGTTAGAGAAGCTAAAACAAATCTTCCAGAGTTCAGTAACTTTGAGAACATTTTCCAGCCTGTCGAAGATGTCGATCTGTTAGAAGGAAGTGTGGTGGAAGAATCTGGTCAAGTGATAAACCTTCACCGCCATCTCGGTATAGCGCTTTTGGTGGTCCGCGTCCCTTTGTACAAAGTGCCCTGGAGAGTGGGCTAGAACTTTGGGTTCTACCATTGGGTGGGGCTGTAGTTTCTTTGACTCGGGGACACTTCTCCACCTCAGAGGGCCCAATTGTTACTGGCTTAAGGCATTTCTGCCATACAATGGCCATAGTGGTGGCCTCCGGGTTGATCCTCGGGCCCTGCTCGTTGACCTAGACGACAATCTTTTTGGTGTGTGCCATTTTCTGAAGAGAAAAGATAGAGAAATTAATTCAAAAAGGTTATTTGGGTAAAATTATTCCGCCTGATACTCAGGGTCATTATAACTAAAAGTTTGTAAGAATGGTGTCACCCAATATGGTTTGGGCGATACCCGTGAAAATTGGTATCAGGTTGCAAAGAAGGGCTTAGCATCGAGTCGTCGTAAAACTTTACGAATCCTGACACGCGACACACAAGTGCACGATACTGAGAAACCCGACACGTTCTTTAAACGATACTCATTATAAATAGGTATCGGGTAAAAGGGAAAATGATGCACTCGTGAAGTCAACAACAAAGGAATGTGATATTGCTACGCAATACGTGTATCACACAGACTCTGGAGAGTATCAGTAAGCTCCCTCAAACTTACTTAGCATGATATAGAGAACCGATACGCGTTTAAAGCCTTGCCCGACACGGATGCGCGATACACATGTCACATGATACTTGTGTCATGCAACATAGATGAAAACCCGATACAAATATAGCGATAGGAAAATCGATATGCTTTTAATGCTTTGCCCAACACAGACAGGAACACGATACGTGATGCGCGATACAGACTAAGTGTTAACAACGCGATACAGATGGGCATAGGTCAGCGCAATAAGGATTGTGCAACACGAGTTATTACCTTGTCGGGAAAGGAGATGCTAAACGTAACACAAGAGGTTGGTAGACTAGGAAACAGACACGGGAGCTAAGATGGAAAGAGATTGTGTGATACGGGAGCAAAGGCTTTGGTAACATTGGTAACCCAACACGGTTAATCTCTCGCTGCTATATATAGTCATCTTTGAGCGGGGTTAAAAGGTAAAAGCGGGGACATGTGTCGCGCATGCATGCGAATCACCTTCCAAAGCACGGTAAAACCTATCTAATCACCTCGCATCACGAGGCTTTAGAGGAGGTGGTGCATCGCTTGGCAGCGTGTTGGGCAACATGCAGGTCGCCCGATATGCATTACTCGGCACCCCCTCTTACCCGATATGGGCTCACGCGATGCTTCTGGGCGCGGTGTGGCGCGAGCACCTAGCTGACAGAGCAATACGTGGACCGTCTAACACGCCGCACGCGACACCTGCCCGATATGCTCTCCTGATATGCTTAGTCGGCACGGTATCCTGATACGCCAAGCATGAGAGATAAACATAGTTAACATGTCTACGCGCCATGCATTGCCTCACAACCATAAAAACTTAGTGAAACTTAAAACTAAAAAAGGTGCTTGATATGTAAAACATCTCTGACCTAGGTGTAAACCTCAGCCTCAGCTAGTATTACACATCAAGGCGATAAAACTAGGTCGGTGGCTCAGAACATGCGAGAGTCCATGTGTATGGCACGTGCATAGACTTGGGCCTTATTACAATGAAAGTGTTTATAATGTTCTTTGAAGGAAAAGGAAATAACATCCTATCCTAGGAAATTAAAAACTTGGGCTGCCACTAAAGGAGTGCTATGGTTTCTACCGTCATCTCGAGATCTTCTGTCTTTACTAGGCTTATTCGGTAGGTGCGGCTTCAACATTGTCCAGGGGAAACTCAAACCTTCTTGTGAAAACTTCATCTTCATAGAACATTTTCACTCGGTGTCCATTGATTGGAAAAATCTTTACAAGATCATCCTTGTCATACAACACCATCATTCCCGACAGGTAGATTTTTTCTACCACGAATGGTCCTGACCATCGAGTCTGCAGCTTCCCTAGAAAAAGTTGAATATAAGATTTTAAAAGTAAAACTTTGTCACATTTCTTGACATCCTTCTTCCTTAAGTGAGAGTCGTGCCAGACTTTTGTTCTCAGCTTGTAGATTCTTGCATTCTCATAGGCGTGAAGCCCAAGTTCTTTCAGTTCCTGAGGCTGGAGAAACCTCTTCTTTCCTGCTAGGGAGGGGTCCATGTTGAGAGGTTTAATGGCCCAGAATGCCTTGTGATCCAACTCAAAAGGTAGATGACATTCTTTCCCATAAATCAACCGATATTGTGTGGTTCCAAGCGGCATCTTCTACACTGTTTTGTATGCCCATAGAGCATCATCTATCCTGGTAGACCAGTCCTTCCGAGACTTCCCAACCATATTCTCTAGGATCTATTTGATTTGCCTATTCGAAACTTCAACCTGGCCAAACAACTGGGGATGATATGGGGTAGCAACCTTATGTCAAACCCCATACCTTTGCAGAATCGACTCAAATTGACTTTCAGAAAAATGTGATCCACCGTCACTGATGACCGTTCGGGGGACACCAAACCTTGGGAAGATGATCTTTGTAAAAAGCTTTATACATGACTTAGCATCACATGTGGTAGTGAGTATGGCTTCTACCTACTTGGGGATGTAATCTACCGTAACAAGAATGTACTTGAAATCGTATGACGAGGGGAAAGGTCCCATATAGTTGATCCCCCATACGTCAATGATCTATACTTCAATCCATTAAAACATGGGCACCTCATTTTTGTGAGAAATATTCTCAGTTCTTTGACACTCATTGCAGGATTTGACAAAGGCGTGAGCATCCTTAAAAAGGGTGGGCCAAGAGAAATCGAACTGGTGAACCTTGGTCGTAGTTCTTTCATCTCCCAAGTGTCCTCCATAATGAGAAGAGTGACACTCAAACAAGATCTTTGGGGCTTCATTTTTGGGGATACATCTCCTGTAAAGGCTATCGGCGCAATGCCTAAACAACAAAGGGTCATCCCAGTAATATACTTCAAATCAGAGAAGAATTTCTTCTTCTGATTATAAGATATTTCTAGGGGGTAGTTGTTTGCAGGCAAGATAGTTACATATATCAACGTACCATGGCCCTTCAGGATTGGCTGTTTGGCAACATAGATTGCCTTATCAGCATATCTTTCATTGGTCGGTAGAGGATGACCGTTCTCCACTCTAATCCTTGATAGGTGGTCGGCGACCACATTCTCAGGACCTTTCTTGTCGATTATCTCGTGATCAAACTCTGGTAGCAGCAATGTCCAACGCAACAACCTAGGATTAGCATCTTTTTTTTGCATCAGATACTTAATGGCTCTATGGTCTGTGTGAACAATCAATTTAGAACCCAAAAGATAAGATCAAAACTTGTCAAATGCGTAGACAATGGCTAGCATTTCTTTCTCGGTGGTGGTGTAATTCATTTGTGCTTCGTCTAACGTTTTAATTGCATAGAAGATCAAATGATGCTTCTTATCCTTCTTTTTCCCAAGGATTGTGCCTATGAAAAAATCACTAGCATCACACATAAGCTCGAAGGGAAGATTCCAATCAGGTGACTGGATAATGGGTGAGACCAGAGCATCTTTCAAGGTGGAGAATGCCACTAGACATTCGTTTGTGAAATCAAACTTCACATCCTTCATCAGCAGATTTGATAACGGCTTGGCAATCTTCGAGAAGTCCTTGATAAACCTTTTGTACTAATCGGCATGTCCTAAGAAGCTTATGACTCCTATCACAGATGTGGGTGGAGGGAGCTTTACAATTGCTTCCACCTTAGATTGATCAACTTCAATGCGTTTATTGGATAACTTATGTCCTAGGACAATACCTTCCTATACCCTAAACTAACACTTCTCCCAGTTAAGGATGAGACTCTATTCTTCACATCTTCTCATTACCAAAGATAGATTATTCATACAATCATCAAAAGAGCTACCATAGATGTTGAAGTCGTTCATGAAGACGTCTGTCTTATCTTCCAGGAGATCTACAAAGATAGCGTTCAGGCACCGCTAGGTGCATTGCAGAGTCCAAAGGGCATTCTTCTAAAAGTAAAAGTCCCATAGATACAGGTGAAGGTAGTCTTCTCCTGATCATGTGGATGAATGGGGATGTGATAGAACCTCGAGTATCCATCCAACCAATAGAAGTATGAGTGGTGGGCCAGGCGCTCAAGCATCTAGTCGATGAACAGAAGCAGAAAGTGATCCTTACGGGTGGCGGTGTTTAACTTCCTATAGTCTATGCACATCTGCCAACCAGTGATGGTCTTTTTTGTAACTTCAACCCCATTATCTCCCTTGATCAGCGTGATGCCTCCCTTTTTGGGGACTAACTGAATGGGACCCACCCACGTACTATCACTAATGGCATATATGATTCCTGCATCATGGAGCTTCAAAACTTCCTTGCTAACTACCTCTCGCAACTTCTCGTTTAGTTTCTATTGCGACTCAGTGTAGGGCTTAGAATTTTCCTCAAGACGGATTATGTGCATGCACACAGAGGGGCTGACCCCCCTTAGGTCTCCAATCGAGTAACCTAAGGTTTTTCTTCACAGCTTTAGTTCCACCAACAGTTGTTCCTTCTGACTGTCAATAAGCTCTGAGTTGATGATAACTGGTTTCATCCTTTCTTTGTCCAGGAATCCGTACTCCAAACCTTTCGGAAAAACCTTTAATTCGGGCAGTGTCTTCTCTTCCAGTTCTTTGGAAGGATTGCCTTGTAGGGCAGCATACATCACCGTCTCAATAGGGTCATCTGCTTCAGACAGATCTTTGACGTCTAGAAGTTCCAAGAGCTCGTTCACTTCTGGGTCTTCGACTACATGTGCGTTGCTAGTCAAGGTGTTCATCAATGGGTCCACCATAGCCTTCTCCTCCCTCACCTCATCATAGATTTGTTGATAACTTTCAACAAAGTAGGAAGACTCAAAGAATGAGGGGGCTTTCATGCAGTCACAGATGTTAAAGTCCATGTGCTCTCATCCAGCTTTGATCGTTATCACTCCTGCCTCTACGTCTATGAGTGCTCTTCCGGTAGCAATGAAGGGTCTACCGAAAATCATTGGGTAGCTAGGGTCCTCTAGGGTGTCGATCCGAATGATGTTACAGGGTATAAAGAACCACCCCACTCTAATGGGCACATCCTCCACTACTCCAAAGGGTCTGGTGAAGGTGTGTTCTACTAATTGGATTCTCATATTGGTACTTACTATGTCATTAAGTCCTAATCTCTTTGTAAGGGACAAGGGCATTAAGATAATACTTGCCCCTAGATCTGCCAGACCTAAAGGTCATGTTGTCTCTGACTTGGAAAGGAATGACAAAGGCTCTGGGATCCTTCTTCTTAGAAGGCATACTTGCCTTGACAAAGGAACTGGACATTTGTGCTATCTTCATAGTTTCAACGTCTTCTCCTCTTTTCTTCCTTGAAATCAAGTCCTTGAGGAACTTTGCATAGGTGGGCATTTCCTCGATGGCATCCAAGAATCGTATGTCGAGGTGCAACTTCTTTACTGCAGCCATGAACTTCTCATACCTTTTCTTTAATTGGGCTTTTACTATATTGTGCGGGAAAGGTAGGCGAGGTGCATACCTATCTGGACACTCCTCAAAAGTTGTGTCGTCGTATCCTCTTGTTGTTACTTTCTTCTTCTTTGCGGGTACTACTGCTGATTCCTCAGGGGTTACATCCTTGGCAGGTGTTGTTACTGTTGTTTCTCTCTTCTCTTCGGCTTACTGCATCACTGTTCGTGACCTAAGGATGACCATCTTTGTGGTTTCATTCCCTCGTGGGTTCATCTCAGTGTTGAACGGGAATCACCCTACCTGGTGGTTGATACTATGGGCTAGGCTTTCCAGCTACTGATCTATCTTCTTGTTGTGCTTCTTGGGCTCCCCAATCTGAGTCGATAAACATCCCATCTGTTGTTGCATTAACTTGAGCAAAGTTGTGCTGTCTATGGAACTTTTGTGTAGCTTCTCATTCAAATCATTCTGCTTCTTTGCAAAGGACATAAACTCGGTCATCATCGACAGTCGTTGTGGATGACCTTGCTGGGCGTTTGGGTAGCCCCATGGTTGTTGGAAACCTATTGGGCATTGATGATTCTGTTGTCCTCCTGAAGAGGTTTCTCCTACCAGCTGGTGAGAGTTCTCAGCCATGTTGGTGTTTCCATACAAAAATTTGGGATGTTCAGGACGTCAGTACTAGACGTAACTCACATTCTTTGTACTTTCATCATCGGGCTCGCTCTGCGCAGCCGTATGTGGGCAAAAGTCAGAAAGATGGTCCGGCCCTCCACATGTGATTGCTCTTTACCACTTCTTTTCAAACCTTGTCTTTATAGCTCTGGTCCTTCAAGGCTTGCACGTCAGACACTATCTTGTCCAATTTATCCGACATTGCTTCCATTACCTTGGATTTTCTTGGATTGGAGTGACTCGTTGACTCTCTGTCATATTCACTTTCCTACTGATTGATGGCCATATTGTCTATAATCTCCCTTGCTCTCTGGGCACTGATCCCTAAGAAATCGCTGCCTACTGCAGCATTCAAGGATTTCCTTTCTCCAACGCACAACCCATTATAGAAGGTGGTGATCAGCTTGGGCTCAAAAAAACCATGGTGCGGGCACTCTCTCCGATAGCCTTGAAATCTCTCCCAGGTTTCATGCAGGTTCTCTAAGACTTTCTGCTAGAATCTGGTTATCTTGTTTTGGCATTTGATCGCCCTCTCTATAGGGAAGAACTTTGCGATAAATGTATTGGCTAGGTGTTCCCAGTCGGAGAGACTCCCATCCTAGAGACTCATGTACCATTTCAGAGCTTTATCCCTCAAAGAGAAGGGAAAACACTGGTGTAGATGTAAGATATTGGGACTCTATTGATCTTGGTGGGCATGCAAGTCCTCTTGAACGTATTAAGATGGTTTTAAGGGTTCTACTCACTGGTAGTCCCTCCAAACTGGTTGTGCTGCAACAACTAGAGAAAAGTGGGCTTCAACTCAAAGTTGGCCACATTGAGCGGTTGTTTCACCACCAGATTCCTCTCTTCATTCACCCTCACTTGGACAAAACAGCAAAGAGACCGAGCTTTGAGTGCTTGTTCAGCCATTGCTTGTCAGACACAGGAAGGTTTGGAAAGATGAAGAAGTGCCTGAAAAGAAAAGGTTTAAAAGTGTGAGTGTATTATATAGATTATATACTATAAGTATATGCAATATTATATGCATATATATAAGGTTTTTGGCAAAGTGCAAGTAAAGCTCAAGTTCATAGAATGATATTCGTTGCCGTGTCCCCGACAACGGTGCCAAAAAGTTGATAAGCCTTAAACATGGGTCAAAAAATGGAAACTTGTCTAGGTCATAGGACTTTAGTAATTTATAATACCTGAATGTTTAAGACTCCTGCAACTAGCACAGGGTTGACGTAGTTCGGGGTCGAACATAGGGACTTAGAAGAATAGCTCTTCAGGACCCAAGTTTTACTTGTCTAAGAATGTCAAAAAGTCGAAGGATAAGGGTTTTTTGTAGCAAAAGTATCATAAAGAATTTAACAAAAACCTATCTCTAAGGGGAGTTACTAGAAAGATAAAGATGTGGGTATTTTGGGTTTTAGCAGTTTTTATGATGGTTTTTGTATATAGGAAATCGAGGAGATAAAACTATCTTTGGGGCATAGCATGAAGGAAGATAACATAATCATAACAAGCGACGACGACCTACATCCAGTGCCTTCTTCTCTCAAAGAAGATGCCAACAGACCATGCATTTGGTTCCTTCTCTCAAAAGGTACCAGGCGTGGGCTCGCACAGAAGGGTAAAACGGGTGTAGCTCTGGTTCCAGGTACTCTCGTACACCTGAACCCGACCAATATCTAGAAGTTACATTGTCCCTCTCTCGAAGGAGTCAAAATAAGAAACATGATTCGATAGCTAGTCAAAAGCGTGAATCAGAAAGAAAAACTAGTACTCAGATGCCAGAAAAAAATCATCCAATGAAATAAAGTCATACATAGAATGATATGAGATAAACTCCACAGATTCTAAAAATCATAAAGGGACATAAAGGTTTAGTTACAATGTTGTAATTAAAGGAAACTAAATGTTGTAAAGGGAAGATAGGTATCCGTATCCTTGATTTAGGAGATTGAAGTACATAGCAGTAGACACCTAAGATAATGCTAACCCAGTATCGGGTAAGGGCCCTATCGGGATATGACTGTGTCAGGTCTTTGACTATATATGGTCGTGGACCGAGACATGTAAGGACCTTATCAGGATAGGACCTCTACCTGATATGGCCATGTCGGGCTACTGGTCGTGTCGGGCTACAACCATGATGGGTGTGGGCCATATCGGGTTGGGTACTGTGTCGGGTAGGATATGTATCAGGTAAAAATTATCTTAAGGCTCTCAAGTTCTTCGTGTCGGGTTTAGATGGGCAGGTCGTCTCGGGTTGAAGCCCAGGTAGGAATCCGACATTGTTGAAGTGGCCTTGATGATCCTATTGTGCTTCTTGTTGCTACCAGAACAGTTTCTAAGTGAACTCCTCACATCCCTATCGGGATGGGGGTATGCTCACCTAGTATCGCCCGACAGGCTCTCTGGAAACTCGATGGACTAGCTCCTTTTCTCTGGGAGTTAGCTCTTGTAGGGTCTGACCCATCCCATCATAGGCTTGTAGCTACTATTAATAGGTAGAAAGTTGATGGGAGTTGTGGCTTTTATCGGACCACGTGGTCCTTTGTCCCGGCTCCATTCTCACGACTTCAGGAGGAGCCGATATAGCTATAGCCCAGAAGGCTTGTCGGACCACCAACGTGTCGAGCAGTGAGTTCATCACGTGCAACTGTGGCGGGTTGGAACCGTGTCGTGTTGTCGCGCTGAGGGGTAGCCATATCGTGTAACGATCTCCTCAGGTGGTGAACCATGACAAGTAAGGTACCATAATGAGTAAAAAGCTACAGCGGCCAAGGCTTCCACGGGACACACCCGCGTCGGGTTGTCATCGTATCGGGTGGCGACCATGACGGGTAAGAGGGTGTGTTGCCTCGTGTGTTATTGGGCCGAGACAAGGACTTTATTGTTGATGGGCCTGATGTGCCCATTGGTTCTCTTATTGTGGAAGAAATAATAAAAACCCTACAAAGGATGGGAAATACTATCAGGGGCATAGTGGGCATGATTTATTCACAATAAATAAGATAAAATGAAGAGGAAGTTAAGTTTGGAGGCTATTTTGATAATAAAATATAAGCTCTAGCAGCCATAAAATGGGTGGTATAACCCTCATGTTGAAGATCACCACAACTAAAATGAAAATTGAACATCGTTGAACAATTAAAATATTGGTTGATTTTAATGGCACAAAAACACTAGTATTGACTAAGAACATTGGTTCACTAGATTCGGTGGGCCGTATCCGTAAACCTAAACTGTGGATAATGGACAACTAGAGATTCCCCAATACAAGTTACTCCCACAAGCAAGAGATTTATTCTTTAATAGAGAGGAGAATACTAGAAACCTAGCCAATGGTGAAGACAAAATATTTGATTGATTTTTGCCAACAGATATATCATTTCATTTTGAAAAAATTAGTATCTTGATATTTTTTTAAGAATATCTTTCTAGTTACTAGATTGAGTTGTTGTATCCTTTTGAAATTAGAATGTTAATTAGATAATCTCCTTGTTATTACCATTATTCTACCAAGCAAACTTTCCTATATTTGATTCAATAAATCTTTATTTTTAATTAGCTCAAATAATTAGATGTAGTACCAACCTTGTTGACTTATGTTTTCCTTCTTGGGGTCCATGTGTGGTTTCGTTCCCTTTGAGAACTCACTAACATGTGATATTAAGAACAACTAGAAGAGACCTGCAAGAGATATCCCTTGTTGAACAGTAGATATGACTTATTCATACTCTTACTTTGTAGATCTATGTATAGATAAGCTTCTCTGACTCAAATGTAAAATATGATTCTATAAGATTCGTTTATATATTCTAACACATTTTTGATAAATATTTGATCTAAAGATCAGGTCTGTACAATATCTTTTGCATTGAGTCATTACCTATAGGGAAATATGGCATCAAAGTAGTTAGTAGAAACAAAAATTTAACTACCATATTCCCCTTATCATAGTAGATTGTTTCAATAACTATATAATGGGAAGGATGGTTTTGAGGATATACCTAGTCTTGGAGCAAGTCTAGTGATAATCTCCTCATTGTAGTATGTGTCTTTCTTCAAGTCGCATCTGACAGCATCTACAACAACTCCTAGTTGATCACCACTGACAACAACATGATGTTGCCCTCCTAGTGATAGGAAACGACCTCCTCACCTCTATGGTAGTCCACACAGACCACGAAGAACTCTTGTCATTGTAGAATAATAGGCATGAAGGATTTGTCCCTCCACATTGGCGTACTAGCACCAACTTACTCTCCCACAATTTTTCTGCCTTGTTATCCCTCCTTTTATGGGATAGGACTTTTTAGGGCTCTCTTGGTTACCACAACCAGAGAAAATAATAATTGTCAGAGGCAATTGATGTGACTGAGAATCCCCTAATACTCCTTTATTTATAAGAGGGTTGGGGTCAGGATTCCCAGTCTTTCGGAGTGGAATGGATCGTAATTTTATGAATTTCCACAACTTGTAAGTGGTAAAATGATGATTTTGTGGGTGAACCAATTGGTTGGCATGTGAACCTATCATTTCAACCATTGAACCAAATGTTTCATCATGTTTTTCAATTGTAATTGTATTGGCAATTATAATTTTATTAATGCACAACATGATGTCAACACTAATCCTTGATGTAATCAAATTGATCCATGAACTTGGTGGTTCATCACATGAATCAGTTGTTTGACAACCTCGAGCCAACCGACTCACACACTGAACTGGTCAGTTCATGCCCTGATTCATCCAAAATTCAGCCAATGCAATTTCTAATCAACTTTACACTCCAGTCGATCAGTTCAACACTTGAACCGGTCGGTTGAGAGTCCAATCACTCGTTTGTTATTTAAATTTAATACCAAAATAGTTTAGTAATCAAGTTAAACATCAACCATGACCAAAACTACTATACCAATTTTATCCTATGTGTGTGACCTATAGGTTCCAAGTTACATTGAAAGTGAATGTCCATAACTAATTTATGACATCACAAGCTAAGAGAGGTATCCAACAATAAATCATTGTTATGCAAGTAAATGGAAAGTTAAAGAACAACTTCAACCTACAATCTATGTTTGGTGTTATAATATTTGTATAGTTCCTTCATACTTGAAATCTAGATTGAACTCGATGCATGGAAAGGACATGCTCTTCAAAATTGAACCTCTGTTCCTTGAACTAGAGCATACTGTCTGAGAAATATGTAAGCTCAATATCACACATTGACTGCCATGTGCATGGTCATGCATTTCTCAGTCTCACTTATCAAGTGTACAAGATATCATACTCCTTTAGGACGGACAAATCCCATGTACATCACTCGCAGTCATCTCCATGTGTCATAGTGCACCCAATAATCACCTTTATAGAAACCCTTATTCAAGGTCACGGTGGATGATGTCAAAATACACCGAACGACATGTGATGATTGTAGTGATTTCAGGTCTAAGAATGAAAATCACCACCAACACTATGAGAGATGATTCTGACTACCATGTAATGGTTCCCATGTGTCACTCTCATGGTGGGATTATTTGATAGACTATTCTTTAACAAGTATCTATGTGTTTGGCTTGATATCACATATTATGACTGATGAGATTTTGTCATCAGTCAACACACACTCTAGTCTTATGTGTTATTTTTGTATATTATCCTTCCACATAACATCCAACCAGCGACATATCAAGAATTTATATACTCATGCAACCATATGATCTCATAAATCAGTTCATCAACACAAAGAAACACTTCAATTGTAATATCATTCTTTAGGAACTTATTATGTTACATCATTATCTCATAACTAAACAAAATATAGTAAATTGGAATATTGCCTTTATTATCTTTTTGATGAACTCAGTGTGTAGATTGCCTTTATTATTAATCAAATCATTTACAACTTATGCCATTACAATCATCATATGATTGTCTCTCTAACATATATAATGACATACTCCCACTTGCACTTAGAGAAAATCACCCATGATCTTGATTCCAAATGTTCTAACATAATCATCGTGCTTTTGATGCAAAAGTGTTTTTGTCAAGGGGTCAACAACATTGTACTCGGTTCATACTCTACAAATCTTTGCATCACCTTGTTATACGATATCTCGTATAAGATGGAAATGCATTTGTATGTGTTTGGAATGCCAATGCGATCTAGGTTCATAATCTTGTGTAGTAGCTCCATTGTTACCACAATATAGCTCAATTGCATTGCTGATGCTTGGAACCACCCTTGTTTTGAGACAAACTTATTGATCTAGGAAACTTCCTTTGCTGCATTTGATGCAACAATATACTCAGCCTCTATAGTTGAATCTACAAGTGTCTCTTGCTTGGAACTCTTCCAGCTCATAGCTCCATTTTTTAGGCAAAATAGATATCCTAATTACGATCAAAATCATCTTTGTCAATTTGGAAGATTGCACCAGTGTAACCCTTTATCACCAACTCTTCATCTCCAATGTAGACAGGGAACTGATCATTAATTCTTCTCAAGTACTTAAGCATGATATTCATGGTTGTCCAGTGAGCATCACTTGGATATGACTGATATATACTCGTCATGCTCAAGGCATATGAGACATTAGGTTAAGAACACAACATTGTTTACATGATGGATGCAATTGCAGATGCATATGGAATCCTACTCATGTGTTCTCTGTCATCACAAGAACTGGAACATTGGGCTAGAGATGGTAACTCCATGAGTCATGGGAAGGTTTCCTCTTGTTGAGTCCTCCATGTTGAACATCTTCAACACTTTATCAATGCATGGGATATAGGATGCTCCACCTAAGTCCTTCACAAAAAATGTATTTCCCTACTGGGTGTCTACCATCTATAAAGTAGGGATGTCATTTGTTGTCAATAGTATGTCATCTAAATACAATATGAGGAATATTATAATGTTCCCACTAACTTTCTTGTACACACAAGGTTCATGTTTAGTTTGACTAAAGCCAAACTCTTTAACTTTTTTGTCAAATCAAAGATTCTGTATCCAAGATGCTTTCTTCAATCCTTAGATTGACATTTGTAGCTTAAAACTTTATTTGCATCCTTTCGATTTATAAAACCCACAGTTTGTGTCATGTACACATACTCAAGAAGATTCTTGTTAATGAATGTAGTTTTAACAACCATTTACCAAATCTCATAGTCATCATAAGATGCAATGGTAAGCTTGATCTTGATGGACTTAACCATGGCAACTAGAGAAAGAGCACCATCATAGTCAACACCATGAACTTGCTTGAAACTTTTTGCATCTAATCTACCCTTATAGGTTTGTACATTACTATCCATGTTGGTCTTCTTCTTGAAGACCCACTTACATGCTATGGATTTTATCCCTTCAGGTAGATCCACTAAGGTTTGTACCTTGTTGGTGTACATGGATTCCATCTCAGATCTCATGGACTCAAGCCATTTCTCAGACCATGGTCCCTTAGTAGATTCTAAATAGGTTGTTGGCTCATCATCTATGACCAAATCACTATCTTCCTGAGTCACAAGATAACCAAATCTTTTAGATTCAAGGCTTATATTACTAGATCTATGAGGTTCCTGTGTTACTTGAGGAATTTGAGATTCCACAAGGACTTGTGATTCTCCTTGTTCCTCTTGTACATCCATTAGTTCAATGTTTTTTTGTTGGTGTCAAACCTCTTTGAGTTCCACTTTCCTCGCACTGATCCCTTTGGAAATAAATTCCTTTTCTAAGAATGAAACATCTCTTGCAACAAACAGTTTGTTGTCAAATAGGGAATAAAAGTAACATTCTTTTGTTTCCTTAGGATATCCAACAAAATAACATTTATCAAATTCGAGTCCAAGATTTTCAGGAAACTACTTTCTCACATAAGATTCACAACCTCAAATCTTCATCAAAGACACATAGGGACACTTCCCATGCCATATCTCATATGATGTATTTTGAACCAATTTAGATGGTATATGGTTTACTGTCGACGTGACAATCTCAAGAGAAAAACCCCAGAAGGTAGCCAGAAGTTCAGCTAAAATTGTCATTGATCACACCAGATCTGTGTGATTCCTTCTTTCTAATACACCATTATGCTGAGGTGTTTTAGGTGGAGTTCATTGTGATACAATACAAAAATCTCTAAGAAGGTCCTCAAACTATTGTCTTAAGTATTCTTAACCTCGATCAAAATGAAGTGCCTTAATACTTTTGACAAGTTGGTTTTGTGCTTCATTCATGAAATCCTTGAACTTTTCAAGGGTTTCTGACTTAAGTTTCATCAGGTACACATAGCCATACCTATTAAAGGCATCATTGAAGGTAATTAAGTGTTGATACCCACCTCTAGTGGTTTTACTAAAAGGGCACATACAACAATATGTATGAGTCCTAATATATCACTAGCCCTCTAGTTGTTACTAGAGAAAGGAGTCTTGGTCATCTTGCCCAACAAACAAGATTCACATGTCTGTATTGATTTGAAATCAAAAGAGTCTAGATAACCATCTATATGGAGTCTAGATATGTGATTCTCATTTATAATCCCTAGACGACAATGCTAAAGACATATTTTGTTTGAGTTATTCAGTTTTATTCTTTTGGTATTTACATTATATCTATCTT
The DNA here is from genome assembly GCA_963693085.1 of Alisma plantago-aquatica. Lineage (NCBI taxonomy): Eukaryota > Viridiplantae > Streptophyta > Magnoliopsida > Alismatales > Alismataceae > Alisma > Alisma plantago-aquatica. The sequence continues at coordinate 627,609,624 of OY856413.1, read as the reverse complement.
TATATCTAGCAAATAAAGACCATAAGACATTAGGGCGCTTCCATAAAAGATCCCATCTCTTGAAATAGGACATCAACCATTTTTAATATGAAATTCATATCCATCGTTGTCAATACAAGATATAGAAATGTTGTTTGTATTTATGGAAGGTACATAATAGTAGTTCATTAACTCCATTACAAGCCTAGTGGATAGAGAAAATTATAGGTTCCAACTACACTGATAGAAACTCCTGCTCCATTTGGAACTCATAGTTCAACATCACCTTTTCATAAAGGCCTACTGCTTTTCAGATCCTACATATTCAAGCATATGTGAGATCCACATTCAATATCTAGTACCCAAGATGAAGAAGTAGATAAGTTTATCTCAATAACGTATATACCTGAAGTAGAGATTTGTATCCCCATATTCTTTTCCTGAATGACTTTTAGTACAAAGGACATATTCCTCTTGTACTTTTCTTTATCCTTATCTTGAGTGTTGAAGATCTAGACCTACGCTCAACCTAAGAACTCTTCATGGCCTGGTTTTCATCCTTGGACTTCAATACACCGATCTTCATCACAAATTTGTCCTTCTTTATTCTTGATTCAACATTAATCAACATGCCAAGGAAATGTAACAATGGTATGAACATATTATTCAAGTGGTAACACTCGATATCATATGATTTAGGAAACTATTATAGAATCATACATGTGGCCAACTCTTGTCTCAACAAGAATCCCAATTCTTCTTGATGTTCCACATGTCCAATCATATTAAGCACATGGGTCTCTATTGGGTCCCCCTCTATCATATTACACACAAAGTGCACTTTTGAGACATTGAGCCTTTCTTTCTTTGTGTGATTATGGTTCATCTTCTCAAGATGTGTTACCATCTCAAGTATCTCCATGTCTTCACATTGCTCATGCAACTCAATAGTTCATGCGGCTTAGCATTAGGTTCTTTATTTCCAAGGTATTGTTGGCATGCTTTTAGTAAGCATCAACCTCAGCCCTAGGCATAGAAGGAGCATGTATTTCTAGCACTAGTGTTTCTTGGACATAGAGCTTATACACGTCATTGAGAACCCTTCTCAAAGTCCAAAACCAGTCATGGAAAATTGTCCTATTAATTTTATCCTTCCTAAGGACTAAACAAATGGTTATTTGATTGTCATTTGATTCTATAAAAGAAAATTTGCATTTTTGTCAAAATATATTTTGATTTTATTTAATTATAAAAATATTTGACTATATTTAAATAGGCTTTTAACTATTTATCACTCCTATTATTATATTTAAATTGATAGTTGTCACACATTAATTTGGAAGATTGCAGTGTACAACCTTTTAGTGAGCCAAGATCCAATGAAATTGAATTATTACCCAGCCAATGCTAGCATCCATAACCAATCATTAAGGTAGGCAACATTTGCCTATTGCATCTCTGTGCAATTCTTGGATAAATGATATGCATAACTCTTTGTCATAGTCATCTTCATGCTTCTAAGCGCTTAATCTCATTAAGTACATCCAGTTAAGCCTGACCCAAAAGTCAACATGATAGTAATGCACCACATTACTACCATCACACTTCTACAAGATGAACAATGCACAACATTTGGTGTACCCACACATTGTCGATCAAGATTTCCATGTGTGTTACTAATAGAAAGCATATTAGACCTAATACGTTATTGAGGGAGTTTGTCATTATGAATACATCTACATATCCAATCAGCATATATATATATATATATATATATATATATATATATATATATATATATAGAGAGAGAGAGAGAGAGAGAGAGAGAGAGTATGTATCATATACATGATATATACCACAATAAAAAACATGCAATAAAACATAAACAATGGTTATGACGATTCTAATGTAATTCCTTAAAACCACAAAAAAATTACCACAACCTAGGGTGTACATATCATGTAGAAACTTGTTGTTAATGAAGATTTCTGCTTGCCAATCTGGGTTGATCAGTTCAACCCTTGAACCAATCAACTTGCCTCCTGGCCGATCGGTTGCTCATTTCCATGGTCATCTTGTCTTTGATCCACCATCTTCTAAATCCTCTAGTCGGACAGTAGGGCCCTCCAACTAATCAATTTGGCTCCTCCTATCATATATCCTTCACGGTCCTCGAGCCGATCGACTCATCTTCTGAAACGGGCACCTTGACTTCTTCATTGTTACAAGAAATTAAACTATCCTAATGCTATTACATATTACATGATAATAGAGAAAACTTGAGTTACATTCAAGGGGAGTAAAGATAGGAGAGAATAATAGTTTTACGATTGGAAGACAAGGTAGAGGCTCAGTATGCAAATTAAGATAAAACAAGAATAAACAAACACAACCACCATGCATAGATATTTAATGTTATTGTACATAACCACGCTGCACATCCACCATCAAAGCCAAATTTTAGAGCAATTCATGTAAATTATATATATATATACATATATATATATACATATATATATATACATATATATATATGTATATACATATATATATATATGTATATACATATATATACCATCTATATTAGTTTGGGATTGTACATGGTATTTAATTCAATATGACATTAATCAGTTTAAGTATTCACATCGAATGTAATAAACGAAAAACAAAAAATCTAACAATATCGATTATATGAAAAGATAATAAATTGACGTGACTCTGATACCACTGTAGGGAAAATATGGCATCATAGTAGGCAGTAGAAACAAAAACTTAATTTCCATATTCCCCTTATAACAGTAGATCACATCAATAACTATATAATGAGAAGGATCGATTTGGGGATACACCTAAACCTAGAGCTAGTCAAGTGATAGCTACAAGTCCAGTGTCAATCTCCTCATTGTAGTATGCACCTTTCTTCAAGTCACACCTAACATCGTCTACAACTGCTCCTGGTTGATCACAACATATAGCAGGTTGACGTTGTCTTCCTAGCGGCAAACAATGACCTTCTTGCCTCTATGGTAGTCCACATAGACCATCGAGAAATCTTGTTGTTGTAGAATTAAAAATAAGGAGTTTTCTCTCCAAGTTGGTTTACTAGCACCAATTTGTTTTCCCACAATTGTTCTCCCTTTCTATCCCTCCCTTTATTCTGTAGGACTTTCTCAAGTTCTCTTGGTTACCACAATCAGAGAATACAGCAATTATTAAAGGTAATTGATGTGTCTGAGAAGCCCTCAATACCCCTCTATTTATAGGAGGGTTAGGGTCAGGGTTCCCAGTTTGTGCGAGAATGGAAGGGACCAAAATTTCACAAATTTTTGTAACCTGCAAGTGGAAAAATTCCCAGTTTGTGTGAGAATAGAAGGGACCGAAATTTCACAAATGTGTGTAACCTACAAGAGGAAAAACAATAGGTTCGCAGGTGAACCAATTGGTTGGCATACAATCCTATCAGTTTAACCCTTGAACCTATTGTTTCGTCATGTTCCCAAATCACAATTGTATTAGAAATTATAATTCAATCAATGCAAAACATGGCATCATCATTAATACTTGATGCAATTGAATTGATCCAAGAAACTGATGGTTCATCACATGAACTGGTTGTTTGACGACCTTGAACGGATTGGTTCACTTAGTGAATCGATCACTCATGCCCTGGTTCATCCAGAATTCAGACAATGCAATTTCCAATCAACATGACACATCAACTGATCGGTTCAACACTTGAACTAGTCGGTTGAGAGTCCAATTAGTCAATTGTAGCTTAAGTTGAATACCTAAGCACTTTGGCAATCAATTTAAACATAGTTCATGAAAAAAAATCCTATTCCAAGTATATCCTATGTGTGCGACCCTAAAGGTTCCAAGTTACATTGGTAGTGAATGCCCATAACTAGTTTATGACATCTCAAGTAAAGAGATGTATCTAGAGATGCATCATTTCTACCCTAGTAGATAGAAAGTTGGACAACAACTTCAACCTACAATATGTGATTGGTGTTACATTGTTTGTGTAGGTCCCTTGTCACTGATATCCAGGTCACACTCGAGGAATGGAAGGGTCATCCTCTTCAACATTCAGTCTTTGTTCCTTGTACTTGAGCAGACTGTCTGAGATATATGTAAGCTCAATATCACATATTGACTCAAATGGGCATGGTCATGCATTTCTCAATCTCGCTTATCAAGTAATTAGGATATCATACTCCTATAGGAGGGACAAATCCCATTTACATCACTTAGAGTCATCCCCATGTGTCACAATGTACTCACTCATCACGTTTATGGCAACCCTAATTCTAGGTCGCGATAGATCATGTAAAAGTACATTGAATGACATGTGATAATTGTAGTGATTTTAGGTCTAAGAACCCCAATCACCACTAACACTATGAGAGATGATTTTGACTATCATGTAATGGTTTCCATGTGTCACTCTGATGGTGTGTCTATTTAATACATTGTTCTCTAACAAGTCTCTATATGTTGGGTTTGATATCACATATCATGATTGCTGAGATTTTGTCATGAAGCAACACACACTCTAGTCTTATGTGTTATTGTTGTCTATTAGCCTTCCACAATTACAACTGACTAGGTACATATCAAGAATGTATATACTCTTGACATCTGTATGATCTCATTGTTTAGGTCATCAATCTGAATACATACATCATTGAGTAATATCATTCTTTAGACATTTATTATGTTACATCATTATCTACTAATTGAATAAAATATAATAAATTGGAAGATTACCTTTATTCATTTACAACTTATTCCATTATGACCATCATGTTATTCTCTCTCTCGGCATACATATCAACATTACCTTCTAGAGCAAACACACCATTCATGACCCCTAGATCTCTTTTTCCCCTTATTTGCAAAATCCAACACCTCGACTAGTACAAGTTCCCTGGACCAGACACTAATAGCCACATGCATGACCATTGTCTTTCTATTCTCATAACCTTTATCCCCTCCTAAAAACAACACCACCCAAAAACCCACCAATATCCAATCCCATATCCAAATCTACTAACAAACCCCTCACAACACCCAACAACCCCATCAACCTCCCACTCAAATCCTTTTTTGAGATCCCAATTCTAGTAGTCTACATAGAACCCAGTGCCTACACACCTCGATGTCCATGCAACATCATCCCCGTCCAAAAGATCTTAGTTCCAAGAACCTTGAGGCCGTCCCGATGTTCCCATACCTACGTCTACAGGATGGAACCACCAAAGAAGTATCCTCATAGAACCTGACTGCCCATATAATATCCAGAGCCATCCTGCCTGGTTCCCTATGTCTTACTAGTTCTTGCACCCATGGCCTCCCTATAAACCCACACCTAGGGTAACTCCATCATCTCAACTTCTTCCGCCCAGAGAAACCCTCACCCAGGGTAACAAAAATGCATCTTCTTATTCTTCTTCTTCCCTTAGGTGCTTTGAATGCGGTAAGAAGGGACATTTAAAAAATGAGTGTCTAAAAGTCAAAAAGTGAAAGAAATCTTCTCTCAAGAAGAAATAAAAAGCCTACAAAGTAGATTGGGATGACTCAAGCGATGATACCAAGAGTGAGGAGGAAATGGAATGTCCCATGACCAAAGAAGACACGGTTCGATGTTTCATTAAAATAATAAATGAAGAAGAAAATAAGGTAAGTCTTCTTAATTTATCTAAAGAAGAATTAGTCACTAGTATTGAAGAATTACATGATAAATATGTTGACTGTAAAAAGAAATTAAAAATGCTTACAAAAACTAATGAAGATTTGTATGCTAAATTGAATGATCTTACTTTTGAATGGAAAGTCTTATGTTTGAAAAAACTACTTTGAAATCATCTATTAATGATTGCAATATTAAGTTGCTTTCTCTAGAAAGTAACAATAATTGTCTCTACCAAGAAAAGGTTGAATTACTTGCCAAGATAAATGATATTCAAACTCAACCTATTCTATGTAATCATTCATATGATGATGCTATTGTCAAAGAAAGAGATAGTTTTTTATCTAATCTAGACCAAGCAAAGTTAGACATTAAAAAGAATGGATAAAATTGCTAAGTTGCAAAAGGACATTAGTAACTTTAAAAACAAAGACATTCTTGATAAAATCCTAAAGGACGCATCTGGCCAAATTGGGAGGAGAGGACTAGGCTATGTACCTAAAGAGAAATCCTACCAAAAGCCTAGATCTATAAAAATACAAAAAAAAACAAAACCAAGGTCATATATGTGCCTAAAGACAATCTAGCTAAGAAGCAAAATGAAATTGATTCTATTTGTTGTCATTACTATTTACATCTTGGACATTACACATTCTATTGCCCATACAAGAAAAAGGATGTTGACTTGGTTTAGGTACCAAAAATCCCAACTTTGAAATGTTGGACATATTAGTTGAGATTTGACCTAAGCTTCACATTGAAATTCATAATGTCTTATCTCAACTAAATTAAGCCTAAACTTTTATATCTTTGTATATTTTGTTTGCTTAATAATGGGATGATATGTTTACATTAGAAATATTAAAATCACTGAAAATGCACAAAACTTTATCCCAGTCGACAAAATGCTCTTCTGAGATCTCTTCTGGTCAAAGAAAAGTCCAACCGAAGTTAGTTCTGTCAACATTGGTTTTGCTGGAAAATCTTCCCGATCAACAAATAGTTCAACCGAGCATTCTTCCAGTTGAAGAAATGTTCGACCGAGAATAGAGTTGTCATAAATTTTTGTTATTAAAATCATTTACTTGAAATCATACTTGATGGTTACAAAATACTTCTCATTTTGATTCATATATACTCAAAATAATGAAAATCATTCATAACCAAAAAAGGGCCATTATATGGGTACCAAAAATTTTCTACTTTGCAGGTTTGGATGGTCTATAGAAATTTTGACAATCAGCCTTTTATACACTTGAAGGAAAGGTAAAATTTTAAAGGTAAAACTATTGTCATAGTTAATGTCAATACAAATTCTAAATGTGTCAAAGAACTAAATCATAAATGATATGACAATGGTTATGATTCATAGAAACATCAAATTTGTTGATAAAGAAAAAATAATTGTTAAATATCTTAATTATATGGATACTATATGGAAAAAATCCGTTGTTTATGAAATGGAAAGATTGATCATGCAAGAAAGTTCCTAGAACATAATCATTAACGAAACTTTCTTTTGAATCTAAGATTTATGACAAGCATAAGTAAGATCTCTATTCAAAACTAACATTTTGTTGGAACTCAACTGAATTTTATCCATATGTGGATTGTTGTCTTCTCTTCAACAAAAGATGTATTCAATCTTAAGATACAAAAAGGACTCATCTTGGAATATTCCACATCTAGCAAACCATATAAGATTTATAAGTTTACATTTTATAAAAATAAATCTTGGATATAATGAAAGGAAATAGACTTTGATATGACTCATGTTGTAATAGGTTAGACTTGAGGTCATAAGGACATCAAACTCTTAAAATAAATGTAAAAATATAAGGATCATTAAAAGTGAAATCTATGACTTGGAACAAGATTAAATATGCATACATAAAGAAGTTGACTAGTCACTTATGTCAATAAAATATTATATCTTGGCTCATTCTAAATAAAACTGCATTAAGGGAAATTTGTAGAAATGCCTCTCGATCGAAAAAGAGTTCGACTGAGGGGAGCCCCGGTCGAAGTCATGGTCGACCGAAAATAAGCCTAAAAAAATTTATTTGTAAATCAAATAATTTACTTGCACCTAGCATTGGTATATTAAATCTGTAAGTTGCTCATCATGTTAAATACTTATAATAAGAGAATTTTTTTTGTGCTAGAACCAAGATTGCTTATAAAACACTTGACTCACAATCTTACTTAATTAATTGATTTTAAGAGGTGATGGTTTGAAATAACTTAGTATATTTAAGCTCACTTTTGTTATGAGACTAAGGGGGAGCTCACAAAATTCTTGAATATAATGTATATCTTGCTCTTAATTGAATTCTCTACACCAATTAGGTCTTAACATCCCTTATATTTGGTTAGAGATACATTTATTGATTCCACTATGAGCCTAAAGGAATCTCGTATCATTTCAGGGCTTAACATCCCTTGTGAATGGTTGAGAAATTAATAACATTCATTGATCCCACCATGAGCTTAAAGGGATCTCATATTATTACAGGGCTTAACATCCCTTGCAAATGATTGAGAAATTAATCTTGGTTTTTATATTGTCGATGAATTTGACATTATTTTTGAAGCAAAAATTAAGGGGGAGTCTTATTGACTTACACATATGATTATCTTTTTGAAATGAAAAAGGGGGAGAAAAAAAATTAAACAAAATAAAGTAAAATCTTATCATGAGTTCTAGTGATCTCTTGGCTTAACATTAGTTGGTGCTACATTGCCTTAAAGAGATGGATATCATGTTCCAAATCTCTTTAGTTATATTAGCACACATCTTTTGAGATCAAATATTCATCTCAGTTACATCATAGGTATGAAACTCATCGTCATTTCATATATTTTGCTTATATTTTAAAAATATTTGTCATCTTCAAAAAGGGGGAGATTGTTGGATAAGTTGTATATTAGCATACCCTTTGTTTTGATGATGACACACATTTCATAATTGTGGGTCTAACGTGCCATTTGATTATTTTAGGGTTCAAAGTAATAAGGAGATTCTACTAAGTGGAAAATAGAAGATCAGTGCGAAATTGAAGATCAATTGTGCTTAATTGTATATGTGTTCATGATAGTACTCAAATATAAACACTTGTAAAAGGATATAATGTACAAGTACTTTTACATCATGTAAATCAAGCGTCAGATCTTCCCTACCCACTTATAACCCTTAGATAGGCTTCACCCGACATTAGAGTCACCAATACACATTGAAACACACACTTAGTAGGTGATACAAGAGTCTAAAATAGGGACACCCTCGGTTGAAAAACTAGTCGACCGAGACACACGCAGTCGAAGGTTTTGTCGACCGAGAACCACCTCGGTCAATATTGTGAGCATTGTTCAACAACATACATAATTGTACTCTAAAATAGTCTCCGATCGAAAATATTCTCGACCAAGTAAGCAACGATCTAAATCTTGCGACCGTTAGACTAGGTGGTTGATAGTTGAGAGTTGAAAATAGACGCTGCAATACTTTTGACTTAAACCCAGGTTCAGACTGAGATAGAGTTTGGTTGATCAAATTTTCGACCGAGTAGGGTTCTAGATTGTTCTTTTTAAGCACGAACAAATTAGCAATTGCTAGCCAAGTAATGTAAATGTAACAACTAGTTAAGCACTAAGAACACTTTAGATACTCCCTACAACATCCCTAATCACTTTTAAACCATTCCTATAAATAGGAGAAGACTTAGGACACCCAAATTACCACTTGCATACACAATAACAAAGCTACACTTGAGCATCCACTATTGAGAGCAACAAAGCTAGAATTCACTATCCATCTTCATCTGTGTGCTCTAGAGTTGTGTCACATAGTTACAATCTCCTAGACACCACATCTAGCCACGACCATCCTAAGTGAATAGGAGATCTGAACGCTTTATATAGGATCAAAGCGATATACTTCATTGGTTAAGTATTTTCCTTCTTCCAATCTATTTCATCTATATTGTATTTTGTTCTCCTTGACTACTTCTAGGGTTGGAGGTGTTGAAAGGAGGTTTCTTGGTGCTACTTTGACAAAGTGAAGGATTCTCCAAGGTGTGCTTGAGATTACTTCAAAAAGGCTACTTCAAAAGAGGTTGAAGCTACTTCTAGGTGAAGGCTATCTCAAGGTGGTGGATCTACTTCAAGGTGGTGAAGGCTGCTCCAAGGATTGCTCGTGGTTACTTCAAGAAGGCTTCTTCAAGGGGGTTGAGGCTACTTCAAGGTGAAGGCTACTTCAAGTGGAAGGTGATTGTATTTTATGTAACATCCTAGCTAGGTAATAAAATAAATCACTTTCAAAATCCCAATTGAAAACAATGGGATAGTGGACTGACAACTTTTGATTCAAAGGTTGGAACCACTCTAAATCGAAGTGTCTTCCTTGTTTCTCCTCCTTCTTTGGTTGAGTGCTATGAGTGTTTTAATTGTTTTAATAAACTTTAAATTGTCAAAAAGCTCTAGTCACTCCCCGCTCTAGATCTTTCAAAAAGTGCTTCTTCTGTATCTAATTGTCATTCATAGATAGAATACAAACAAGATTTAAAAATTATTTTGTAGTTCGTTCAATTTCTTTTAAGCAAATTATGAGTTTCCCCTTCTCTACTCACCCCGGGGTCCCCTTCGGAATTCTATTAGGTTAGGGCCATTAGTTGAGATTTGTTTTAATGAGAATTCATATGAAGAATACGTGATATCATGACCCAAGAGCTAGAAATTGGATGATCCATAAATGTAGTTAGGTTCAACATATTATAATTTAAATGGTGGTTTTACTTCCAACATGATTTGATATAGTTAACCAATGTCAACCTTTAATAGCTTAACTTAAGTAAAACATAATCTCTAATATAATGAAACAAATGATGAATCACCAACCTCTCATATAGTTTTCTTATCACATAGTTCAAAGATATCAAACAATGTACGTAAAGATGCATATATAAATAATGAAACTCATAATTTTATCTCACAGATATATCTAGGGGTAGTTAAGCAACTAGCCAAGACAAACACATGCATAATAATATCTCATTCCAAAACAGTAATGATATATACATGGGAGTATAATAAGAATAACAAGGTACAAGAAGTAAATATGTAAGGCTTGCACTTAATGAAATTATTGTATATTACTTGATTGCTTATAGTTGTGTTCTATTTTTCATGAAGGATAAACTGTAAAAACAAAGTGAAAATGTGATAAAATCTTTTTAGGTGGATCCATGGTGAGATTTAATAATGATGGTGGTGAAGGGTGGATCTAAAGAAGCCTTTCATGTTAATAATGAAATAAATACCATGAAGTAACACATGGACAAACTCAAAGGTCTAGTTAATCCTCCTATCACCTCTCCTTACTTTCCTAATCTTCAGGGATGAACTAAGGCCGCCTCCTAGAATTAATCATATTAAGGGTAAAAGTAAGTCTATGTTAATGCAATTTGTTTTGGTTTCATTATTCAACAAGAAATATATCTTAAAATGCCAACAAAAGATATTTGTACATACATTCATGCAAGAGTTCAAAAATAAGCTAAATAATGAAAAACTATTATAGCAACTATAAGAAAACAAAACACCCCATTTTACAATTGTGCGATAACAAATGATGGGAAAACTGAGGCTCAAATCTTCCATAATGAGTGGTGCAGTCAAATTTGATACTAAAACCGCCACTAGATTATGCGGTTTTAACAAAACACCTATATAACAAGATTTTGAAAAAAAAACATATAAACATCAACTAGAGTGGTGTTTTTATATTATAAGATTTTAAAAAATATAACCACTCAAAATAAATGTCTTTAGATCATTGGGTTTAGCCATAAAAATATCATTTGCAGCCCAATCAGTAGCTCGGACCTCTACAAAGACTTTTATTTAGGGCCTTTTTTGAGTGGTTATGTTGCATTGATGTTTTTAATCTAATGAAGTGTTTTAGAACGTTTTTCTCTTAAATGATTAAGCTTAAGACCTCTCTTTACTTGGTTGCACATATTACAATAAAATAGGAATGTGTGAAAGAGTGCAGACGAACTCCTTATCCATTTCATCCTGGAAGAGTGGAGACGTACGACCTCCTTATCCATATCACTCGTCACAAAGGAAACCACAACAGTCATCTATCTGGATATTCATCATGATGGTCGTCATTGTTATGATTGTGTACGATTTGTTAACCAGTGAATGAACTACAATAAAGTTCCTAGAACATAATCATTATCGAAACTTTCTTTTGAATCTAAGATTTATGACAAGCATAAGTAAGATCTCTTTTCAAAACTAACATTTTGTTGGAACTCAATTGAATTTATCCATATGTGGATTGTTGTCTTCTCTTCAACAAAAGATGAATTCGATCTTAAGACTCAAAAAGGACTCATCTTGGAATATTCATCTAGCAAAGCATATAAGATTTATAAGTTTACATTTTAGAAAAATAAAGCTTGTATATAATGAAAGGAAATAGACTTTGATATGACTCATGTATTAATAGGTTAGACTTGAGGCAAATAAATGTAAAAATATAAGGATCATTAAAAGTGAAATCTATAACATGGAACAAGATTAAAAATGCATATAAAAAGAAGTTGACTATTCACTTATGTCAATAAAATATTATATCTTCGCTCATTCTAGATAAATCTGCATTAAAGGGAAATTTGCATAAATGCCTCTCGATCGAAAAAGAGTTCAACTGAGGGGAGCCCCGGTCGAAGTCATAGTGGACCGATAATAAGCCTGAAAAAAGTTTATTTGTAAATCAAATCATTTACTTGCACCTAATATTGTTATATTAAATCTGTAAGTTGTTCATCATGTTAAATACTTATAATGAGAGAATTTTTTTTGTGCAAGAACCAAGATTGCTTATAAAACAATTGACTCACAGTCTTACTTAATTAATTGATTTTAAAAGGGTATAGTTTTAAATACCTTAGTATCTTTAAGCTCACTTTTGTTATGAGACTAAGGGGGAGCTCACAAAATTCTTGAATATAATGTATATCTTGCTCTGAATAGAATTCTCCACACCAATTAGGTCTTAACATCCCTTATATTTGGTTAGAGATACATTTATTGATTCCACTATGAGCCTAAAGAATCTCGTATCATTTCAGGTCTTAGCATCCCTTGCAAATGGTTGAGAAATTAATAACATCCATTGATCCCACCATGATCTTAAAGGGATCTCATATTATTTTAGGGCTTACCATCCCTTGTAAATGATTGAAAAATTAATCTTGGTTTTTAAATTGTGGCTGAATTTAACATTATTTTTTAAGCAAAAATTAAGGGGGAGTAATTGATAACACCAATTTTTGTGATGTTTTGCCCTTTATTTTTTTTATCAAAACTGCCCTTTTCTGCTATTTTCCTCTCTTTTATTAGCACTTTCACAATAATTGGCCAAGCAATGCTCTTAATCCAATTTTTCCATCTTTTGCAGAATTTTTCCTCATTTTGGTACAATAAGGCCGTCCCGGCCCACAAATAAGTCCAAGTATGTTTCGGCCTTCCTGACGCCCGATACAACCTCTACCCGACAGGGTGGAGCGACACAATGACGTGTGACAAAGGGGTGCCGCACAAGAAGAAACTGACGGACGACACGTATTCTACCCGATAGGGAGCTAAGCTCGCCACGACAACCCAAGCTTGTCGGGCGACACAGCCACCCACCGGCAGGCGCGCCGCCCGTCACATGACCGATAGCCAACACCCCTGTGCCGAGCGATACCAGTATCGGCCGTCCACCAACCCGCAAATAAGGAGGACATGTGGCACTTCGAGCACCATAACTTCCCCCAACCGCTGCCTATAAATAGCAGCTACAGGAAGATGAAGCGATGAAGTTCGGACAGTTGGGAACTTTGAGCGATCTTTGGAGGAAAACTGCGAGATCAAGAGTATTGTGCCCCAGTGCTTGTGTCGGGCAACTCTAGGTGAGCTCTTCCTCATCCCGAGAGGGAGGGGATGGTTCACTTAGGACCGTCTCGGGCGACACTGCGGGCCGATATCGGCCAACGTAGATGAGCGACACAAGTGCCCGACAGTAGAACGTGTCGCTCCATGCCCGTCACGATATCAAACCTGATATGCTTCGCCCATCGTGCGTGCCGCCCAAGAGGGTGCGCCACCTGACATGAGCATATCGGCCAGGGTCCTTGAGCAATACAGTCGACAGTCGATACGATTTTCCCGAGAGGGTGTGCCGCCCGACACCACTGTATCGGGTTAGGCTCCTGACCGGTATCGGGCTGGAGAGACGCAGTAGCCTGTCGTCCTTCTACATCAAGAAGGCGACATCTATCTTTAATTCTGTTATTTAATTCTTTATTTATGCAATGTATTAAGACCTTTAATGTTTATGGGAATAGAAAAGTTTAATTACTTTTGCTCTATGCTTGGTGCAAAATGTTGGATGACTGCTATGTTTGATATCTGAACTCTAGCTTGCATGTTTGGATTGTGTTTCACTTAGCTACCGAATCGTGTTTTCCCGTCGCAACAACTTTGAGAGTTGTGTTGTGGCTCTAGTGTTCGGTCCGATTCTGGAGTACGAGAGTACCTGGAACGGAGTTGTTTCAGTAACATTCCACTCTAACTTAAGTCCAGCAACCTCGAGAGGGGTGTTGACGCTTGGTTAGAGGTACCCGCTCTGAGAGGAGGGGTCAGGATGTTACTGCTGCCACTTGTTTTACTGTAGTTTTATCCTTCGTACCTTGCTCTAGCTCTAGTCTTTATCTTTCTGTTTCTGTTGCATGAAAACCCCTAAAAACTGCTAAATGACTAAAACCTTAAATCTTTCTAGTAGCTCCAGTTGGAGATAGTTTTCTTTGTTTTGTTTGTGACATCTTGCTGTTTCCCTTTCAGGAATTTATATCTCTATACCTGTCGGAGTGTAGCGTGTCGATTCTGGGTTCTCAACACTACCACCCTTGTCCCTGTGTTTGACCCTGTATGTCTACTTCGACCCTGTAAACAAAGTAGCGAGTGGCCTAGAAGGATTCGGGTTTATAAATGTAAAAGTCCGACTAACTTCAAATCCGCCTCCAATTTTTGGACGTGCGATTTAGGTCGGTCAACTTTTTGGCGCCGTTGCCGGGGACAAGGCAAAAATGATACTGTAAACGAATCTGAATCCACTAACTACACTCTCGTGCCTCAATCTCAGAGATGAGCTTGACAACACTCTTTTTCTTATTCATATTGTTATTCTTTGCCTAAAAGTAAAAATTCAATTTTCTAAACTTGATTTTTGGTGCCATTTCAGGAACTCTGAAGAACTGTGACCTGTTTCGCCGAGCTTTGATACCATGTCTCATTGCGAGCAGTCTCTTTCTGAGGGTGAATGTCAGGGCCAAGGAGAGAGGTCGAGCCAGCCTAACTTGGTTGGTCAACTTTCCACCTACATAAAGAGACAGGACACCATCATCAGCCAACTGGTGCAAGGCACACTCCCTAGCCCTGGAGCTCTGAATTCAATGCAACGCCAGATGGCCAGCTTGCAGATACGCTAGCATGAGGTAGATCAGCGGCTGACCCAAATGACTGATCTGATGAAGAATCCTGCAATAAAAGCACTCCCCTACCCTGAAACTGCCGGCATGGCAGTTCTGAGGTCTGGAAGAATGTTGCAGTGCCCTGATGAAGCCAGGCCTGAGCCCGAGCTAAGGCCTGAGGGAGCATCCCCAACAGAGGAGGAAGAAAGACAGGCAGACGTTCGAGAGTCTGCACAAAGGTTCCCTGAAGAGCTACCTGGCGGAAGGAATGATTACGCTCCTAGGATTTCGTTCCCGTACAAGCTGATAAAGGCGAATCTGAAGAAGCGTCATGAGAAGTTCATGAAGTCGATCAGGAAGCTGCATCTCGAAGTTCCCTTCCTTGACGCATTGGAGGAGATGCCTGCATACGCCAAGTTCCTCAAGGACCTTATCACAAAGAAGAGAAGGGGAGGAAGGATTGAGACAGTGCACCTAGCTTCTGCCTCCTCTTCCTTCGTGAAACCCGACATGCCAAATAAGAGAAGGGACCCCGGAGCATTCACAATCCCATTCGCCATCGGGGACAATGTCGAGCATAAGGGGCTAGCAGACTTGGGGGCAAGCATCAGCCTCATGCCCCTAAGTTTTGCACAAAGGGTGGGTCTGATCGACATGGTTTGAACCAACATGTGGATTGAACTGGCGGACCACACCTTTAAGAGACCCGTCGGCATTGTCGAAGATGTGCCAATCAGGGTTGACAATTTCTTCATCCCTTGCGATATAGTCATCATCGACACAGCTGAAGACCCCCGTTGCCCAATCATCTTTGGGCGCCCCTTCTTGGCAATAGGGAGAGCGCTGATTGATGTCTCCGAGGGGATGATCACTTTGAGGGTCGGAAACGACCATATGGACTTCAAGCTGAAGGAGATCATGAGAAGCCCGTCCCTGTCTGAATCATCGTGTTTCACAGATAGATACAATAAATTCTACTAGGAAATAGAGGAAGATATCCGGACATTAGACCCCCTCTTGAGGGCTATAAACTGTCAAGATCCTGACCTCGAAGATCCTGAGGTCGCGAAGCATCTCAACCTTTTCAACCTTTCTAATGAAGACTTGCAAGAAGAGGATAAGGCGGTGGAGTCTGCGATGTATGCCTCTCTCAAGGGGGAGCCTCAAGAGAAGGCACCCAAACCAAAGCCAGAGTTAAAAGTGTTGCCTGAAGGCCTGAAGTACGAGTTCTTGGACGAAGAGCACAGAAACTCCGTCAACGTAAATGCCAATCTTTCAAGCAATCAGCTAGACTGACTCTTGGAGGAGTTAAGGCTCCACAGGGGGGATATAGGATATTCAGTAGATGATATCAAAGGCCTTAGCCGCCCTTGTGCATGCATCACATCAACTTAGATGAATGTACCAAGTCTCTGGCCCAACCCCAGAGGAAGATGAACCAGATGCTCAAGGAGGTCGTCAAGAAAGAGGTAATAAAGCTTAGGGATGCGGGAATCATTTACCCAATCAGCGATAGCAATTGGGTGAGTCTGATCCACGTACTGCCCAAAAAGGGCGGGATGACGGTGGTTAAGGGTGAGAAGGGCGATAAGGTGGCGGTTAGGACCGTCACCGGATGGCGGATGTGCATTGATTACCGAAAGCTAAATCAGGCTATAAAGAAGGATCATTTTCCGCTACCTTTTATTGACCAAGTTCTTGAAAGGTTAGCACATCACGATTTCTTTTGTTTCCTTGATGGCTTTTCAGGTTTCTACCAGGTACCCATCTTGCCCGACGATCAGAAGAAAACAACATTCACCTGCCTTTACGACACTTATGCCTTCTGAAGGATGCCCTTCGGACTCTGCAACGCCCCCGCTACCTTTCAAAGATGCATGATATCGATGTTCTCAGATTTTCTAGAAGACATCGTAGAAGTTTTCCTGGATGACTTTTCAGTCTATGGGAAGGACTTCGAGAGCTGTCTGAAGAATCTGTCATTGGTCCTTCAAAGGTGCAAGGAGAATAGCCTAGTTCTGAACTGGGAAAAGTGCCATTTCATGGTGCGGGAGGGCATCGTTCTAGGGCATAAGATCTCAAGGCGTGGGATCGAGGTGGACGTAAGCAAAGTTGAAGCAATATCCAAGCTTCCTCCACCGAGATCTGTGACGGGGGTGCGAAGCTTCCTCGGCACGCCGGATATTACCAAAGATTCATCAAGGACTTTTCAAAGATCTCCAAACCGCTGTCCAATCTTCTGGTAAAAGATGCTGAATTTGTTTTCTCTAACGATTGTCTCAGTGCTTTTCAGACCCTGAAAAATGCTTTAATATCACCACCTATCCTTCAAGCGCCAGAATGGGGTTTACCTTTTGAGCTCATGTGCGACGCTAGCGACTACACGGTTGGGGCAGTCCTGGGGCAGAAGAAAGATAATAAGCACCATGTGATCTGCTATGCGAGTCGCACGTTGGACGAGGCTCAGGTAAACTACACAACAACTGAGAAGGAGATGCTAGCGATCGTCTTCGTGTTTGATAAGTTCAGGTCGTATCTTATTGGAGCTAAGGTCAAAGTATACATAGATCACGGGGCTATAAAATACTTAATGCAAAAGAAAGACGCAAAGCCCAGACTGTTGAGGTGGGCCTTATTGCTCCAAGTGTTTGACCACGAAATTATCGACAAGAAGGGAGCAGAGAATGTGGTCGCAGACCACCTATCAAGGACCGTGGCTGAGAGATAGGGAGGGCCTCCAATTAACGACGACTACGTCGACGAGGCTCTTATGTTGGCCGAAGCTCAAGAAGAAAGCTTACCCTAGTTTGCAGACATCTGCAATTATCTTGCTTGCAGAGAACTGCCTCCTGACATCACGTACAATCAGAGAAAGAAGCTATTCGCAGATGCTAAAAACTACTACTGGGATGATCCTCTCCTGTTCAGAAAATGCGCTGACAACTTATACAGGAGGTGCATCCTAGAAGAAGAAACCGTGGACATCCTGAAGGAATGCCATGCCTCCCCCTACGATGGTCACCTGGGTAGCGAAAGAACAACTACAAAAGTGCTACAGTCAGGTTTCTACTGGCCCTCCTTATTTAAAGACGCCACACAATTTGTAAAGGTTTGCAAAGATTGCCAGTTTACAGGGAACATAGGGAGGAGGAATGAAATGCCAATGGCAAGCTGGATCGAAGTAGAAATATTTGACATGTGGGGGATCGACTACATGGGACCGTTTCCCCCATCCCGGGGGTATCAATACATACTCGTGGCAGTGGATTATGTATCGAAGTGGGTGGAAGCGGTAGCCTCCCAAACCTGCGATGCCAAGTCGGTTATCAAGCTCTTCGAGAAGACCATCTTTCCTCGTTTCGATGTATCGTGCACGGTTATAAGCGACGGAGGGTCGCACTTCGGAGAAAGACTGTTTGAAGCACTCCTGCGCAAGTACGGAGTGAAGCACAAGATCGCTACACCCTACCACCCACAGACGTCAGGGCAGGTAGAGGTTTCCAACAGACAAATCAAGCAGATCTTGGAGAAAACTGTCAGTCGAACAAGGAAAGACTGGTCCATGAAGCTTGACGACGCACTTTGGGCCTACCGTACTGCTTACAAAACACCCATTGGAACCACCCCCTACCGTCTCATCTACGGAAAGTCCGGCCACCTGCCTTTGGAATTGGAACACAAGGCCCTTTGGGCAATCAAGTTCCTTAATATGAACCTCGACAAAGCAAGAGAAAAGAGGTTTTTGCAGCTTCAAGAGCTCGA
The DNA here is from genome assembly GCA_963693085.1 of Alisma plantago-aquatica. Lineage (NCBI taxonomy): Eukaryota > Viridiplantae > Streptophyta > Magnoliopsida > Alismatales > Alismataceae > Alisma > Alisma plantago-aquatica. Next base: position 627,590,664 of record OY856413.1, on the reverse strand, counting down.
AGAGCTGAGAATGAATGCCTACGATAATGCAAAAATCTACAAACAGAGGACAAAATTGTGGCATGATGCCCACCTCAGGAGAAAAGATGTAAGCTGGTATGTGGACAAAACAATAATCATGTAAATACGTTAACAATGTAATCATTCGATTAATCATTTAACAACCAAGATTATGTTTTAAGGCAAACTACTCAATCCATACCTATCCACAACTTTGTGTTGTCCCTGTAAGGACTTATATGATACCTATGTAAAGGTAGAGTCACATGGCACCACCCAAAGGTAGCCCAATATCTAACTCAATGTGACTTGATGGACCTACCCTCTAGGCAGCCATATACTAAGTCATTCATGACCTGATGGACCTACCCTCTAGGTAGCCATATACTAGGTCAGCCATTATGACACAGAGGGGACCATGATCTGAGCTAGAGGGCATATACATTATGTGATAGTCATTGTCACTTTATAATTACAATATGAACATCCAAACAGTTTAGTTGCATTCAATGCGATTAAACATTCGGGAATCCATCGGAAAACCTAAGCGGTTATTCATAATTAACCACATACCTGATTTGATGAGTCATGCAGATTATTCAACATATACTTCATGTATATACAATCAAGCCAATCAACAGATCCAAGCAAGTAACCCAACCATCACATAATTCCTGAAAAGAATATGTACTCTATTTATTACACACTTTATCAAGAACCTACTTTATTAACTTGGATTCACTTTCTATGGTTTCTTGCATCCATTTTAGGGTTTCATTTTGCAATTAGGGTTTCCCTTCATCTTTTACCATATTAAACCCTAATTTTATGCCATTACTCACAAACCCTAGTTATCTTATCTATTCTTCAGTATTAAGGTTGTCTCAACAACATATAACCCTATTTCCACATTTAAAGGCACATTACTCATCAATTAATTTCATTAAACTTCTTTTACATTAAAGCTACTATTTTTATCCCTTTTAATTCATGACAAGATCATTATGTGCATCTATCATTAATTCAAAGCTCATTAGGGTCTAATTAACATATGAACTCATTTTTCCATCATTTTTACCTTTTATTCATGAAAAGACCCTAATTACTACTTTTAGGGTATATATCCAGAATTAAGGACTTTCATATACCAAAAACTTAGAACTATCATTTAACAACATATTCTCATGATATCTTCCCCTTTTTCTCTAAGTTAGGGTTTCTAAATGCAATATCATGTAATCGTGGTTTAAAACCTTAAAACATGCAATTTCTCATCTAGATTAGATTCACATCTGATATTATCATTCAACAAGGTATCATTATTCAAACTAACCTATTAGGCATCATAGATTCAATCATTAACCTCATTTAGGGTTGTTAACCTAACTTTGATGCACTTTTCATTAACTTATATTACTTTTGCAATTAGGAACGGAATCAATATTTGATAATATTTTTAATGGATTCCTCTCGTTCTCCTGATAAATTTTCATATATTATTCGCATTTATTCGAGCTATGGTTTACGAGATATGAATTTTACAAAGATCCACTTACTTGGCCAATGGCATTGCGCTACGTCATCCTTGCTTTGTAAAGCGATCGACTTGGAACATTTCACAAAGACGCTTATACCCTAGATTTAAGTAGATCCACTCTTCAGCTTGCGGAGGGCAAAACCATCCAATGCCCTCCGTCATCTTCTTCCCCGCGAGCGTCTAGGTCAGCCGCTGCAGCAAGGTCGTGCGCGGCCTAGTGGCTGCTCCCTGGACCTCGTCAGCCGCTGGGGGAAGCTCCATTGCCTTTGTCGAGCCCCCACACAGGTGGGGCTACCTTGATTATGGCCTCCATGGCTGGTACCAGACCCTGCACGGCCGCGACCCACAGCCTGTTGCAGTCGTGCTGCAGGTGTGCCACCGACGGTTGGGGGTGAAGCCCGACGTTCAAGTGCATTAGATGACTATCCACTGATCATCGGGGTACATCAGGACACCCTCAGGACACCTGCACATCCCTCTGTTACTCCAGAGAAGACACCACCCAAGGTTTAGGGTTTTGGACATAACGATGAAGAAGGAGAGAAAATAGATGCTTGGAATTAACTTAAACTCGGCCAAGGGCTCTACCCCTTATATAGGGGAGAGTATCCATGCCCTACATCCTTCATCCATGCATTAGAAAAGCCTTTTCCTAAAAGGAATATATTTCCTTCATTAAGAAGTTAGTATCTCTCTCTCTCTTATTTCCTTCATATTCCTCCTTCTTTTGATATTAGGATTTCGAAAATTATACAGTTTATCTTCTTTGTACTTGCCTTTTCATTTATTGGCACAAAATTATATTCTCTTTTTAAAAGAAACTATTTCCTCTTTATCAATACCTTATAATTCATTAATAAGGTACCACATTATCCTCTTATTTTGCAAATTTAGTATTTTCTCTTTCTTTCCTCTTTATTGGGACTCCTTGGATCCCAAGATACTCCATTATTTCGAAATTCTTTTTATTGGATACTTATTATCCTTCTAGATGCATCTTTATGCATTATTTCACATTATCTTGTTTATTAAAATAACTCTTTTTGAGAATCTTTCTTTATTTCTCTTTTATTTTCCTTATTGGTATTCCCTTTAACATTAGGAATCCTTGGGATACAAAATTTCACAAAGGATAACTCAATTATACCTCTTTTCACTTGTTTTCCACATTTTATCATTATTTTCAATTTCTCTCTTAATAAAGAAATACTTAATTAATCCTTTCTTTTCTTATTGTTTTCTTTTTACAACTTTGGACTCCTTGGAACCCAAGAGGCACGAAATCCATCCTTGGATTACATCTCCTAGAGGTTTCTACATATTTCTTTTCTTAAAAAAATTCAATTATCCATTTACTAATTGAATTTCCTTGTTATTTGGGCCCAATAGCCAATAAAGCCCACAACACAAACATCAAGGCTATTGTAAACGAAATCCATTTATTTGAAGAAAATTATATCATTATCTGTTCAAATATCTTTAATATGAGAAATTACATTTCTCACTAAATGAACTCAAAATTTGGGGTTGTAACATCCTTCCCCTCTTATACAAATTTTGTCCTCAAATTCAAACAAGCAAACAAACAATTTAGGATAAGACTTTTCCATGTCCCTCATTGGCCCCTATGTGGCTTTACCGTACTCATGGCGCTTCCACAGAACCTTTATCATCACATATTCTTTTCTCTGAGTCCTTTCATCCTGGCATCTATAAACTGCACAGGTGACTCAGGCCATGTCAGCCTCCCTTGGGGCTCACTAGGTTCATTGCTCAGCACCTGGTCGGGGTACCTCACATAGTGCTCTAAATCGGACACATGGAACTCATCACACATTACTTTATCTCAAGGGGTAAGGTCAATCTTAACCTTCTCCACCAAACCATATCAACAGAACCCATGCATCGGGGACTCAACTCTCTTAGCTATAACTTAGAGGGGTCGGATTTTCACATATTCTTCCACAGTAACTTGTATGTCAGTCTACTTTGCATCTACTCATGACTCTCATAGTCTCTAAGCTCCTTTCATCCCTTGCACAATCAAAGTGACTTCATCTACACGCACTGTGGTCCCTTTTCTAACCATCATGTGGTCCTTTTCTAACCATCATGTGGCCCTTTTCTAACCATCATGTGGTCCTTTCACCAACATCACCTTACTGAAGTGGTGACCGACACAACCTCCATTACAGAGCTTCTTATAAAACCCGATACTGGCTATGGTGGTCATTGTCACATCTTTCATAGGACAAGAACTGTCTCTAGATATCACTCTGAACAAGCGCACATGCCCTCATCATACCCTTTCGTCTGGATTATACTAACCCTTAGCTAGGGGTGATAAACTTTACTATCATCGAGTTCTTCATGTACCTACTTTCACCTTATGGAAGTGAACCTTTAAGTCATACTCATGAACTTTTAAACTCGCATCATGGTGTAGTTGAACCATCTCTCTCATATGTAGCTCAACCTGATCTATCCCTTGACATTACTCTTTCTTTATTTCTTTCTTTCTTATAACATCTAGGTAAGGCGATCTGCCATAACCCATATTGCCTCATGACCTTTCTTGGTCAAGGGGAGACCTATCACAACATCCATAGTGTTGAGCTCCCATTCCCTCTCAGGGACTCTTTTGTCCTCTATATCGATACACTGGGTAACTGGGGTTCGTCCTTTACCTCCTAGCTTGCATGGACATAAACCACATGCAACTTCATCTTAAGCATCCAAAGTGCTATTGCCATTTTCCACGGTGTATGATGATCTTCAATCATGATTTCCTGTATGTCATGATTCTTCAAGATTGATTCCTCTGAAACCATAAACCACTCTAGTCGGGGTTTCATCACCTTCTTTTCCAAAGAAGTTCACCTGAGGTTCTACCACCATCCTTTCATCGTATCAAGGACTAGACTGGCTAACCAACAACCATTAACTAGTTCAACGTATCTTGTTACATCTGAGTGTTATCCAAACACCTCTCCTTTTCAAACTTAGGGTTAGCCAAACAACCTCTTCTAGCTTCTAGTCAAACAAGTCTTAGCTAGAACATTCATTACCACCTCACATCCTTAGGTATTAGGTAACATTGAAGACATACACTTCCATGTATTTCACTTATCATCTTACCTCAAACTCTATGTCTATCTTCATTAAGAACACTCTTTGATTTCATCATCAAACTCAACCTGGTATAAGTTGTAAGTTCTACATAGCTCATGATAAATAAAAAAAAACTTCCTCATCAGGTGACTACCTCATTCCTCTTATTGTTTGCAAACCATCCATGTATCATTCACTTTACCAAGGTAGGTTATCTTCTCTATCCCCATTTCTCTTGGCGAAGTTCCAACCTACATCATCTCTTATCCATGGTGTGTGGCATGCGTAATGTCCTATCTCTCACTCTCATAACAAGAGGAAATAAGCATTTGGCTAAAGTCCAAATACATAATTCTTCTTGTTCCAAGAGTAGAGATGGTACATCCCACCTTGCCAATACACCTTTTAAGTTGCAACATGCCACATATGTCTCTACGTCACAGACATCATGATATCAAACTAGTCTTGAACCTACTGAGGTTTATATCTTTGGTCATCTCCTCTAGGTCTATAGAGTGTCGACTCTTTTGGGGTCATCCCTCTTCCCTCATGCATCAAGAGAGTGCCCTACTCATCTACCCTTTGGGTCCCATGAGTTCATGAAGGTGATCAATCTCCTAACCCATGATCCTCAGACAATGATAGTTGTTACCTCCCGACCCTATGGTCATGTGCAACTGGGGAATTAGGCAACTCCTACTTTCATCGATCTTATCCCTACCTGACCCTAGGGTAGACTTAGGATTCACCATTATAGTACATGTTCACTTAGAACCTTACCCAAGCCTTCAACATCTCTCTTTCTGCATTCGTGGACTGGCTTTCATCCTTTCATAGAGATCATGGCAACCTACCTACCTTAGTCAAGCCCCATACCAGTTACCTCCATGGTAACACATTCATATGTAATTAGAGATGGATATCTATGGGTCTACAGGTTCATTCTCATACCATGTACTTTTCACTTAGCTTCTCAAGATCCTGTGAGACCTCTTCAGGTTACCTTAAACCAACAAAACTGATATACACCCTACCAAAGCGGTCCCTCTCCCAGGATGGGAGGAAAACTATCTCTTGACAACAAGGTCACAAAAGCTCTTAGGTCTAGGGTTTACCTCCACATGAGCCTACTTAACCCTAGCAAGCTATTAAGGCACAAGCAGATCACCTACTGTACCATGCTAGGTTATACTTATCCTCTTTCCTCAATGTTGGATCAAGATCATACTTTCCTTTATCATCATCCTAGTTGTGAGGGGTCCATCAAACACACCTTAAACTTAAGGGGCTTCCCCTTTTTCCTCTATACATGAGGAGTACCATGCTCGCTTCTATAGGAACTCGACTTCTCATTATGAGCATTAGGTACACCACTTCCCCTCTTAGGCCTAGGAACCCTAGGTTCACCTGTAGGTGTCCAACTACATGCTCTATCTCTTAACTACTAACCAAGCATGCAAAAGGCATGACATGCACTTCCTGTCATCCTTCAACTCGAGCAACACTTAGGGTTGTGTCCTCCTTAAGGACAACCAACAAGGTACAAGGCCTCATAACCTGCTACTAAACTTTTCTAGGTCTAAGGAACTCTTCTTCCCAGGGTTGGGTTGCCAAAGATGCTAGGTCACCCATGGATCATATGGCATCCCAAAGGCATGTCCTTTCACACACCTAGTCTACCATGACATCTAACTTATCATGTCATCTCTCTAACCTTCACTTAGGGTTAGGGTTAGCATCATCCTCAGAGGATGTGCCAGGTCTCTACTTGCAATGGAGATCTCTATCTCCAAGACTAACTTATCCTCCTGACAAGAAGGTCTAGCCTCAGGTCTCTTCTGAGGACATGACAACTTATGTCATACGACCCAAGCATGTATCTATTCTTTAGTTTGTGCTTAATATATTAAGCTTATGTCCATGACATCTTATATACATGCCTTTCATTAATTTGGTGGAGGATTCCTTAAACCTTATTAACCTTACTTATACCTCCTGAGGGTGAGAAGAAGAAAGAAAACCCTAATCCTTTAGGTCCTTATCAGAATTTTGTGGTGAGAAGGGATGAATAAGATGAGAAGTCCTACATGTATCTTATTTCAATTCACACCCTAAGACTTTGGCCAGGAAGTCACACGGATCTGAGAGTCCTCGTATTCCGACTAGCGGTGCGTAGGAAAATATTGCCAGCCCCTGGGCGTGATCCTTTTCTAGACACCTCCGTCTTTCGGATAATCCTCTAATAACTCCCTCGGGTTCTATGGAGTTTGTAAAATTTAATAATTATTAAAGGTTAACTGAGGAACCCAGGCTCTGATACCAAATGTTACGACCCCACCTCCCGATAACCCCCAATTAAGGGAGACGGAGAGGTAGAAGCCGCACCCATGACTTCCGGATCAAAGATTCGGCAATTAACCAAGAATAATTATCAAATTTTAACATACTATACTGAAAACTATAAGAAAAATAAATTTTTGCATACCTTTTTGAAAACTTGGATCTCTAAAAATCTATCCACTTATGGATTCTACTCTAACTAATCCTCCTTGTATTTAACTTCATGTATTTCACAATATGATGTTTTACTGTTTGTCCTTTTTGGCTTGTACCTAAAACGCCGACAAACAAAAGGTCAGTCAGTCGAAGCTGGTATGTGGGCGAAACAATAAGCATGTAAATATGTTAACAATGTAATCATTTAACAACCAAGATTATTTTTAAGCCAAACTACTCAATCCATACCTATCCACAACTTTGTGTGTCCCTGTAAGGACTTATATGATGCCTCTGTAAAGGTAGAGTCGCATGGCACCACCCAAAGGTAGCCCAATATCTAACTCAATGTGACTTGATGGACCTACCCTCTAGGCAGCCATATACTAAGTCATTCATGACCTGATGGACCTACCCTCTAGGTAGCCATATACTAGGTCAACCATTATGACGCAGAGGGGACCAGGATCTGAGCTAGAGGGCATATACATTATGTGATAGTCATAGTCACTTTATAATTACAATATGAACATCCAAACAGTTTAGTTGCATTCAATGCGATTAAACATCTGGGAATCCATCAGAAAACCTAAGCGGTTATTCATAATTAACCACATACCTGATTTGATGAGTCATGCAGATTATTCAAAATATACTTCATGTATATACAATCAAGCCAATCAACAGATCCAAGCAAGTAACCCAACCATCACATAATTCCTGAAAAGAATATGTACTCTATTTATTACACACTTTATCAAGAACCTACTTTATTAACTTGGATTCACTTTCTATGGTTTCTTGCATCCATTTTAGGGTTTCATTTTGCAATTAGGGTTTCCCTTCATCTTTTACCATATTAAACCCTAATTTTATGCCATTACTCAAAAACCCTAGTTATCTTATCTATTCTTCAGTATTAAGGTTATCTCAACAACATATAACCCTATTTCCACATTTAAAGGCACATTACTCATCAATTAATTTCATTAAACTTCTTTTACATTAAAGCTACTATTTTTATCCCTTTTAATTCATGACAAGATCATTATGTGCATCTATCATTAATTCAAAGCTCATTAGGGTCTAATTAACATATGAACTCATTTTGCCATCATTTCTACCTTTTATTCATGAAAAGACCCTAATTACTACTTTTAGGGTATTTATCCAGAATTAAGGACTTTCATATACCAAAAACTTAGAACTATCATTTAACAACATATTCTCATGATATCTTCCCCTTTTTCTCTAAGTTAGGGTTTCTAAATGGAATATCATGTAATCTTGGTTTAAAACCTTAAAACATGCAATTTCTCATCTAGATTAGATTCGCATATGATATTATCATTCAACAAGGTATCAATATTCAAACTAACCTATTAGGCGTCATAGATTCAATCATTAACCTCATTTAGGGTTTTTAACCTAACTTTGATGCACTTTTCATTAACTTATATTACTTTTGCAATTAGGAACGGAATCAATATTTGATAATATTTTTAATGGATTCCTCTCGTTCTCCTGATAAATTTTCATATATTATTCGCATTTATTCGAGCTATGGTTTATGAGATATGAATTTTACAAAGATCCACTTACTTGGCCAATGGCATTGCGCCACGTCATCCTTGCTATGTAAAGCGATCGACTTGGAACATTACGCAAATACACTTATACCCTCGATTTAAGTAGATCCTCTCTTCAGCTTGTGGAGGGAAAAACCGTCCAATGCCCTCCGTCATCTTCTTCCCCGCGAGCGTCTAGGTCAGCCGCTGCAGCAAGGTTGTGCGCGGCCTAGTGGCTGCTCCCTGGATCTAGTTAGCCGCTGGGGGCGGCTCCATTGCCTTCATCGAGCCCCCACGCAGGTGGGGCTACCTTGATTATGGCCGCCATGTCCGGTACCAAACCCTGCACGGCTGCGTCCCACAGCCTGTTGCAGCCGTGCTGCAGGTGTGCCACCGGCGGTTGGGGGTGAAGCCTGACGTTCAAGGGCGTTAGATGACTATCCACTGATGATCGGGGTACATCAAGACACCCTCAGGACGCCTCCACATCTCTCTATTACTCCAGAGAAGACACCACCCGAGGTTTAGGGTTTTGGACATAACGATGAAGAAGGAGAGAAAATTGATGCTTGGAATTAACTTAAACTCGACCAAGGGCTCTACCCCTTATATAGGGGAGAGTATCCATGCCCTACATCCTTCATCCATGCATTAGCAAAGCCTTTTCCTAATAGGAATATATTTCCTTCATTAAGAAGTTAGTTTCTCTCTCTCTCTCTTATTTCCTTAATATTCCTCCTTCTTTTGATATTAGGATTTTGAAAATTATACCGTTTATCTTCTTTGTACTTGCCTTTTCATTTATTGGCACAAAATTATATTCTCTTTTTAAAAGAAACTATTTCCTCTTTATCAATACCTTATAATTCATTAATAAGGTACCCCGTTATCCTCTTATTTTGTAAATTTAGTATTTTCTCTTTCTTTTCTCTTTATTGGGACTCCTTGGATCCCAAGACACTCTATTATTTCGATTTCTTTTTATTGGATACTTATTATCCTTTTAGATGCATCTTTATGCATTATTTCACATTATCTTGTTTATTAAAATAACTCTTTTTGAGAATATTTATTTATTTCTCTTTTATTTTCCTTATTGGTATTCCCTTTAACATTAGGAATCCTTGGGATACGAAATTTCACAAAGGATAACTCAATTATACCTCTTTTCACTTGTTTTCCACATTTTATCATTATTTTCAATTTCTCTCTTAATAAAGAAATACTTTATTGATCATTTCTTTTCTTATTGTTTTCGTTTTGCAACTTTGGACTCCTTGGAACCCAAGGAACCCAAGAGGCATGAAATCCATCCTTGGATTACATCTCCTAGAGGTTTCTACATATTTCTTTTCTTAAAAAAATTCATTTATCAGTTTACTAATTGAATTTCCTTGTTATTTGGGCCCAATAGCCAATAAAGCCACAACACAAACATCAAGGCTATTGTAAACGAAATCCATTTATTTGAAGCAAATTATATCATTATCTGTTCAAATATCTTTAATATGAGAAATTACATTTCTCACCAAATGAACCCAAAATTTGGGTTGTAACACAACTAGTGTAAACCTAACAACTAGTTAAGTACTAAGAACACTCTAGATACTCCCTACAATGTCCCTAATAACTTGTAAACCATTCCTATAAATAGAAGAGGACTTAGGACACCCAAATTACCACTTGCATACACAATAACAAAGCTACACTTGAGCATCCACTATTGACAGCAATAAAGCTAGAATTCACTATCCATCTTCATTCGTGTGCTCTAGAGTTGTGTCACATAGTTACAATCTCCTATACACCACATATAGCCACGACCATCCTAAGTGAGTAGGAGATCTAAACGCTTTATATAGGATCAAAGTGTTGTACTTCATTGGATAATTATTTTCCTTCTTCCAATCTATTTCATCTATATTGTATTTTGTTCTCCTTGACTACTTCTAGGGTTGGAGGTATTGAAAGGAGGTTTATTGGTGCTACTTTGACAAAGTGAAGGTTGTTCCAAGGTGTGCTTGAGATTACTTCAAAAAGGCTGCTTCAAAAGAGGTTGAAGCTACTTCTAGGTGAAGTCTATCTCAAGGTGGTGGAGCTACTTCAAGGTGGTGAAGGCTGTTCTAAGGATTGCTCGTGGTTACTTCAAGAAGGCTTCTTCAAGGGGGTTGAGGCTACTTCAAGGTGAAGGCTACTTCGAGTGGAAGGTGATTGTATTTTATGTAATATCCTAGCTAGGTAATAAAATAAATCACTTTCAAATTCCCAATTGAAAACAATGGGATAGTGGACTGACAACTTTTGATTCAAAGGTTGGAACCACTCTAAATTAAAGTGTCTTCCTTGTTTCTCCTCCTTCTTTGGTTGGGTTTTATGAGTGTTTTAATTGTTTTAATTAACTTTAAATTGTCAAAAAGCTCTATTCACTCCCCGCTCTAGATCTTTCAAAAAGTGATTCTTTTGTATCTAATTGTCATTCATAGATAGAATACAAACAAGATTTAAAAATTATTTTGTAGTTCGTTCAATTTCTTTTAAGAAAATTAAAGTTGAGATTTGTTTTAATGAGAATTCAAATAAAGAAGACATGATATCGTGACCCAAGAACTAGAAATGGGGTGATCCATAGATGTAGTTAGGTTCAACATATTATAATTTAAATGGTGGTTTTAATTCCAACATGATTTTATATAGTTAACCAATGTCAACCTTTAATAGATTAACTTAAGGAAAATATAATCTCTAATAGAATCAAACAAATGATGAATCTCCAACCTTTCATATAGTTTTCTTATCACATAGTTCAAAGATATTAAATAATGTATGTAAAGATGCATATATAATTAATGAAACTCATAATTTTATCTCAAACATAGACCCAGGGGTAGTTAAGCAACTAGCCAAGACAAACACATGCATAATAAGATCTCATTCCAAAATAGTAATGATATATACATGGGAGTATAATAAGAATAACAAGGTACAAGAAGTAAACATGTAAGGCTTGCACTTAATGAAATTATTGTATATTACTTGATTGCTTATAGTTGTGTTCTATTTTTCATGAAGGCTAAACTATAAAAACAAAGTGAAAATGTGATAAAAGCTTTTTAGATGGATTCGTGGTGAGATTTAATAATGATGGTGGTGAAGGGTGGATCTAAAGAAGCCTTTCATGTTAATAATGAAATAGATACCATGAAGTAACACATGGACAAACTCAAAGGTCTAGTTAATCCTCCTATCACCTCTCCTTACTTTCCTAATCTTCAGGGATGAACTAAGGTCGCCTCCTAGAATTAATCATATTAAGGGTAAAAGTAAGTCCATGTTAATGTAATTTGTTTTGGTTTCATTATTCAACAAGAAATATATTTTAAAATACCAACAAAAGAGATTTGTACATACATTCATGCAAGAGTTCAAAAATAAGCTAAACAACGAAAAACTATTATAGCAACTATAGGAAAACAAAACACCCCATTTTACAATTGTGCGATAATGAATGATGGGAAAACTCAGGCTCAAATCTGCCACAATGAGTGGTGCGGTCAAATTTGATACTAAAACCGCCACTAGATTATGCGGTTTTAACAAAACAGCTATATAATAAGATTTTGAAAAAAAAACATATAAACATCAACTAGTGGTGTTTTTATATTATAAGATTTTAAAAAATATAACCACTCAAAATAAATGTCTTTAGATCATTGAGTTTAGCCATACAAATAGGATTTGCAGCCCAATTTGTAGCTCGGACCTCTACAAAGACTTTTATTTAGGGCCTTTTTTTTAGTGGTTATGTTGCATTGATGTTTTTAATCTAATGAAGTGTTTTAGAAGATCGTTTTTCTCTTAAACGATTATGCTTAAGACCTCTCTTTACTTGGTTGCAGATATTACGATAAAATAGGAATGTGTGAAAGAGTGGAGACGAACTCCTTATCCATTTCATCCTGGAAGAGTGGAGACGTACGACCTCCTTATCCATCTCCCCCGTCACAAAGGAAACCGCAACAGTCAGCTATCTGGATATTATTCATGATGGCCGTCGTTGTTATGATTGCACACGATTTGTTACCAGTGAACGAACTAACATTTTATTTGACCATTTCATCATCGCTATATCAAGAAAATACACAAACAGGGGGAAGACTCGCTCCCTTATTTTCGCAATACCTCATGCCTATACTTCCGGTGAAAGTACCCAATTAACTTTTTTAGTGGTGGGTCTTTGGGTTAAATATGTGGCTAGTATGGTTTCCAGCAGTATTTGGAACGGTATCTTCTCGTTTTGAGGTGTGCTTGTGGCGCTCCCCTTGATCACTGCGCACATGGAGCTGTTCAGTCACGCGCTTCCCTATAGCTGCTGCAATCGCAGCAAAAACATCCGGTGCGAGGATGGCCGCCTGGTCGACGTCCGACTCCCCCGAGTCATACTCCACTGAGGTCTTGACAACGCAACGCGGAGAACCATCGTCGGCAGCTGGCTTCTCGACCACTTGGAAATATACGAAGTAGGTCTTGTAACCAAGGGCGATGTATGCTCCCTCGATGATGTCGGATTTCTTCACCCTCGTCTCATGGTCGATGCTGACCTTCTCCACGAAGTACCCTGGCCCGGGGGCCTCTGAGTCAAGAACGGAACATGATCTATTATTACTAAGAAGCTAGGGCTAGGTCGACAAACGTTTCAGAGTTTGTGTAATAGATATACATACCGGGGGCGACGCTCACCCTGAGGACGACATCGCCCTTCTCGTAGCTGCCGCCGATGACCTGGTAGGCTGGGATGATGTTCGGGAGGTCCTCGACGCAGGTTTCCATCATCCGTTCCGTGCTGTAGACGGCCCACACCTCCGCCGCGGGAGCATTCAGCTCCGTTTCGTTGCTGATCAGCGACCCCTTCATGATGATCACTTCCTCAATTAAACCTCGAGCTCAATCAGTGGATGGCTGCTTTGGTTCCTAACTCCTTGATGATGCTATGATATTTCCACGACTGGGATTGCTTGGCTAATATATAGCGATAACAATGCTGTTCTCTATTTGTTTGGAAAACGTGTTAGGTGTGACATGTATTTGAGTTACCCATATTGCAATGGAAAATTATTAACATCACACCATCTCCACAAATATTCGCACCCCTACATCAGAAATACGTAAAATATTCATTATCTATACCTTTTAGCACTGTGTGACACAGTCTCATAGACGAAAAAAATTATTAGTGCGTTTTGCACCACTTTACATGCTTACCGTCGATGCATTAAAGCACCTGCTGCACTAAGACGATTATGCAATAAAGTAGTTGCAAGCAACTAATAACACTTATTACTCTTATAAATAAAACAATAGATTTGAAAATCTAAAATGTTCTTTTTTTTTTAATTTCCTCCACTTCTAGCAGTAGATCCGACCAAAGTTTGTACAAATTTTACGGCTAAGTCCAGAATCCACTATTTGAAAGTATTCAATGTAGTGCCAAAAGCCAAAGTACTAAATATAAACTGGCACAATATGTACAATCAGAGGTATATTTGATTAACAAAATAAAATACGAAGTTAGTGATTGATTATATTTATGTATTTTTTTTAATTTATTGTACACGTGTGCAAATCAAAATCTAGAATAAACTAGCATAATGCGTCCTAGTGTATAAAATCACTTATTTGACCAAACGTATGTTTCTGGACATTTTGATGATAAGTTAAAATCAGTATTAATTTGAATGTATTGAAAATTGTACTAAAAACATAATTACTCAATATCAAAAAATATATAGAACAATGCGACACAAATTTCTAGACATGAGTCTTCTGGTGTGTTGCATGGCTGCATGGTTGCATGCATGTCGTTGCTGCAACAAATCAATGTAGCCTCCCAACCACCCACTACCAACCTCCACGAACTAATTATATTTAATTCCCTGCCCACAAATTGAAAATAACTCAATTCGAATTTTAACTTTTGTTGTGTTTCCCTCTATTTTATTTCAAACGTCCACAATTACATTTTTACACATTTCACGTCTCAGTCCAGAATTCATATTTAAATATGTTCATCATAGTACCAAAAATTATTAACTACCAGACCTAGAATAAATTCACAGATATATCATAGTTATAATAATATTTCCTGTTCATTTGTTATAAATTTTTATATTTAATATGTAGAAAAAATGTAATAAGTGACCATATTTGATCAAAATACATGTTCTGCATCTGTCAGATTTTGTTGGTAATTCCACATACTATACTAATTAATATTCATAGTATCACCAAAAAATATCAACATTTATGCTTAATATAAACTAAAGTAATGCTTACGGTCAGAGAAATTTCATGATTAGAAAAATATATCATAAAAGATAATGACAACGTTATTATCTTTTATTTATAATTTTAACATAATCCAACGTTATTTACAATGACCTATACAATCTCACGTTCCTTAACATGAAAAGGAAAGAACTCTTACAAACCTCATATTTTGTAATTTTTCTATACATATGACTAACTTGTATATATAATAGTTAGCAAATATATGCATTACAATGTTGATAGCTACAGATAACATGATTGTGGGATCAACCAAACTCCATGTCCTTCCTCTTCCTCCTTACGGTAGTATTCCAATAAGCACGATGACGATGTCGACGGCGGCGATGGTGTGGTTCCCGCAGTGGGTTGTAGAAGCCTTGTTATAGGTGTGTCGGTGGTGTGGATGTGCAGCTGCATAGGTGCTGGTGTGGCGGTGACGTAGGCGCAATTGCGTGGCGGCATGTGCACGGATGTGGCAGTGTGGGTGTGGGTGCAACGAAGATGGCATGGGATCAGATGTGGCAATGGCGGCGTGGATGGGGGCGTCGGCGGCTCGCGTGCGGCTCTCTAGACTCGTCGACGTGGTCGCAATGACGATTGGGTGTGGATGTCTTGGGCGTCATGGCGGTAATGGCACGGCGGTTGGCGGGCGACACGGCGGATCGGAAGTAGCTCTACCGTGGAAAAGGGCAGGCACAATGTTGCTCACGGCGGGGGAGACGACATATTGAAGTGGGAGAGTCCACTAGTGAAAACAGGGAGAGAATGGGTCGGGGTGCATATTTATAGCATCGATTGGCTTTTCGTCTCCGCGCACTATGTCAATTTTTGTCTAGCACTGTGCGAGTGTATCTCCTCAGTACCATACGAAGACGGCTGGATTTAATGCCTCTGGCAAGTCCCGAGGCTGGGTTGAAAAGGTTGGTGCAGGTGGTATGTTGTATACCAGTAGTCAGTATTGCAATGGAGTCATGTTACACATAATCACTTATTCACCTGGTAGTCCACCCATTTTCTCGATATATATCTCAACCCTTTTGGTCAGATATTAGCACTAAACCCGAAGAGGCATTTCAGGTCTCAAATCCACCTCCTCCTCTCTCTCCCTCACCTCCTCTCTCTCTCTCTCATCTCTCTCTCTCTATCTAGTCTACTTTCCCCGCTAAAATGGTTCCCCCTATTCTCATTCTTTCCTTCTCACTAGCATTCAAGCCCTAGCTTCGTCCCGCAAGTACTGTACCCAGTCATCTAGTTGTTGACGTCAGTTGCATTCTCCGACACCGAACATCACTGCATACTCCTCTGTGTAGAAATCTCTCCACCGCAGAACTATCCCAGCACAAGTACAATACTCACGCCAGGTCAAACCGTTGCAGGTCCTATCAGAGAGTTGCCTACCGATGGTCCTGTCAGAGTGTGCTGCAGTAAAGTGGTCGCTCTTGGTGTTGTTGACTGTCTTGTCCAAGTAATGTACCCGGTTCCAGAATCCTCTGTCTTTTTTCCTTCTCCCAAAGCACAACGACGTGGCCCCGCCCAAAATGCAACGTCGTGCCCTCGCTCACAAGATCTATTACCGATCTTTTCTAACGTCGTGCTCAATGCCAACATCCCAAAATCTATTGGTCGTCGCCGGTCGTGTCGAAGACGAATCACTAGTACAGAAAGGGTCTGTAGCGTCATTTTTTTTAATCCTGCAGCGTCACTTTTTGACCGACGCCTAGGTGGTCGTCGCTACAGAATTTGGTCTATAGCGTTGGATTATTTAACCAAATAAAACCGACCTTACAGAGTAAACACCGACGCAAAAGGTTGTAAAAATTCTGACCTAGGCAAGAAAAAGGAGCCTGTAAGGTCGGTTATTTCATAAAACTGACCCTGTAAACGTTCTCGGTCGAGAAAATTATCGACCGAGAACGTTTACAGGGTCGGTTTTTATGAAATAACCGACCCTAAAGATTGAATAACATTTCAGTGGTAACTCTCGGTCGAGAAAATTGTCGACCGAAAATATTTCGATCTCAACCGAGAACCCTCTATAAGGTCGATTTTTTGAAAATAACCGACCCTAAAATTGAATAAAACATTTCAGTGTAACAGTCGGTCGACAAGTTTGTCGACCGATTATAATTCGGTCGAGAAGTTTGTCGACCGGGTCCTACAATTAAATGTTTTATTCAATCTTTAGGGTCGGTTATTTCAAAAAACCGACCTTATAGAGGACATTATAGACTCGGTTTTTTACAAAAACCGACGCTAGAAGTTCGATTTCGGTCGAAAATTTTTCGACCGAAGAGTGTACAATCTGTAGGGTCGGTTATTTAAAAAACCGACGCTAGAAGTTACTATTTTTTAAAAAAAAATCTATAGAAATTGATATAGAAAAGAAGAACAAGAAGATTCATATATTCTGGGAGAGGGGAGCATTGATGCTCAACTGTCACCATTCAAAACTACACATTCATAACAAAAATGATAATCAATATCATAATTTACAAAATGATAGAGTGCAAGTCTGAGATGACATATAACAAAAGTAAAAATATGAAAGAGTACGTACTCAAACCACATATATAAATGGAGCCGACATATTTAATCCAATACTATTTCGACTTCACTTATAAAACACTCTGACCACTCTTCTCAGAATTCATTCAAGTCCACATGTGTGTAAGGCTGAGTTATAAAGATCTGTAACAGAAAATGCACATGTTAATATTTTATAAAAATGACTACAATCACTTGTAACTTTATGATGTTATTCTTTATTACCTGAATTATAGTCTGAATGTCATGTGATGCTTGTTTGACAATAGTTTGCATATATTTCATTACATAGTAGCCACAAGCCCATTCATTATTTTTCATAGGACACTACAAATAATAAATTATACTTAATGTTCGTAAACTACTATAAACAACAATTGAGATAAGAGTATAAGAGTTGACATATTACAGTTGAAAATTAATACATAAAGAGTAAGCAGTTGTCAAAGTAGCTACCTTGACATTTTTCAAAGTCAATGTCTTTAATTTTGTGGGTATTTGTCCTCCAGCTTCACGAAAAGCCTTTATACCCCTATCAATTAAACGATAGTTGGTAAAATAGAAATTCTAAATAAAAATATCATGTTGAACCAATTGATTAAATTTATGCTTACTCCATAGCTGACAATTTCAGCTTGTGACTCCTTGTTATTTTACCCATTGGGTCAAGATAATAAAGAGTCGTCAATTTTGGGACAATCACCAGTAATTCCCAATGTCTAGCCTTGAGTAAGAGTAAAACAAACATTAAAATAAATAGTTTCATTCATTATTAAAATTATATTGAATAATAATACTTACTGGACGTTAAAAGGAATTAGGATAATTTCCTTCCACTCACTAGCAAAATATTTGAATGCATCAGAGAAGTACTCATTCACATCCTCAATATTTGTCTCCACCTGACTAGTGACCGAAGGAACTAAGAATGCAATATTATTTATATCAAAGTTGGTGACCTCGGTATATAAATGGTTGTTAAACATTTGTAATTATTTTCATATGTATAAATAAGCTAAAATGTGTATTGGAATTTTCTATATATATTGATAGATCCTTACCTTATCCATACTTCTATTATCGAAGTGTTCAGCCAATCATACCGGAACAACTCTATAATATCATCAAGAAAAATAAAATTCTCAAAGTCCCTCCCAACTACATCTTCTGTTAACTTGACCATCATATTTGATCCCGATTTTTGGTTGGCTAAGTATCGACACAAACATTTAGATTTGCTTCCCAATTCGTCGAATGTAGTTTCGGGAATGAAAGATGGCTTGGGCATAGGAGGATGACTAGCAGAAGTTTTACTTTTCAGTTTACAAACTTGTTCATTAAATTACATACTTATATTACATGCAGTCAAATATGAAAAATATGATAGAAATAAGGTATACCTTGTCATTGATAACCAAGTGTCTAGGCCAACCCACCATAGCACCCTCAGCTTCTTCAACTGTACTATATTCAGGATTAGGTATGGGTAGTGGTTTGTCCCCCATTCCGTCATACACAAGATGGATGGACACACGACAAATGTCATCAGTAATTTGTTGGCAATACAATGTACCACCAAGGTTGTACACTTTGCCCGCTGCCACAACATTATATTCTGGAACCTCCACTGCAAGTTTACAGTTCATACCAACCTAGATTGAAATAATATAAGTTATATAAGAAACAGTAGAACAAATACATGTTACAACTATATATTATCATATACTTATCATACTAATAACACAACATATAGAACAAGAACTTACTGCAGATTGTTGCGGTGGTTCATCGGGAGTGCTCCCATGACCTTCTACAACTATAGCATGGGCTTGTACCTCATCACTTGAGAGACGCGCAGTATGAATAGGTTGAGCAGGTTGAGTAGGCTGATATGAAGACATTATTTCTTTTACTTTCTGCGCTACTAATGCTTCAAGATCCTCTTGTGTAAAACCTCCTACACGACCTCTTTTAGATTGTGAAGGGCCAAAATAAGACTTGAATCCTATGCCAGCTCCTAATCCCCTAACACGGCCAGGATGCTCCTTTGTACCAAGAGCAACTGCTAGTTCATCCATGTAGCCAGTTGGGATGCACTTTCCTTCCTTCCTTTGCTCGTGGAGATCAATCTATTCATAGTTAATAAAAATATTAAATCACAATATCAATTAGATATAAATAAATCTAAGTTTGTGGAAGTTACTCTTTACTTAGTTGGGATAAACCTACCATCTTTTGTGCCACCTCTTTAGTTGTAGGGTTGACAATTTCACCGGCCCGATTCTTTCTAGCATCAATCCATGTCATGTGTCGGGGTGGTCGCTCAAATTGAGTTGTACTAGATTCTTCTCCAGAAGATGATTGCTTCTCTTGTAGTTGGCGGCGGAAGGCATAACCACCGGGCCCCAAGTGATGGTCATGCACATTTTTAGCCCGTCTTTCCTTTTGAGCCTAGTGAATAGCCTGATCATTTAAAATGAGGTATTGCAATTTAGACTTGGCAAACATGTATAAAAAGATTCACCTCCTTAATTGTATAAAATATTCATACAATACATCACAATCTTTATTACCTGAAACTCTTCTGATCTCCTAGTTGCAACAAATCTTTCCCACACCTCAAGATCAATAAAAATATATACATCTGTAGCTTTCTTCTTTTGTTTAGGATTATTTATAAATTCCCTTACAAGATATGTCTTAAAACCCCTCCATCGTACACCACAACGTTGTAGCACTCTTTTCTTGTGATCTTTTTTATTTATATGAAAAACACCCTATACATACAAAAGAAGCAATTAATAATGTTGTTTTGAAAAGGAATTATTTCCAAGCAAACTAAATTAGAATCAATAGATAAAAAACATATTAAAATGATATCACTTCCACTCACAGATATATCTTTCCATATGAGGTCTTTTTTGGCATTAGGAACATCATGCCAATTTTCTATATCTATTGGCACCTTACTGCGCGCGGTCGCCCCTACGTAATGCTTGAAAGCACTAGAATGTTCCCCAACACGTGCTCCTGTCATATCAAACTGGACTAGCAATTTATCCCCTTTAGCCCTGAGCTCCTGCAGCCTATGCATCAATGTAGGACATCTACTGTTCTTAGCATCACCACTACCATCCTCATGGTGCTCATACTCAAAATGTTCATCTTCATGGTGCTCATGCTCAAAATGTTCATCTTCACTCGCCATTTTAGAACCTGCAAGTATACATGATAAAAAAAAAGTGATAATAAAAGCACAAGTGATAAGGTATACATGATAATAAAATAAATAATTCAAAGAATGCATGCCTTTAGTATTGGTTGAGTTGTTAGTTCCAGGAAAATTCCTTCAGCATGGTCTTGACGTTTATAATATGCATTAGTGTTATCTTCAACATTTACACTTGGCAAACCAATAGAGAATGGACTAGAATCATCATACTTTTCGTAGTATTCTTCTTCGTTTATAGGATCTACAGTAAACTGTCTTTTTCCATTAAGAACGACAGACCAATTTTATTTGTCGGGTCATCAATATAGAATACGTGTTTTGCTTGGTTTGCCATGATGAATGGCTCATCTTTGAAACCAATCTTTTCAAAATTCACCAATTTGAAACCCAACTCATCCACTAAAACTCTTTTATTGTTGTCAACCCAATTACACCTAAATATAGGAACTCGAAAATTTGTATAGTCCATTTCCCATATGTCCTCAATGACCCCGTAATATGACATCTCAGCTTCGCGTGGTCTTTTATCTTTGGCACTAGCAAAATACAATGAACAATCTTTAACAGTGACCCCACTATTTTGAACTACACTACTTTCATCTTGACGCTTTGTGTAGTATGAAAATCCGTTAATGTCATAACCTTCATATGACATGACATCCATTTTTGGCTTAAAGGCGAGCCATTTTATGTTCTCAGCAACATTATTTGGTGATTCAGATAGTTGATTATATACTTTCTCTTCAATCCTCCTAATAAATGTTCGATTATGCTCTCTTGCAAGCCACATTGAACTGGATCGCAGATGATTTCTCTTGATAAGATCATTGTGTTCTGTGATGTAGCTACTAACTTCATCGATGTTGTGTAAAATATACAAATGCGCTTGTTCCCACAACTCACGACTGATTCCTTTCACTCGTCCTCCCAAAGTTCCTTTGCCACAATAATATCCAGTGTGATGGGAATTTTTTTGATCGCTACAAGTTTCATTGCAATTCAAAAAATCATTACAAAAATCCATCACCTCCCTAGCCACATAACCCTCAACAATACTCCCTTTAGGACGATAACGATTCCGAACATCACCTTTAAAAACACTCATGTAGCGTTCAAATGGATACATCCAGTGTAAGAAAATTGGACCCAACATCTTCACCTCCCTTGTAATATGTACTACAAGATGAACCATGATATCAAAAAATGAAGGAGGAAAGTACATTTCAAGCTGACACATGGTAACAATTACATCTTTCTGTAATTTATCGAGAGTATCAGGATGTATCACTTTGTTGCATATTTCATTGAAGAAGAAACATAGTCTTGTGATTGCAAACCTTACATGCTTCGGCAATATAGATCGAATAGCCACAGGTAAAATTTGTTGCATTAAGGTGTGACAATCGTGATATTTGAGACCTATCAGTTTCAGATCCTTCATTGATACCAATCTACGAATATTAGAAGAGTATCCTTGTGGAACCTTAATATTCTACAAGCACTCATAGAAAGTCTTTTTCTCTTTCTTTGACAAAGTGTAACAAGCCGGTGGCAAATATGTGCGGTGACCCCTGATCTCCACTGATAATTCTTTTCTAATACCCATTAATTCTAAATCTTTTCTAGATTTGATGCCATCTTTAGTCTTTCCGGGTATGTTCAATAGCGTACCGATGATGCTATCACAAATATTTTTTTCAACATGCATGACGTCAATGTAGTGTCTAATTGCCAAAGATCTCCAATAAGGAAGATCCCAGAATATTGACCTCTTCTTGTATAGATATTTGTCACATGTGAGTGTATGACTACTTGAACTCTTTCCAAATTCATTAACAATATGTTTCACCCTATCATATACAACATGTCCTGGTATAGGTTTAGGAGCACTTCGTTCCTCAGTTGACCCATTAAAGGTTTTGTGTTGCCTTCGATAAGGATGCACTGGTGGGAGAAATCTCCGATGACCAATATATATGATTTTACCACCATGTTTCAGTCTGATTGAATCAGTATTTTCCTCACAAACAGGACATGCTTTGTATCCTTTTATGCTATATCCAGACAAATTTCCATAAGCTGGAAAGTCATTAATCGTGCAAAATAACATAGCACGCAAACTGAAAATCTCTTTATGTGAAGCATCATATGTCATAATACCTTCTTCCCATAGTTTCATTAGGTCATCAATTAGAGGTTGAAGGTAAACATCAATATCATTTCCAGGTTGCTTGGGCCCTGATATCAATGTTGACAACATCACATACTTATTTTTCATACACAACCAAGGAGGAAGATTGTATATAACAATCATAACAGGCCACGTGCTATGTTGGCTTCTTAATGTACCATAGGGATTCATTCCGTCTGTACAAAGTCCAAGTCTTAGGTTTCTTGGTTCTTTACCAAATTGAGGGTATAATAAATCAATTTTCTTCCATTGTGGTGAATCAAATGCATGTCGTAGGACACCATCATCATTGACCTTTAACTCCCCATGCCAAGACAAATTTTGCGCATCTTCTGTATTAGCAAATAAGCGTTGAAATCGTGGTATTATTGGTAGATACCGCATCACCTTAGCAGGAGAGTCATTTGTAGCCTTAGCTGAATTTGTAGTCTTATACCTTGACGCACCACATTTTGGACAATTTATCAAATTACTATAGTCCTTCCAAAATAACACACAATCATTTCGACATGTATGAATCTTCTTAGCCTCCATCCCCATTGGGCACATTATTTTCTTTGCTTGATATGTTGAAATTGGAAGCTCATTGCCTTGAGGAAGAATTTCTTTTAACAAAGACAACAGTGAAGTGAAACTCTTATCGCTCCACCGGTTTTGAGCTTTAAGAGTGTATAATCGCATCACAGCACTCAACCTCGTGAACTTAGTACAACCCTTATATAATGGTTTTTCAGCATCATGGATAATGTTTGCAAATAAAGAAGGTGGATCAATGACATTGTCCCGACAACTACATAGCATCTCATCAATCATATCATCCTGAATCTGGTCATCTTCAATCGGTTCATCATTAACATTATCATCATTATCTATATCTTCTATGCCACAACTATTAGTATCGACATTTTCTACTCCATAATTCAATTTCTCTCCATGCCAATACCATTCATTATAACCTTGTATGATCCCATTGCATATGACATGATTCTTAATTTCCTCACCAGTATCAACTTTCAAATTGTTACAACAATTTTTACATGGACAATATAGCCTATCTGTAGGTAGTTTTCTATGTTCCTCAGCAAATCTGATAAATTCATCAAGACCTTTGGCAAACTCTGGACTACAACGGTTCTTGATAGACATCCAACTTCGATCCATTTTCTATATCACATTAAAATTAATTATAAAACTAACAGTTTAATATTGATACTATAATAATCTATAAGTTTTATTGATAGAAAGTGTACTACCTATCCCATTTTTGAATATTTAATCTCACTAGTAACTGTATAATGTATGTTTAGTTTTGAAGAAAATTTTAGCAGCATTTCCCCTAAGTTCTCCAAGTACACCGATGTAAATGGCAAATAACCACTCACATATGTACCCAGAGAACAAATGGAGAAATCCTACTGAAATAATCTACAAAACTAAACATACATTATACAGGTACATCCTATGTGAGATTAAAATATCCAAAAACAGTCCCAAACCGGGGACTATCCAAAGTTTACTCCTTATGAGTAAATTTTGAATGGGTTTCTAAGTTAATATATAAATGCATTATTTTCATATTTATATATTAAGTTAAACATCATGCATCAACCCTAAAGTGTCAATCTAAGAGTACACATGTCTAATCTAGTATTAATTTCTAAAATTTATATAATGATTACATATGAAAAAAGACATGCATATTTTTATTATTGGGTTATCAAATCATATAAAATGGAAAATACTTGTACAAATTAGCAAAGTAAGGTCGTTTCAAACAGTCCAAAGATTGAAATCATTATAATATTCAGAAATATTTGTGAACATTACAACAAATATGATTAAAACATTTATAGCTCCAACACAAATAAGTTCCAGGTCCATCTCGGTCGACAATTAGTCGACCGAGAGCCCACCTGCGCACAGCGTCCAGGTCCACTCTCGGTCGACAAATTGTCAACCGAAAGTGGACCTGGACGCTGCGCGCAGGTGGGCTCTCGGTCGACTAATTGTCGATCGAGATGGACCTGGAAGCAGCAATGGCGGCGGGCGGGAATGAAGGGGAACAAGGAGAAGGAAGCTCGAACTTACTTGGAAATGGCAGCAAGCTTCGTGGAGGAAGAGACGAACTTCACGGAGAGGCGGCGACCTTCGTGGAAGAGTGGACGGCGGCGACGAAGAGCTTCACGGAAATGAAAAGCTTCACGGCAAGGAAGAGAGCTTCACGGCAACGACGGGCTTCGTGGAGGAAGAGTGGAAGGCGGCGACGATGAGCTTCACGATCCTCTTCACGGCGACGACGAGCTTCACGATCCTTTTGGCGGCGTGGAGAGGCGGCAACGGCTTCACGGAGAAGCGTTTGCGGCAACGGAGGAAAAAGGGGTTTCGCGGTGCCGCGGGAGAGAGATTAGAAAAGAGAAAAGGGTTTCGTGGGAGGAAGAAAGACTAAAATTTCAGCTTTTTGCACGGAGCGAAAAACTCTAGCATCGGTTAACAACCAAAAACTGACTCTACAGATAAACGGTGCCGGTGTCGGGTTGTTTAATAACAATCAATCGCAGACTCGGTCGACGAATTTGTCGACCGAAACGATCTATAGGGTCGGTTATTATGTAAAACCGATGCTACAAGTGCTAATACGAAGAAATCTGGCTCGTTTCGGTCGACGATTTGTCGACCGGAAAAGAGCAAGATGTCTTTCGTACAAGCATCTCTAGGGTCGGTTTTTTCGTATAACCGACCCTAGAGGTGCTTATACATGTGTGAAAAACTAAACTGGATATTTTTCGGTCGACAATATTGTCGATCGAGACCCTTATAGGGTCGGTTATTAGAAAAACCGACCCTAGAGGTGCTTCTATGAAAGAAATTTGGCTTCATTCGATCGACAGATTCGTCGACCGAATGTGCGTCGGTCGAAAAATTGTCGACCGGGGAGCGTTTTAGAGTCGGTTATAAAGGAAAAACCGACCCTATAGGTACTTATACACGTGAAATCTGACACTATCTCGGTCGACAAATTCGTCGACCGAGGTGTTCTGAAGTGCTTCCACAACCCTAATATGTGAAACTTTAATATATGGTGATGTCGTATGAAACCCTAATATAGGATAATGTTATGTGAAACCCTTATATGGAATGATGTTATGTGAAACCCTAACATGGAAATGTTATGTGAAACCTTAATATAGGGTGGTGTTGTGTAAAAACCCTAATATGGGATAATGTTATTTGAAATTTCAATATGGGATGCTGATATGTGAAACCTTAATTGATAAAGATGGGAAACTCTAACCCTAATGAGGGAATATAGATGTTATTTTTGTATTGCATGATGTTGATATAAAATTGATATGGTTGATATGAAATTGAGATGATTGTGTAACAAATATCCTGAATACCTTGGTCAGATGACCTGAAGGTAATAGTTACCTGATAAGTGATAACCATGTTTAGTGATGAACTAAGGGTTTAAATACCCAAAATCAGCAAATGTGATGATGGTGGTATTGAGGGATGTGAATTCCCAACAATGAGACAAAAGATTGAGATCCCAATGCTTTATAACGTTTTGAAAAGTACTAAACTCTATTCAAAAATTCTGTCGGTCGACTATTTGTCAAACGAAAGAGCTCTAAATTCATCCTCGATCGATAATATTGTCGACCGATTTGTCTCGGTCGATAATATTTTTGACCAAAATTAACCATGTTTCAATGTTTTAAATTAAGTACCAAGTGTGTGTGTATGAGATTAACCAAGTGATGCTTTGTCAAATTTAGCCATAATTTATTTTTCAATCATTTGAAATAACAATATTCTTATAAAACATGTATATGTCCAAATGAAGCCATGAAAAACACTTTTATTCATAACAATTTAATGCCCATACACTTTATAAGATGAAACATGACATACTTGCTTTATAAAAAGATATACATTATATCAATACAAAAATATCTCATAATCTCACTGGAAAGACCAAAGGATTACATCAATGTCTGGGTCTTTTCCAAGAAAGGGCTCAGCTCCATAATATTTGACCAATGTCTGCCACTCCAAGGCACCTGTCATGGTTAAGGCATAAGCCTCCAAGAAGGTGGGAACACGATCAAAGCGAAAGTTGGAAGCAATGTCTTGAAGTTGAATTGGGGAAAACTGAGTATGTGTGAGATCAGGAGATGGTGGAGGTGGAATTTGGTAGTAGTTGTAGGAAGGATTGTAGGGATTTATCATGCCAAGATTAAGGGAATAGGGATATTCATCAGGTTGGTTAGGAGAGAGAGTTTGCATCCTTTGGTTTAAATAAGTCATGGCATGGTGATTATAATCCAATTGCCTACTTAGGTGATATTGGGAGCCAGCAATGTATGTCAAGGTATTTGTAATAGGATCATGGGGTAGGTTGGTAGGAGGAGGTGGTGGAGGTATGTCTTGGGTGGATGTCTCCCCTTCAGTCCTAGCCCTTTTGTGGCCAAAGTCAATTCCCATCTTTTCCACCGAATTTTTACTTATTTTTTGGGGTTTTCTATCCCATGTGTAACCTAAGTCGTCCTCAATATTCTTCTTAAGAAAATGTTGAGTGATTTGGCATACAAAGTCGGCATATGGTGGATTGCAAGAAAACTCAAACATATTCTTAATGATGATACGAATAAAGTTTATGGGAATACTTTTGAGAATGGCATAGATAAGGTACAGACGAAAGGTGGGTACTTCAGATTTGTTTGCTCTAGGATGGATATTGGTGGCAACAATGAGATTTATGATCCTAGCTTCAGGTTTTAAATTTATGGCATAATAGGTACCCCTATCTTCATGACAAGTCGTATTGGATTGAAAGATGGCTATTTTGACATCACTAAGGCTAATTGCAGTGTTATCTTGGGAGAGTTTGTTGAGTGGAGTTCCTCTAGTGAGATCAATAAAAATTTTATATTCTTCTATATCTATGTCAAGCATATCAAGAATACCCTCCTCAGTGAAATGGAATCCATACCCACCAACCATAGAGGAGAAGGAATCATGGTCAGGATGTTCGGCTAAATTGGCATAGAATTCATTAACTACTTTGGAGGAGTAGGAAGGGAAGGAGGGATTTAGAAAATCAGTCAAATGTTGCACCTCGAAAAGCTCCTCCAAATCGACAATGCTTTGGAAGTCCATGACATCGACCGGCCTTCGTGGAAGAGGAGTTTTTGCCGAAAGCCTGAGGTAGCGGTCGCCTGCAGCTGCGTCGATGAAAGGGACGTCGTTGCTGAACGGCAGCGTTGAAGGGACTGTCCTTCCTTTCCTACCTGCAACTTGCTTCTTTCCGTGCGTAGATGATGAAGCCATTTCGTTGCTTTGAAATGGAGAAATAGCAAGCAAGAATTGGATGTAGAGAAGCTAAAGATTTTCACAAGAATACACTAGAGAGGAGCTAGAGAAGTGAGAATGTGAAGGTGTAAAAAAATGGATCGTTTTGGGTGTTATTCATAGCAAAACAGTGCCAATTTTGGTCGTCAATTGGTCGACCGACGCCCGCAACGGTCTTTTTCTGGACCGTTCTCCTGGTCGCCCAACGGTCGTATTTATAGTCGTTACGACGGTTGAAATTCTAGCCATTACGACGGTTGATTTTTTTAGCCGTTACGACGATTGATTTTCTAGCCGTTATGATGGTTGGTTATTCTAGACATTATTCGGTCGACAAATTCGTCGACCGATATGATTCGGTCAACAATTCGTCGACCGAGATTGATCCAGATTTCATTCGCTTAAGTACCTATAGGGTCGGTTTTTAGGATAAAACCGACCCTACAGGTACTTATTCATGTGTGAAATACTAAACTGGATCCTAGTTTATCTCGGTCGACAATATTGTCGACCGAATGGTCTTCTAAGGTCGGTTATAAAGAAAATACCGGCCCTAAAAGTTGCTTATACACTTGAAAACTGACTCCTTATCGGTCGACAAGTTTGTCGACCGAGAAATGCTCTAAGGTCGGTTATGAGTGCAAATCTGACGCTAGAAGTGCTTATACATGCGTGAACTATCTAGATCCAGAATAGATATCGGTCGACGGATTTTTCGACCAAGTATATCAGTCGAAATATTGGTCGACCGAGGAAGCTCTAAGGTCGGTTATAAGTGCAAATCCAACGCTAGATGTGCTTATACATGCGTGAACTATCTGGATCCATAATAGATATCGGTTGACGAATTTGTCGACCGAGTATTTCGGTCGAAATATTGGTCGACCGATAATGGCTCTAAGGTCAGTTATAAATGCAAATCCGACGCTAGATGTGCTTATACATGCGTGAACTATCTTGATCCAGAATAAATATCGGTCGACGAATTTGTCGACGAGGCGGCCTTTAAGGTTGGTTTTGTAGAAATAACCGACCTTAGAGGTGCTGAACCGAGGAGGACTGTAAGGTCGGTTATAAAGAAAAAAACCGACCCTATAGGTGCTTGTATACGTGAAATTCATCTCTTTTTCGGTCGAAAAAGTTTTCGACCGAGGTGCCCTGTACGGTCGGTTATAAGCTAAAACCGACGCTATAGATCGAGGCGCGAAACCAAATTTTTGCCGCGGGAAAAATTGTCTATAAGGTCTCTTATTTTAGAAAAACCGACCCTATAGAGATGTACTACAAGGTCGGTTATTTTAAAAAAAGCGACTCAAAAGGTCTTAAGTGGTGCCCGCATTTTTTATAGGCATATAAGGTCGGTTATTTGGAAAACCGACCCTATAGAGATACACTACAAAGTCGGTTATTTTAAGAAAAGTGACCCAAGAGGTCTTAAGTGGTTCTCGCATTTTTTATAGACATATAAGGTCGGTTATTTGGAAAACCGACCCTATAGAGTTACACTACAAGGTCGGTTTATTTAAAAAACCGACCTAAGAGGTCTTAAGTGGTGCCCACATTTTTTTAGACATATAAAGTCGGTTATTTGGTAAAACCGACCCTACATATAGTGACGTTATAACCCATTTCTGTACTAGTGAATGCTCTACATTCTTCATCCATCGTCAAATGTTTGTGCAATACGTCATATATTTTACTTCTTGTACTACAAATTTTGTGTTGTAATGATGTGTAAAATAAAACATGTGCAATATTTGAGGTACCGTAATGTGTGTATGTATTGTACCTGAAAAATAGGTTAGTAACATGTGTATGTCTTTTAGTAAAATGTGAAGCTTATGTAGGTACTATATGTAGTTAC
Source organism: Alisma plantago-aquatica (assembly GCA_963693085.1). Taxonomy (NCBI): domain Eukaryota; kingdom Viridiplantae; phylum Streptophyta; class Magnoliopsida; order Alismatales; family Alismataceae; genus Alisma; species Alisma plantago-aquatica. The sequence continues at coordinate 627,560,442 of OY856413.1, read as the reverse complement.
CAACATTCTTTTGTACATGATTATCTAAGGTATTATATACAGTTTATGGAGGTATTGTATGTGGATAGTAATGTACTTCTTGTACAATATGTCTATTAGTAATGTACTTCTTCAACATACTTTTGACAAATGATGTTATCATTGTATGTCTCGTATTGTACGTCTTGTATTGTATGTATTAGAGATACAAATATCTGATAGAGTAGTGGTAACAAGATTTGAGAGATACATGTAATACTCAGTTGTTAGTATTGTACATCTTGTACCGTAAGTATTATATTATACATCTTGTACTACACGTCTTGTAACGTGTGCTGGTATTGTGCGCTGAGAAAGTTAAGACAACCTTATATCATCATGGGAGAGTGAACTTCATTCGGATTTGAAAAACAAATTATTTTAGCACTATATGCATAAAAAAGATTATCAGAAGATGTTTCTACTATAGGTATCTTGTTGTACATCTTGCACTATACGTAAAAATTGAGTTAAAATGATAATGATTATGGATGAGCATATATTGCAATATCTAATGTGGTGTACAATATTGTATATATAATTCAAATTTAAAAGTTATATTATTTTGTATATATATTGGCATTAGACGCAGCATACAAAATAACTTACAAATAAACAATATCATCAAATGTACGTACAATACGTGTATTTTTATAAATGAATCTAGACTAAAGAGAAACCGGAAGGCAACAAAGGTTTTAAAAAAAATAGAGATACTAACAATGAAGGAAAATTTGAATTTGTATTTTTCATAATTTGGGTGGAATTAGATACCACAAGTAAAATCTATGGAGAAGTGGACACAATAGAAGAATAATTGTACTTTATATATATTTTTTATGACTTTTGTATAAACAATAATACAAAGGAGTAGCTGCTGGTGGAATATCTTTAGGATGCATTAAATCTTATTTTTTTCCTTAATTTGAGTATGAGGCTAGAATTTTATTCATGAATTCCGTGACCTGCTATGTCGGCCACTGTAGGGACCCATACGAAGAGATATGATCTTGTGCACCACGCAAGCCGTGCGAGCCTGTCCAATCCCTGTACGTGTATCACGTCACCCTTATCCTCCTGCTCGTCCTTGCGTTTCACATGTCACTTCTCAACTAATAAATTATTCTTAGCATCCTTTTACCTTAGTCCTTGCATTTCTCATGCCGTTCCTCAACTAGTAGAATACTCTCATCACTGGCCACGAGCTCTCACTCCTACTCTCAATGGATAAATTATTCTCATAGCCTTTATCTCGCATACCATTCGTCCATATCTGCCACCGTTTTTGCTCTTCTTGTTCTTTTTGGTGTGTGTGAGGTCTAATTTTTGTGTTCTAAGTTTACGTTTCAAACATGTGACATTTAATCCCAACCTTTACAACGCCTTATTTGTTTTTTTTTTAGGAATGGGTTTTTAGTGTAGATCATGATTATTATTAGCCGGAAGAGAATCCGGAATAGGGAGCCGTTATAAGAGAAAATTAACAAATTGACACATTAGAGGGTTGCCATTGCCTTCCTATGATTTGGTGTGTGAGTGTGTTTGGGGTGGGGGAGGAAGAAAACTAACAAATTGACACTTTAGAGGGGTGTCTTCTGCTTTCCTGTTATCTTCCTTTTGTATATTTAATCCGCTCGTGAGAGGGATGTCCATTGCCTTCCTATAAATATAATGCCTCCAAATTTATTGTACCAGACTTACTGTGGTTGTTTTCCAGAAAATCCTTACCGTTCATTTATCTAATAATACACCTCTAAAAAAATTAATAAGGTGTGTGCTTGGTTGAGATTAGCAGGAACATGTTGGGACAATAAGTTTGGGACAGCAGATTGAAACCCAAATCTAATAGTTGTTATTTATTAGATTAAGCCACTTGTGTATATGTGATGTACCTTCCCTCCCTTATGAATAACTGATAACTATTTTATCAAAAAGTATCATTTTGCACTCTCCTAATTTATTTTCGGCGCCAATACATACATGTGTATGTGTGTGATAACATCAGTTTTGGTGCAATTTCAATTTCCCTTTACATGATAAAAGTCATTAGAAATAATCTTTAGATGTTTAGTTTTACCCATTCTTAATTCTAGTTTACTTAAAGAATAACTTCTAAGTCAGTATTGAAGATATTTGAAAGAATCGGATACAAATCAAGTGAAACTGATGGAGTTTGAGTAAGTGTTCAAAAGACCTTGCTGTAAACAGTCGACAAATCGGTCGAAAAGAGAAGTATTCACCAAAGGGGTTGACAAAAGATTACTGACTCAAGCTCGATAGACCCATCGAGCACCAATCTAACAAATTGAAGAACCTCGATAGGTACATGTCAAGGTAAGGAGTGTCGAACAAAAAGAAAAATTTCACTTCTGTCGATTACACATTGACAACCCATCGCATCGACACTAATAGACGCTTGTCGATCTGAAGCTATTGTATTAGTGCTTGACACACCTGTCGAGCAGAGGATCCTTTATTACCCCTGTTAATTGTTTCAACAATAGCCATGTTGACATCACTATTGAAATCCAGAAGATAGTTGTCGAGGAATCACTTCGATAGACCTGCCCACCTAAAAGATCGATATAATCACCTCAACAGATCCCTTGCAAAGAAGAATATCGGTGATGAAAAGAGATTGAAATACATGTTGATCGACAAAGATTGTTGATGAGAACCATTATCAACCCACAGGTCAACAGTCCCAACGACATGTCTAAAAGACATTGACCGATAGGACAAGATCGATACTGATTAAGAGGGCTCGATAGCCTCAACCCTATAAATAGGCCCCCAACATAGCCATATAGGACATTTTGAATTTTTAAGAGTCAGAGCACCGAGAGGTTGCTGCCAACACTTCTCAAGTTCCAGAGACAGAGGACGAGACCTGTCGACCTATCTAGATCTCTTGATCCAGACCTGTCGACCTGGCTCCTTAATGACCCCTTTGCCATCACTGTTGATCCAAAGGACCTTCTTGTCTCGAGCCAAGATCAGAAACGAGGAGAAAACTTGCCCACACCACTATCATCCGCCAAGATATCAACTGAGAGGTTAATAGATCGATCATTCGATCTACCCTTGTATAGATCTTCTCTTCCTCTTTTCTTCATCATGACTTATTCCAGTTGTACTCTTTTTGTTTCTTTGGCCATGTGTGGCTAAAACCCTAACTTGGGTTGGGAGTAGTCATCAGGCCCTCCCAACCATATAATTGTTCATCTTTCTATTTTATGGCATATATTCTTTAAAGTTTTCTTCATGTACTCTTGTTTAATTGCGTCAATTGATGATTAGCTACCCTCTTTTGACGTTTGATATGAATATTGTTTGAGAGAATGATTTCAACTAGATCTAGAGTATAAAAAAGCAACGATACACAAGAGTGAGACTTGCTATAACAAAAGTCATATTATTTTCCATTGATCTTTTGATTATTAACTCGAGAGAGATAACCTCGTTAGATAGAAATCTACCTAGATCTCAAGAGAAGGAAAGGACATATATTTTCTTATGGTTGTTTGCAAAATGAGTAGAGAATACATATAAAATAAGAGTGAAGGTTTTACATGGTTGTGTTTGGCTTGATTGGTGAAACCCAATCCAAGTACCTTTTTATCTTGATTTCTCGATCTATCTTTATTTTTTCTTTGATTTTCATAACCTAGGTTTACTACTTAATTAGGCTAAATCTGTTCCTTAATCGTAACACCATCATGATTTCTTTTGGTTAGGCTAGACTAAGACAAGATTTCATATTCTTATTCTATTATTCTCCTTGTCCCTGAGTTTGACCCCGCACTACTGTAAGGAGTCCGTATTGAGTTGCTGACGTCTCTACTAGTCGGATATAAATTCAAAGTTTGATTTCGTTGACTAGGACAATTTTGTTCACAAAATAGACCTCAGCCACAACAACAGGGAACTTACAATGGACAAAGAGGGAGTCTCTTTCATCAACATCAAAAGTCTATATTCAGTTTGGAGTCTTTATTAGAGAAGATGGGGGAATGTCTCATGAGTAACAACAACATATTAGCAAACAAGCAGACACAGATGAGAACTGTGAATACTCAAATAAGTGATCTTCAAACCCACAATCGGATGTTCGATCAACAACTAGCATCTATTGTTGCATTGATTAGGAGATATATAGGAAATTTCCCATCCAACATCGAACAAAATCCCAGGAACAAAACAGCAAGAATGGCCACACTTCGCTGTGGGAGTTCTACTTCTGTTCCACAGCCTAAAGAGTCAATCATTGAGGGAAGCATCAACATCCCAGAAGAAGCCCCAGTATGCAAAAAGTCAAAAGGAGACATAAACCATGTTCCATCGTTGAAGCCTGCAGAAATTCCCACAGGAGCCTCCTATCTGCATCACTTCATCATGGCGCAACTTGAGAAGAGAGACACCAAATTTCTTGATACCATTAAGAAAATTCATCTTTATATTCCTCTCCTCAATGTCATTGTAGAGATGCCTAGATATGCCAATTTCCTAAAGGATCTATCCACAAATAAGAGGAAGAGGAGAGAAGTCGAGACACTATGCCTCACAAAAATAGCATCCGCCTTTTGTCAGTCAAATATGCCAACAAAAAAAAAGATCTGGGTGCTTTCACTATACCATTCCTCATTGGAGATTCATCAATGAGATATGGTCTTGTAGATCTAGGGGCCAGCATCAGTCTGATTATGTACAGTTTGGCAGCCAAGTTTGGCCTCACTGACTTTATTAAATCCAATATTAGAATTCAACTAGAAGTTAATTCTTATACTAAACCAATTGGAGTGGTAGAGGACGTACCGATCATGACAGGGAATTTCATCATCCCTTGTGACGTTGTCATTGTCGACGTGGAGGAATATCCCACATGTCTTGTGATATTTGAATGACCTTTCCTTTCAACTCACGCACATTGATTGATGTTCCTGATGGGTCAATCACAATAAGAGTTGGGAATGAATCTATTGATTTCCACATACTCAATCACTTGTGAGGCCCCTCTTCAAAACAAACAAGTTATTTTGCCGATTGTTGCAATCAACAATTCATAGAAATAAAGGAGCATAATGCTATAGTCAATCCCCTGATGTGATCTCTAAACAACCTGGCATCAGGTTCTGACGATCTGGAGGTCAAAGAAATCCTAGCTTACTTGGAAACCAAAGACGAGGAAGAAGAATTTTATGGAGTTACTAAAACAGTAAGATAGTATTCTCTTCAGCGTGAACCAAAAGATGCTTCAGTTCCAAAACCACTACCAAATCTCAAGCCACTTTCAGAAGGTATGAAGTATGAATCCATTGATGAAGAAAAGAGAAATCCGGTGATCAATAGTGCACAATTGCCCTTTGATCAACAAGAGAAACTTTTATCTGAACTAAAACAACCAAAAGAAGGCTCTCAGATACTCTATAGATGATATTAAAGGTATCAGCCCAACAGTGTGCATGCATAAAATCAATCTCGACAATTATGCGAAGTCGCAAGTCCAAGATCAAAGAAAGTTGAATGACAAAATGTGAGAGGTCGTATGAAAAAAAGTCATCAAACTTATGGATTCTAGTATTATCTATGATGTCAGTGAAAGCAAATGGTGTTGGTATGTATGCCCTGAGAGCCAATCATGGGATGATTGGTGGGATACATTAAGATTGATTTGATAAACATAAAAGGCGAGCTTCCAATTCTTTCTGGTTCAGTCATATGAGATAGTGATAGAACAGATTGAATGTCTAGAGAATGACAGTACTCAATGACGTATGCCTTCAGGTTCATGACCTGAACGATGAGATCATACGGATGCTAAGAGTTTGTACATTCTTGTTATGTCCCTAGTCGGATGCCAATGCGGAAGGTAGATAGACAGCAATGACACACAAGACTAGATTGTGGTGTTGGTTGATGACAAAATCTCATTAGTCATGATATAGAGATATCAAACCAAACACATAGGTACTTGTTAGAGAACAAGTGTATCGGACAGACCCACCGTGAGTTTGACACATGGAACCATGAGATGGTAGTCACAGTCAGTACTCACAGTGATGGTGGTGACTGTGATTCTTAGACCTGAAATCACTGCGCTCAACACATGTCGTTGGGCACACTTTGACATCATCAAACACAGTCCTGAAACATGGGTTGTTATAAAGGTGATGATTGGGTGGCTTTGACACATGGGGCTTTTGAGGGGTGAGTGATAGATATGGGATTTGTCCCTCCTGAGGGAGTTTGATATCCATGGCCACTTGATGAGTAGGATTGAGAAAGGCGTGCACGCATGTGTGAATCAGTATATGATACTGATGTCATACATATCTCTTCCAGTCTACTCTGAGATCAAGGAAATTAATGAACGTTGACAGGATGATTGTTCCATGCCTCGAGTTCATTCGGGATATCAATGACAAAGGAATTATACATTCGCTGTAACACTATTCACAGATTGTAGGATGAAAGTTGTTCTCCAACTTTCTACTTTCACTTGGGTAGCACTGATGTGTGACTAGGCACCGCTCTTTGCTTGTGAAGTCATAAGTGTTATGGACTTTCACTGCCAACGTGAAATGGACCTGTAGGGCCACACACATAGGATTTAACCTGGAAGAGGAGTTTTGTCCACAAAGCAATGTTTAGATTGATTACTAAAGGAGTTTAGTAGTTCAATTAAACACTCAATCAGTCGATATCTCAATATCGTATGGTTCAAGGTGTTGGACGCATTGATTGGAGTATCAGATTGATTGAAATCGCAATTGACTGATTGTGCCCAACCTGTGCTCCCAACCGATCGGTTCATGTGATGAACCGGTCGGCTGAGGTTGCTGAACCGGTCGGCTGGAGTGTCCAGGCCGATCGGCTCATGCCCAGGTTGAAACGACCGGTTCAAGGGTTAAACCGATCGGCTCAACTGGTGCAACCGACCAGTTGGGAAAGTCATGTCGGTAAGAATTTTCCTTTGGTTTCAAATTGCCCAATTCGATTGGGAATAATATTGGTATTCGATACCAATTGGGAAAGAAACAAGGAAAGTCTTCTTGAGCCGGATTAGGACCATGAACCGATCGGTTCAGGGCACCAACCAGTCGGTTGGAGTTCCCCAAACGATCGGCTCAGCTCCAATCGATCGGCTCAATGGCCGAACCGATCGGTTCAGTTGTGAACCGATCATTTCAGGTTGCGAACCGGTTGTTTTTTTGTTGAAAATTCTCGAACCCTTCTACTCCTGCATTAGTCCCGCATTGCCCGGGATGGAGAACCCTGTCCCATGACTCTCCTATATATAGGGGTATTGGGGGCTTCTCAAAACACAGCTCAGTGCAACCAGTTGCTCTGCAAGTTGTCGTTCTCTCTGGTTTTGGTAACCGTGAGAGAGCCCGAGCAAGTGCTTCCCGCAAAAGGGAGGTGCAGCAAGGGAAGGACAACTGCAGTTGCAACAGGAGGCAGGAGAGTGTGTTGGTGACTAGTACGTCAACAGGAGGGTGCGACTCCTTCCACTTCATTGTGGGACAAGGAGAGTGGAGTTCCAGGTGGTCCGTGTGGACTACTACAGAGGCGGGAGGACACTTACGCTTAGGAGGACAACTGTCATCCGACAGTCCGGTTCGAGTAGGAGTTGTCAGTCCCGGTGCGACCAGGACCTGCACAGACACCGTCGAAGTCCGGAGTTGAAGATCGCGCATTGCGCGAGGTTTTGTCGTCGAGCTAGCCTCGGGACAAGGTATGATTCCGCAAACCATCTTTTCCTATTATATAGACGTTGACGCGTTTCCTCGATATGGGTTTGGGAAGAAAATTTTGTTTCCGCTGCCTTCTCTGTCTCCCCTAAAACCCAACAGTGGTATCAGAGCCATGTCAACTGCTCTATATTTTAGGAATATCGATATGATCGATTTTGGTTTGTCGCCTTTATTTATTGCATGCAATGCGAATAATATTGGCTTTATGCATGTCCAATCCTAAATCCACAAATCCCAATTACATATATGATATGTATTATTAATGCACTCGATACGCGTCGCCCTTAAACGAGTTTTGTGGTGGATGTGTGTAGCGTGATTATAGCCTATAAACCCCTATCTGTGTGTGGTTGTTTGTGGTTGCTTGCATCTCGGTCTGCGCACCGATCTTCCCTCTCTTATTCCTAATGTAACTCGAAATAATTCGAGATTCTTTCCTACCTTTGCTCCCCCCGAATGTAACTCGGGGTTTCCTTTTAAAGCAATGTAATAAATAGAATAGGATTTTATTTCCTGTTATGTCAGAGGTCGGCGGACATCAAAACGTCTGTTAAAGACGGTCGGTTCAAGGAGTGAACCGATCGGTTGACCTTCCAGACGATCAGTTCAAGGAGTGAACCGATCGGTTGATGACCGGTTCGAGGAGCGAGACGAGCGGGTGGCGGACATGACGAGATGCACGACGACCAGGCGAACCGATCGGTTGGAGGAGACAACTGATCGGCTGGTGGCACCCAGACGACCGGCTGGAGAGTACAGATCATTCATGTGATGAGTTGATCAACTCGGATGGCAAGGCACAGATGTTCATCTTGTACATGTTGCATGTGATGTAGACCTAGATGACCGTGATTCCTCTTGGCTCGAGGAATCACATTAGGATGGCCATAATCATCGCTTTTATCGTTTTGTGCATGTTTTCTGTGGGATATAGCATGTATATGATACATACTATGTATTGTGGTGATTGGATATGTATATGTATATAAAACCAAATCCCTCATTAAAATATTAAGTCTTATATGCCTTCCATTAGCGACACACATGAAAAGCTCGATCGACCAAGCGTAGGTTACGCCAAAGCGTGGTGCGCCGTCTAACTTGTGGAAGTGTGAAGGGTAGACATGTAGGTTCTGCCAAAGCAGGGTGCATGTTCTACCGTGTCGGCTTTTGGGTTAGACTTAACTGGTGATTCTTAGAGTGTCTAAGCCCAGAGGCAAGGAATGTTCATGGCAAGGTGTTGTGCATGTTCATTCAACAAGAGTTGCATATGATGCAATTGGCAAAAGTTGCCTACCTGAGAGATCTAAGTTGTGGGCGATCAGCCAAAGCTGACTCATGACTTAGAGGATTTCAGGATCTTGCCCACTAGAAGGTTGTACGTTGCAATCTTCCAAATTGATGGTGAGGGCTATCAATTTGAAGTAAAATAGTGGGAGCGATAATTAATTAAAGGCCTAATTATATCGTCAAATTTCAAATCAATCAAATAAGTCAAAAAATGAGTTTTTGGACTAAAATTGCATATTTTCCTTTTGTAGTACAAATGGCAACAAACAACAACAACTTTTCTTTGCGATCGGTCCTTGACAAGGACAAGATAAATGGGACAAACTTCCACGACTGGTATCGGACATTGAGAATTGTTCTCACTCAAGAGCGCAAGCTCTATGTCCTGGATACTCCAATTCCAGAGGAACCCGCTCCTAATGCACCAAGGACAGAAAGGGATGCTTACAAGAAGCATTCTGATGATGCCATTGATGCAAAGTGCTTGATGCTATGTTCAATGAACCATGAGTTGCAGAGGAAACATGAGAACATGGGTGTCATAGAGATGATTCTGCATCTCAGGAACATGTATGAAGATCAGGCACGGCAAGAGAGATACAATGTTTCTAGGGCGCTGTTCAAGTGCGTCATGACAGAAGGAGATCCAGTTGGTCCTCACACACTCAAGATGATTGGGTATGTGGAGAACATGTAGAGACTGGGATTTCCACTGAGCCAAGAGTTGGCTACTGACGTGATATTGCAATCGTTGCCAGAATCTTACAGTCAGTTTTTGATGAACTACAACATGAACAACTTTGATAGGCCACTGTCAGAGTTGTTGGGCATGTTGAGGACAGCCGAGTTACAGATGAAGAAGGACAAGCCTAAGTCCTTGATGGTGATCACAAGCAAGAAAGGCAAGTCCAAGCGCAAGGGCAAGGGCAAAGCTAAGAAAGGTTCTGAAGCTAGCCAGGAGTCCAAGCCATCTTCAGCTCTCAAGGCCAAGGGAGGCGTGACCAAGAAAGGAAATTGCCACCATTGTCAAAAGCCAGGACATTGGAAAAGGAATTGTCCTCTCTACCTGGAAGAACAAAAGAAGAAGGAGGCGACTGAAACCTCTACTTAAAGGTGTCATGAAAGTAAACCTGTAACACTTTTGAGATATATGATATCAAGATGTAAAGTGTAAAGCATTCTTACTTGGGGCAAGTGTTGCCTTTATAGATGGGAATACTTTAGTTTATTTTCAGCCAATGAGGCATGTAATACAGTTATGAACTGCTATTTCATACTGGGCAATAGATAGAAACACTTTATTTTTGCATATTGTATGACAATGATGGCAAATAATAAAGTTGTGTTTTCAATCTTAAAGATATGATATTTATGGCAATGCCTTATTTATCTTGTGATATTTGATATGCATAAGATAAGACGATACCTAAAAGTTATAGATAACTGAAACAATTTAATTAGCATTAATCATGAGAAATTCATTTCTAGTTTCCATGTGATGGATAAAACTAGACTCTTTTGGTTGAAGAACCAGTAAGGGACATAAATATCTTGGACATGATTAATCAATCTTCACTAAAGTAGTGGAAGACTGATTATCCTATTAGGTATAATACATGTGATGTATTTATATACCTATTGGAATAAATGCTAATACTTCAAATGGTGTTTAGAGAAATACCAATATGAATGTCTTGAAATGTTCAAGATTATCATAAATGAAGTACAAATTTGGTAAAGTATTATTTCTTGATGAGATCAATGAATGAAATACTTGGACCAAATGTTTGAGATCCTTATGAGTGATTATGATAGTGTATCATAGTGAACTCATGATTAAGGCATGGTGATGTCTGAATCAAGAAGGAATCATACTCTAAGGAGTTAGAGAATGATTATCAAATAACTGAATTCTTCTTAATAAAAGAATACCCCACACTAATAAAAGAAATTAAGGATCACAAGGGTTGTGAGTTCTTATATCTTTAACAGATACACCTCAATTATCTATGTGATGAGTTGTTCATGTGATGAGTCAACTATCAAGATGAATATGAGGAACCAAATCTTGAGTTATGGTTTAAAACCATTACATCCTAAATGACTTCCATGTGAACCATAACGTATGACCTTGATGGTAGCACTCATTGGATCATATCCATAAGTGCAGATGAGTCTTAAGTGTTAAGACACATGGATAACATTTTGAGAGGGATGATGCTTGTTGATTGCAACTTAATGGCTAAAACATTTGGCATATGGATACTAAAACCGCATTCCTATGAGGAATAAAACCAGGATGTGTACGTGACACAACCTATAAGGTTTATGAATCCACTAATGCAAATGAAGTCTATAAGTTACAATGGACTAATCAATGTGATTGATTGAGTACAAGCAACTCAAAATTGGATCTTTATTTTGATTATATAGTCAAAAGGTTTGACTGGTATGTCAAAGATAAAGAAGGGATCTGTGATTTAGTGGGAGCGTGTTCACATTTCACATATTGATGTGAAATGGAAATGTTCTAGATTGGAAATCCTAATGTGGAAATTATCTTTAAGGAAGATAGAGATGTTTCCTATGTGATAGGAATAGAGATCTATAGAGATAGTTCTCGAAAATCTTTTGACCTGGAAAGAGAGAGCATACATTGGCAATCTGTACTGAAGTGTTCAGCATGCACAGATTCAGTGGGAGAAAACTTGTCCATGTTACATGGAGTTAGTATTCCAAGGCCAAGTGTCCAATTCTTATGAAGAATGGGAACACTAAGAATAGATATAGATCTATCATGTATGTAATCATCCCATTATCTTGCATGTATGACATGGCAAGAATAAAATGCATTCATCATCTTGTATGTAGGACATGGCAATATGATGTGCTCATCCTGATAACTCACATGGGTGACATGACGAGTGGATGGATGTCTATTTCCAGTAAGGGTTACTGGAATACCATGAGAACTTGATAAGTACTTGGGAAGTACTAGTTCTATGGAGATAAGGAAGAGTTTGATGTAAAGAGTTACATTGATGCGAACTTCCGAAAGGACAGAAAATTAATCGCAATATATACATGAGATGTATAAAAGTGAAAGCTTGTTGATAATTGGAAGTGTTCCAATAAAGCCATTTAAAAGGGAAATGCCGAGTATCTATGTGTTAGAGAACAGCAATGGATACTATATGGATCTGAAAGTTCATGAGATGAACTTATATTCCACTCATTGATGACAAGTCTGGAATCCTTGATCATGCAATGTGGCTAAAGGTTAGCAATGGAATACAAGATCGCATATTATGGCAACTCCATCTCATACGTGTGACGTACAGCAATGAGATGAGAGACATGCAATTTATACAGACTTTGGCAAGGTGTTGCCATTACTCACTATGTTGGCACTACAGCACAGTAACATGTGGGACATGTTTGAAAATCACTATGAATATGATTCATGGGTGATTGGCTCGCAGTGCAAGTGGGAGTCTGTTGGTATGTATGCCCTGAGAGCCAATCATGGGATGATTGGTGGGATACATTAAGATTGATTTGATAAACATAAAAGGCGAGCTTCCAATTCTTTCTGGTTCAGTCATATGAGATAGTGATAGAACAGATTGAATGTCTAGAGAATGACAGTACTCAATGACGTATGCCTTCAGGTTCATGACCTGAACGATGAGATCATACGGATGCTAAGAGTTTGTACATTCTTGTTATGTCCCTAGTCGGATGTCATTGTGGAAGGTAGATAGACAGCAATGACACACAAGACTAGATTGTGGTGTTGGTTGATGACAGAATCTCATTAGTCATGATATAGAGATATCAAACCAAACACATAGGTACTTGTTAGAGAACAAGTGTACCGGACAGACCCACCGTGAGTTTGACACATGGAACCATGAGATGGTAGTCACAGTCAGTACTCACAGTGATGGTGGTGACTGTGATTCTTAGACCTGAAATCACTGCGCTCAACACATGTCGTTGGGCACACTTTGACATCATCAAACACAGTCCTGAAACATGGGTTGTTATAAAGGTGATGATTGGGTGGCTTTGACACATGGGGCTTTTGAGGGGTGAGTGATAGATATGGGATTTGTCCCTCCTGAGGGAGTTTGATATCCATGGCCACTTGATGAGTAGGATTGAGAAAGGCGTGCACGCATGTGTGAATCAGTATATGATACTGATGTCATACATATCTCTTCCAGTCTACTCTGAGATCAAGGAAATGAATGAACGTTGACAGGATGACTGTTCCATGCCTCGAGTTCATTTGGGATATCAGTAACAAAGGAGTTATACATTCGCTGTAATACTATTCACGGATTGTAGGATGAAAGTTGTTCTCCAACTTTCTACTTTCACTTGGGTAGCACTGATGTGTGACTAGGCACCGCTCTTTGCTTGTCAAGTCATAAGTGTTATGGACTTTCACTGCCAACGTGAAATGGTCCTGCAGGGTCACACACATAGGATTTAACCTGGAAGAGGAGTTTTGTCCACAAAGCATTGTTTAGATTGATTACTAAAGGAGTTTAGTAGTTCAATTAAATACTCAATCAGACGATAGCTCAATATCGTATGGTTCAAGGTGTTGGACGCATTGATTGGAGTATCGGATTGATTGAAATTGCAATTGACTGATTTTGCCCAACCTGTGCTCCCAACCGATCAGTTCATGTGATGAACCGGTCGGCTGAGGTTGCTGAACCGGTCGGTTGGAGTGTCCAGGCCGATCGGCTCATGCCCAGGTAGAAACGACCAGTTCAAGGGTTGAACCGATCGGCTCAACTGGTGCAACCGACCAGTTGGGAAAGTCATGTCGGCAAGAATTTTCCTTTGGTTTCAAATTGCCCAATTTGATTGGGAATAATATTGGTATTCGATACCAATTGGGAAAGAAACAAGGAAAGTCTTCTTGAGCCGGATTAGGACCATGAACCGATCAGTTCAGGGCACCAACCGGTCGGTTGGAGTGCCCCAAACGATCGGCTAAGGTCCAACTAATCGGCTCAATGGCCGAACCGATCGGTTTAGTTGTGAACCGATCATTTCAGGTTGCGAACCGGTTGTATTTTTGTGGAAAATTCTCGAACCCTTCTACTCATGCATTAGTCCCGCATTGCCCGGGATGGAGAACCCTGTCCCATGACTCTCCTATATATATAGGGGTATTGGGGGCTTCTCAAAACAAAGCTCAGTGCAACCAGTTGCTCTGCAAGTTGTCGTTCTCTCTGGTTTTGGTAACCGTGAGAGAGCCCGAGCAAGTGCTTCCCGCAAAATGGAGGTGCAGCAAGGGAAGGACAACTGCAGTTGCAAAAGGAGGCAGGAGAGTGTGTTGGAGACTAGTACGTCAACAGGAGGGTGCGACTCCTTCCACTTCCTTGTGGGACAAGGAGAGTGGAGTTCCAGGTGGTCCGTGTGGACTACTACAGAGGCGGGAAGACCCTGCCGCTTAGGAGGACAACTGTCATCCGACTGTCCGGTTCGAGTAGGAGTTGTCAGTCCCGATGCGACCAGGAGCTGCACAGACACCGTCGAAGTCCGGAGTTGAAGACCGCGCATTGCGCGAGGTTTTGTCGCCGAGCAAGCCTCGGGACAAGGTATGATTCCACAAACCATCTTTTCCTATTATATAGACGTTGACGCGTTTCCTCGGTATGGGTTTGGGGAGAAAATTTTGTTTCCGCTGCCTTCTCTGTCTCCCCTAAAACCCAACAAATGGGTAATTCCAGTCCATGTGATTCCCAAGAAAGGTGGGATGACAATGGTAAAGGATAGAAAAGGAAAGTAAATTTCACTCATACAATGTATGGTCGCCGTATGTGCATAGACTACAGACTACTGAATGCAGCAACATGCAAAGACCATTTCCCTCTTCCTTTCATCGATCAAGTTCTGGAAAGGCTAGCACATCATTCTCACATTTGTTATTTATATGGGTATTCTGGATTCTATCAAATTCCCATTCATCCATAAGATCAGGAAAAGACCACATTCAGTTTCTTGTATGGGATATATGCTTTTCGTCGTATGTCGTTTGGTCTGTGCAATGCCCCTGCCACCTTTTAGAGGTGCATGTTAGCTATAATTTCTAATCTAATAGAAGAGGTCATGGAAGTCTTAATGGATGAATTCTCTATGTATGGGTCATCTTTTGAAGAATGTTTAATGAATCTATCCCTAGTCCTCAAAAGATGTGAAGAAAAATAGTTAGTTCTCAACTGGGAGAAGTGCCACTTTATGGTACGAGAAGGAATAGTCCTGAGATATAAGGTGTCTGAAGCTAGTATAGAGGTGGATAAAATTAAGATAGTAGCCATCTCTAAACTTCCACCCCCTCTTTGAAATCTTTTGTCCGTAGTTTTTTGGGACATGTAGGGTATTATCGTTTCTTTATCAAGGACTTTTCAAAGGTCGCAAAACGTCTGTCCAAACTTTTGATAAAAGACACTCTATTTATCTTTGGCTAAGAATGCCAAAAGGCCTTCACTACCGTCAAGGATGCTTTGACCACTGCTCCCGTTATGCAAATCCCATATTGGGACCTACCATTTGAAATAATATGTGACACTAGTGATTATGCAATCATGAATGTCCTAGGACAAAAGAAGGACAAGAAACATCATGTTATTTTCTACGCCAGTAAAACCCTTGATGAGGCTTAGATTAACATTACTAAAAAAGAGATGTTAGTCATCGTCTACGCCTTCGACAAATTCAGATCCTATCGATTAGGTGGGAAGGTGACAATATACATTGGAGCAATCAAGTATCTTATGCATAAGAAAGATACCAAATCACATCTCCCCTCATGTGGGCCCTTATTTTGCAAGAATTTGATCATGAGATTGTTGACAAAAAGGGGACATATAATGTCATTGTTGATCATCTCTCTCTTAGTGCCAAAAGTCAAAGTACTAAATAGAAACTGCCACAATGCATACAGTCAGAGGTATATTTGATTAACGAAATAAAAATACAAAGTTAACTATTGATTATTTTTATGTATTTTTTAATTCATTGTACATATGTGCAAATCAAAATCTAGAATAAACTAGCATAATGTGTCCTAGTGTATAAAATCTCTGATTTGACCAACTTATGTTTCTGGACATTTTGATGATAAGTTAAAAATTAGTATTTGAATGTATTGAAAGTTGTACTAAAAATATAATTATGCAATACCAAAAAAATATATAGAACAACGCGACACAAATTTCTAAACATAAGTCTTCTGGTGTGTTGCATGGTTGTAGGGTTGCATGCATGTCGCTGCTACAATAAATCAATATTGCCTCCCAACCACCCACTACCAACCACCACCAACCAATTGTATCTAATTCCCGCCCACAAATAAAAAATAAGTCAATTCAAATTTCATCTTTTGTTTTATTTTCCCTCTATTTTTTAAACACCCACAATTATATTTTTACACATTTCACGTCTCCGTCCTGAATTCGTACTTAAATATGTTCATCATAGTACCAAAAATTGTTAACTACTAGGCCTAAAATAAACTAACATGTATATCATATTTTATAATAATATTTTTCATTCATTTTTTATACATTTTTAAATTTAATATTTATAAAAGCTATAATAAGTGACCACATTTAATCAAAATACATGTGCTACATCTGTCATATTTTTTTGGTAATTCCACATACCTTACTAATTAATATTCGTAGTATCACCAGAAAATATCAACATTAATGTTTAATATAAACTAAAATAGTACTTACGGTCAGAGAAATTCCATAATTAGAAAATATAACATAAAAGATAACGACAACTTATTGTCTTTATTTATAATTTTAATATAATCCAACTTTATTTACAATGACCTATACAAGCTCATATTCCTTAACCTAGAAATAAAAAAAACACTTACAAACCTCACATTTTATAATTTTGCTATACCTATGACTAACTTTTATACATCAAAGTGAGCAAATATATACATTACAATGTTGACATCTACAGATAACATGACTAGGTGATCAAAAAATCTCCATGTCCCTCCTCTTCCTCCTTAGGGTAGTATTCCAGTAAGTATGATGACTATGTGGTCGGCGGAAATGGTGTGGTTGTCGCAGCGGGTTGTAGAAGTCTTGTTATGGGTGTGTCAGTTGTATGCGTGTGCGGTTGCATAGGTGTTGATGCGATGATAACAACGTGGGTGCGGTGGCAGCATGGTGTAGGCGCAGCGACATAGGCGCAAATGCGCGGCAACACGTGCACGGATGCGACGGAGTGGGTGTGGGTGCAACGACGACAACATGGGCTCGGATGCGGAAATGGCAGCACGGATGGGGGCATAGGCGGCTCGTGTGCAACTATCTGGGCTCATCGACGTGGTCACAATGACGATTGGGTGTGGATGTCTTGGGTGTCATAGAGGTAATGGCACGGCGGTTGGCGGGTAACACGACAGACCGGAAGTAGCTTTGGCATGGCAAAGGGTAGGCACAATGTTGCTCACGGCGGGGGAGATGACGGATTGAAGTGGGAGAGTCCACTTGTCACAGGGAAAGAATGGGTGTGGGTGGATATTTATAGCATCGATTAACTTTTCGTCTATGCGCATTGTTCATATTTTTGTGCAACACTATGTGAGCGTGTTGAAAAGTTATATATGATAATGTCATGCATAGATATGCTCATCCAATAGCATAATTATATCTCTCTTGATATATGCAATATGTTTAAGATGTTCCTTGTATGAGTATAGTTGTACCTCTATGCTTATGCTAACCATGCAGGTACCATTTGTATAATGAGGCCATGGTGATGGCATGACAATGATATGATGTAGAACATCAAGGGTTATGATGAACCCAGTGATATATGATGGGGGTTACCCATGGAATGGCAATGTGTGCCTTGATGATGGGATTGAGTCCATGTGATGTTGATCCTTATGATGGATCATGATGAATTGGCAAGAGGCCAAGTGGCAACATGTGATGTTGGATCCTTGAGATGGATCATGATGATGATGATGGCATTGAGAATAGCAGTAGCAGTGTGATACTGGATGATGGGTTTATGTTTTTTACCCTTGTTTATGGTTTGTTTAATATAACTTGGTTGATCCCAACAATCCACTTAAAATATACTAATTAATTATAGAAGAACCTTTTATGTAGTTTGCCCTAGACATAGATCCATCTTCGTCAGTAGTTGGTAATGGTGAAACGGGTTCTCCTACGGGTTAACCCGGAGCGCATATTGTTGAATATGTGGGGTTTCTCCAAGCCGAAAATAGAAGGGTTAGAGTGTAACTACAGTTGTAGACTAAAGGTGTGTGATAGAGCATGGTGAACAGGCCCATGGCTCTGTGTGATAGAGCATGGTGAACAGGCCCATGGCTCAATGTGATGGAGCATGAATGTGTTCATGGCTCAGGAGCACGGTGAATAGGCATGTGTCTCAAGGTATGTCGTTGAGACTATGTGTCTCACCCCGTTGGTTTAAAACCCTTTTTAGGTAGATGTTCTAGATGTGGTGGTGATCATGGTGTTGCAGCTGAGCAGTCAGAAGAACAGTAGAAGGCAAGAGATGGATTTGCTGCTTTTGTGGTTATTTTGTAGTAGAGTCCTAGTGTCATCCATGTACTCTCAGGTCCTTGAAGGTGTTTTGACGAAGTTTCACGATGTATAGTTGTTATGTCTTTCTTACCTTGTTGTTGACCTGGCTAGGTCTGTTTTGTACATAAGTAGGTGGTGAACTCTTGTGCTTATGGGATAGCTAGATCCTATGAGTTGTGGACATGTATCAAGTTTATGTATATTTTAATAGCATGTTTCTTACCAGGATGTGGATCTGGTTGTAATAGTTCCATTCTTATCAGCCTTCCACAATCGGTTTTAATTAACCCGTGTTTTTGGTAATATGATGTTTATGACGGTTCCACACATTTTTGTGTAGCGTTTTGCTATCTTTGTGATGGAGGGATGTCACAATTAGGTTGGTATTACAGCTCTAGGTTCGCTGAGTCTACAGGGATCTAGGACTAGCTTTGTGTCTGTTCCTGTGATTTTCTCCAGATTTTCTCATAATGACCTTCTACCCCCAGCAGAAGATAAAGATAAAAGATGTCTGGAAATCACGAAGAACATGTTGTCGAGAGCAGTGCCGCTGCATCAGTTGATGAAGTGAGAGTGCAGGCACATGAAGATCGGGTGCCTGAGGTCCCCCAAATTGACCCAGCCATTCTTGAGAATCCTGTCTACCAGCACCTCATGGGATAGGTGATGGCAATGATGAATCTTATTGTGGAGAGATTACATGTGCCTTTGCCAAGAGCACCGGTTCCCCGTGAGGAATCATTGGGTATTTGTAAGACCTTTGAGTGGCTTCACTATGTCAGAGCTTTGGATTATGCTAGAACGACTGATCCAGTGGATGTAGATCTATGGCTGAAAGGTCTTGAGAAGGCCTTCTGGATCCTTGACATCCCCGAAGCAGACAAAGTCAAGCACGTTGTCTACCTTATGAAGGGTAGTGGTGGCCACTAGTGGGCCATCGAAGAGGAGAAGCGACCCAGTGAGGTTATCTGTTGGGACGTCTTCCGGTAGGAGTTCATGAGTCGATACTTCCCGAAGATGTATCTGGATGAGAAGATCAGTCAGTTTGAGCATCTGCACCAATGATCTCTGAGCATCACTGAGTACAAGGCTAAGTTTATGGAGCTGTTGAGGTTCTATCCTCACATGGCGGTGATAGATGATGAGAGGATCATATGGTTTGAGAAAGGTTTGAGTGTCGAGTTGTTGACACCAGCTGCTGCTTTAGAAAACCGAGAGTGGTTTCCCATGTTTGTGGGGTCTGTCTAAAGGATTGAATGGTCAGTCTGAGAGAAGAGAGAGGCTATGTCCAAGAAAAGGCATGCTCAGTTTTAGAAACAGAGGTTTGACAGCCACAAGAAGCTGAGGTATTCTACACCTTCTGTGATTCAAGGTTCTAGTGCACCATCTCAGTGGTCACTAAGTAAAGGAAGAGGGCGTGGTTTTTTGCCATCTAGAGCCTACAGTACAGCTTCAATAGCATTAAAAGAGCCATCTAGGCCGCAGTTAGAGGACAGGTCATGCTATCTTTGTGGGAAGATAGGGCATATGAAGTCGAATTGGCTAAGGAGAGATTTCGAAGTGACACAACAACTGAAACAGAGTCAACAATGTTCAAATAGACAATAGTTTAGTGGCGCCAGAGGGCAAGGATGCGGCCAAGTGTCACAAGCTGGATTGTCCGCTCAAGGAAGCAGAGGGCATGGACGACATCAAGAAATGGCTCGATTCTATGCTATGAGTCAGCCTGAGGCGATAGTCAACCCGTGAGTGGTGGTAGGTCAAATGGAGTTATTTCATTCTAATTTGTCTTACTCTTGCTTTGTATCTGTTTTGGTTGACCCGGGTGCTATGCACTCTTTTATCGCTCGTAGTATGCTAGATAGTTGTCTTTACCTGTTATTTGTAAGAAAGATAGTTTGTTGTTAGAAACCCCTCTTGATGGTTCCTCGATTCTTTGAGAGGTGTGTCCATCTTATGTTCTATCCTTTTTGGGATACAACATACAAGTGGATCTCGTACCACTTGATATGCATGGATTCAATGTAATCATTGGTATGGATACCTTAGAGAGGTATAAGGTTGTGTTGGACTGTGATTCCAAAAAAGTGGTGTTCTCTAATGATGGTGAGGAGTGGATCTTCCAAGGAGATAGGAATATTCTTCTGACATGTTTGGTATCAGCTATGGTGGCAGAGAAGTTGTTGCGACAAGGTTGTAAAGCATTCTTGGCTCATGTTTTGGATTTCGAGGCAAAAGGACTGAGTCTTCAGGACGTGGCAATTATCAGAGAGTTTGAGGATGTGTTTCCCGATGAGTTCTCGGTGTTCCACCACCTCGAGAGATTGATTTTGAGATCAATCCAGTACCAGGGACACAGCCTGATGCTCAGACACTGTACATGATCGCTCCAACTGAGATGGTAGAGCTAAAGAAATAGTTGCAGGACTTGCTGGATAAAGGTTTCATCAGACCGAGCACATCGCCGTGGGGTGCTCTAGTTCTGTTCGTCAAGAAGAAGGATGGATCAATGTGTCTGTTCATAGATTACCGACAGTTGAAAAAAGTTACGATCAAGAACAAGTACCCTTTTTTGAGGATAGACAATCTATTTGATCAGTTACGTGGTGCTACAGTGTTCTCAACGATCGATCTATGGTCTGGATATTATCAATTGAGGATCATAGACAATGACATACCAAAGTCAGCTTTCAGGACGAAGTATGGTCACTTTGAGTTTGTAGTTATGCCATTTGGGCTAACCAATGCACATGCTGATTTCATAGATTTGATGAATAGGGTGTTCCGTCCATTTTTAGATCAGTTTGTTGTGGTCTTCATAGATTACATCTTGATCTATAGTCAGGACAGTCAACAGCATGAACAACATCTTCGACAAGCATTGACTCTCCTTCGCCAACACCAGTTGTATGCCAAGTTTAGTAAGTGCGAGTTTTGGCTGAAGGAAGTGACTTTCTTGGGACGTGATATCGGCAGAAGGAGTCAAAATGGATCCCAAGAAGGTGGAGTCAGTTGTAGAGTGGGAGCAACCAAATATGCTGACTAAAGTTTGTAGTTTTCTGGGTTTAGCAGGTTACTACCGGAGTTTATAAAGAACTTTAGTGTGATCGTGTTGTCATTGATGAAGTTGACTAGGAAGTATGTACCTTTTGTTTGGGATGATCGTTGTCAGCGAGCTTTTCAGAACTTGAAGGAGAAGCTAACTAGTGCTCCAGTGTTGGTGTTTCCAGAGCTTGGGAAAGGCTATGTTGTTTTCTGTGATGCTTCCAAGAAAGGCTTAGGTTGTGTGATGATGCAGGAGGATCATGTGGTTTCTTTTGCTTCACGACAACTTAAGAATCATGAGGAGAGTTATCCGACACATGATTTGGAGCTGGAAGCGGTGGTCTATGTGTTAAAGATTTGGAGACTATCTTTTTGGGGAAGTGTGTCAGATCTTTACGGATCATAAGAACCTGAAGTACATTTTCTCGTAGAATGAGCTGAACATGCGATAGCATCGTTGGATGGAGCTGATAAGTGATTATGATTACACCATCGATTATCATCCTAGTAAGGTGAACATGGTAGCTGATGCGCTTAGTAGGAAGTCTTCTTCTCTTCCTACAAAGAAGGCACAGTTGAGTTCTTTGATATGCCATAGGCAGGATATGTTTGTCTCTTTACAATAGATGAATGTATAGTTGGAAGTTTCCTTGTTGGCACAGATGCAAGTGAAGCCTACGTTGAGGCAGCATATCAAAGAAGCACAACAGGAAGATGCTACAGTTCAGTTGATCAGGATAGAATTTGGTAGCGAGAAGCGTGATGGCTTCCACAAGTCTGAGGATGGACTAGTTTGTTATCATAACATGATGATGGTTCCCGATATTGACGATCTGAGGAAGTTAGTGCTCGAGGAAGCGCATACATCGATGTATGCTATGCATGCAGGTGTCACCAAGATGTATCATAATCTGAAGGACCTGTATTGGTGGCCTGGCTTGAAGAGATGACACGCTAGAGTCCTGCGTTAAACGCAAGTGCACGTATCAAAGTAATAAAGGTCTTGTGAGGCCCGAGTCGAACTTAGAGAAACGTAAATTACAGTAAACTACTACTAACTGGTCGTGATCAGGTAGACCAATTGGAAAAGTTGATTGTTGAGTTTAAAACAAAAATAAAAATAAAACAAAAAGAAACAAAAATAAGTGATGATTAAGTGTTTAATTTAATCAAATGGAATGGGAATCCTTAGGGTTACGGTTTCACCGTGAGGTCTCACTGAATGAAATTCTACACAATTAACATAATTCATTCTCTTTCCATGATTATGGCTCGTAGTCAGAATTTCTCACTTCCGCGATACAATTCACTGCCTAGCTCTAGGTCAGCTCCACCCCAGTAGTAACTTATACCCTAGATCTAGGATCTTTAGTTATTTCTCTGAGTATCCACCAATCGTACATTACCATGTCTAAGGAATTTATTGATTAATGTGTTAATCGTGCCTTTTCAAACACGAATTCTCCGTCAGAAGTAATTAACAGTATTAGAAATCGACTATGATGATCAAGCATAGTAAATTGCAATGGAAACATGATAACATATCAAGGGAAAGTGAGAAAAATTATGATAATCAATATAATATTATCATACAGCGATTCCCTGGGCTACTCTCGGTCCTAAGGACAATGGGGATTAGCCCCGCATGTTCATCTCAATAGTACACATAGAGAAGAAAGAGGAAGACATGGGGAAACGAGAGAAAATATGATGTAACCCCTGAAACGGAGAAGATCTGGGTGATCCTCGGTGTGAGATGCACGATTTGCAGCCTTCCGGTAGAGAAATCGTCCGTCTGTAGCTCTAGAATCTCCCGGGGCATAGCTCTAGGCTCCGTTCTTTGCTCTTCTCCTTCTGGGACTTGTGCGGCTGAGTGCAACGTGATCCTTAGGTCTTGGCCATCTTTTCTTAGGTATAGGCATGACTTACGAGAACAAAAAGTTCACAGTCGTTCAATCATGGCAATTTTGGGCGCAATTCTGATCTGACGGTGTCGATGGTATCGACACCTTAAGGTGCACTTCCGATGCCAAAAACAATGGAATCCATCACTAGAACCTAGTGAACTCTCGATACTATCGAGGGTGTCATCGATAGTATCGACGGGCTTGACTTAATTCCTGCTGAGAGAATCTCGAGACCATCGATAGATTTGGTCGATGGTATCAACTTGGATGCTCTCCCTCTGGCCTGGGTACTGATGCCATGTCAATGATATAGACAGAGTCATCGATGGTATCAACGGGTCCAAATATACAAAGTACCTGAAACAGAGAAAGGAACACAAATCAAATCCAAAAATTCTGATAATTAAAAAAAAATAAGATAAAATAAACTGAATTTGATGCATAAGGTGATTATAGGCTAAAGGAATATGAATCATGCTATTATAGTCATAAAATGACACATAACCACACAAAACAAGTATGAAACCAACCTATAAATGCGACTCAAATTCACTGCATCAAACTCCCCTAAGCTTGAATCTTGCTCGTCCTCGAGCAACAAAACTTAAAATCTGATTGAGAGGTCAACTAAAGAACATAATCACAAAATTGATATCTCAATATGATTCCCGCCTACAATTCACATACCGACCCTTACCAACCACATAATGACAACTACCCTTAAAGTGATAATAATCATTCATGAGAGATGTTCATCCCAAGATCATGAACACTATCAAGTAAAGCAGTTAATATAATAAAATCCTCCGATTCAGGCTTGGTGCGTCTTGTGATCTCCTATCTACTTTGCTCATTTCCTAACTACCATCTAGATGGAAGCAGATCTCCTGATATACATGAATGAGGAGAATATCATGGGTATCCTACCAATTAGAGAAACAGGTGAATGGAATGGGTGGCTATGGAAGAAATGGAAGCATAGTACAGTCAATCATGCAAAAACAAAAATGAATGACCTATCATGATGTAAATGCAAATGAAAATGCCCTAATGCTACATTTTTTCTGTGAAATGATGCATGCACTATCATTCCGTCTCAAAGTGAGATGGAATATCTAATTAACTACACCATGTGCTTGTTCTTCCTAAAATGCGGGTGAGAACATGTTCCTTTCTCCCTCTTATTCATACTTTTTTTCTTTTTTTTCATTCATTTTTTTCAAGCCCTCATTTTCATAAATGGTAATGGATTATTTGTTGGGCTTCCTTCTCTTTTTTTGTAAGTAGCACATTTAATTTTTCAGAAGGGTATGGAACAAGTTCAACACCCTTAATTTTTCAAAAGAACATACAACATATGATGCACAACTATATGCTCAAAAGATGTGAATGCACTTCATTATGACAATTATGCAACTAAATGGCATGCACCTAAGGATAATGTGCATGTATAACTACTCTATATCTTTCTTTTTCCATTTTTATGCAGAACATGCAAAAATAACTATAATGCATGACCTATCTACGTGGGATGCAATCAAAGAGTGAAAGACAGTAATGTGCTCCCAGTTCTTAAGGTGGAGAGTGAGATAAATTGTGGTGGATCAGATCAAAAGACTAATTGATAGAACCTTCAGATAAAATTAAATGTCCCTCCTTATTGACTTGTGTACCAATTAATCAAGGGTTTCTCTCTCTCACTTCAAATTAAAGTCACGTTATCATTTGGTTGGTTTAGGTTCAACATCCATATCAATCCTCTTAACATGAACCATACAGATACACACTCATGTTCATATGTTTTTAAGTTGACCTACCCAATGAGTTTCACAAGAAATGTCCTCAAGTTCTGATAACATCAGTTTTTGTGACGTTTTTGCCCTTTATTTTTTTTATCAAAACTGCCCTTTTCTGCTATTTTCCTCTATTTTATTAGCATTTTTGCAATAATTGGCCAAGCAATGTTCTTACTCCAATTTTCCTATATTTTGCAGAGACTTCCTCGTTTTTGGGCAATAAGGCCGCTCCGGCCCATGAATAAGTCCAAGCCTGTCTCGGCATCCCTGATGCCCGATATAACCTCTGCTGGACAGGGGTTGGGCGACACAAAGACGCTCGACAAAGAGGTGCCGCGCGAGAAGAAGCTGACGGACGACACACATTCTACCTGACAGGGAGCCCGACTCACCCCGACAACCCTGCTTGTCGGGCGACACAGCCACCCACCGACAGGCGCACCGCCCGTCACGTGACCGATAGCAGACACCTCCGCGCCGAGCTATATCTGTATTGGCCGTCCATCGACCAGCTCTTAAGGGGGCCACGTGGCACTGCGAGCACCATAGCTCCTCCTGGCCAACTGACTATAAATACCAGCTACAGGGAGCCGAAAAGACGGTTCGCAAGTTCGGAATTCTGGAATTCGGACAGTTGGGAGCTTGAGCGAGGAAACTGCGAGAGGATACGTATCGGGCCCCAATGCTTGTCTCGGGCGACACTAGGTGAGCTTCTCCTCATCCCGAGAGGGAGGGGACAGTTCACTTAGGACCGTCCCGGGGGACACTGCAGGCCGATATCGGCCGATGTAGATGAGCGACACAAGTGCCTGACAACAACAATGCGTAGCTCTTAGCCCGACACGATATCAAACCGATACGCTTAGCCTGTCGAGCGTGCCGCCCGACATAAGTGTATCGGCCAGGGTCCTTGAGAAATGCGGTCGACAGTCGGTGCGTGCCTCCCGAGAGGGTGTGCCGCCCGACACCTCTGTATCGGGCTAGGCCTATGACCGATATCGGGAAGGAGAGCTACAACACCTTGTCGTCCTTCTATATCAAGGAGGCGATACTTATCTTTCAATTCTGTTATTTAATTTTTTATTAATGCAATGTATTAAGACTTTTAATGTTTATGGAAATAGAAAGGTTTAATTGCTTGTTGCTCTACTCTTGGTACACTGTGTTGGATGACTGCTCTGTTTAAATATCTGAACTCTAGCTTGCATGTTTGGATCACGTTTCGCTTAGCTACCGAATCGTGTTTTCCCGTCACAACAACTTAGAGAGTTGTGTTGCGGCTCTAGTGTTTGGTCCGATTCTGGAGTACGAGAGTGCGTGGAACGGAGTTGTTTCTGTGACATTCCACTCTAACTAAAGCCCAACAACCTCGAGAGGGGTGTTGATGCAGAGGTTAGAGGTACCCGCTCTGAGAGGAGGGGTGCAGGATGTTACTGCTGCCGCTTGTTTTACTATAGTCTTATCCTTCGTACCTTGCCTGAGCTCTAATCCTTATCTTTCTGCTTCTGTTGCATGAAAACCCCTAAAAATTGCTAAATGACTAAAACCTTAAATCTTTCTTGTAGCTCCACTTGGAGATATATTTCTTTGTTTTGTTTCGTGACATCTTGTTGTTCCCTTTTTGGGAATTTTTATCTCTTTATACCTACCGGAGTGTAGCGTGTCGATTCATGGTTCTCAACACTACCCCCTGGTCCCTGTGTTCGACCCCGTATGACTACTTCGACCCCGTAAGTAAAGTTGCGGGGGCCTAGAAGGATTCGGGTTTATAAATGTAAAAGCTCGACTACCTCAAATCCGCCTCCACTTTTGGACACGCGATTTAGGCCGGTCCACTTTTTGGCGCCGTTGCCGGGGACAAGGCAATAGCGGTAATGTAAGACGAACCCAAATCCACTAACTACACTCCAGTGCCTCAAGCTTAGAAATGAGCTTGACAACACTCTTTTTCTTTCTTTTCTTAGCATTATTCTCTGCCTTAAAATAAAATTCAATTTTCTGAACTCGATTATATGTGCCAATAATGAAGGTACCTCTGAAGAAAGGGATACTCCAATCGACTGAGCACCTACACCAGCTGTCATGCCTCCCCAAGTTGAGCCACCCCAGTCTGAAGGTGAACGCCCAAGGCGGCCTAGGCATGACTCGCCTCCTCCTGAGGGCGACGACAGATACGACGGGAACGATCAACCGGAAGATCTAGAAATGGATCAATCTGAAGCAGACCATCGTCGTAACAGACGTCGTCACCGCCAGAATAGAACAAACAATGATCAGGAATGGCACCAGGAGGAGAGCGACAGTGACGACTCTGAAGAAGAAGAGAAGACGCTTAGGGAGTTGGCATCCTCAAAAGCCAACCATTCCAGATGCCCGGTCATCGTCCCCCGTTTCAATGCAACCAACTTCGAGCTCAAGCCGTCTGTTATATCCATGATTCAGAATAAGAGTTTTAGAGGGAACTCGAAGCACGACAATCCCTATCATCACCTGCATGCTTTTAAGAATATTTGTGACACGATTAAGATGAGAGGTGTTCCCCAGGAGGTGATTTATTGCAAGGGTTTCATCTTTTCACTAGAAGACAAGGCACTATCTTGGTACCTCGGAGTACCCCACCAGTCCCTAAATGGGTGGAGGGAGTTAGCTGACGCGTTTGTGAACAAGTTCTACCCCACAGAGAGGACAGTCAGGAATCGGCAAAAAATAACCTCCTTCACGCAAAAGCCGAATGAAAGCCTCCATGACGCATGGGAGCGATTCCAAGAGTATATGAGGGATTTCCCCCATCACAACTACAAGAGAGGTTTCCTCATCACCACCTTCTATAATGGTTTGACCCCCGAAGACAGGGTATCGTTGAACGCTGCAGCAGGCAGTGATTTCCCGGGGAAGAAGGCCAAGAAGTCCGAAATAATTATCAAGAATATGCCCGAGTTGATGGCCGGTGCTGATTGCGATCGGTCCGATAGAGGACCAATAAATAAGGTAGGTGAAGGGTCCACCATTGAATCTAAGGCGCTGGAGGCAATCACCTCACAGATCCAAAGGATTGCTACAGATGTAAAACAGTTGAGAGAAGCTGGTGGTAAGGGAAAGAAACAGGTAGAAAAAGTGATGAAATGTGTAACATGCGGAGAAGGCGGGCATGCGGTAGACAATTGCATCTACACCCGGCCAGAAGCATCGAGCGATACCGAGTCTGAGGCAGAAGAGACTGAAAATGTCTCTTTTGTAAACTTCAGAAGACCGGACCACCCAGGTTTCAACTATGGGAACAAGGATGCCGTTGAGAACTCTCATCAGCTACATAGCTCAACTAAGCCACCCCAAGCCTTCAAGAAAAGGGGAAGAACCGGTCAGTATGCTAGAAATGCACCCTTCCAGCAGAATAAAGGTGATTTCCAAGGTCAAGCTAAATACCAAGGAGTGGCCAAAGAGGAGGGATAGAACCAGGCTTCTAACCAAGCAAATGTGGTGGGGCAGCTGTTTGACTTTGTGAAAAGGCAGGATACAATCAACAATCAGCTGGCACAAAGCTCTTTATCAAATTCAGGTGTTTTGAACTCATTGCAGGTTCAACTGGCGGATATGCAGATGCACTAACGCCAGATTGACCAACAATTAGCTCAAATGGCCAAACTGATGAAGAACCCCTCAGGAAAGATACCGTCGAACACTGAACCTGCGAAGAAACCAGGACTGTGACAGAAAGGAAGTTGAGGTCGAGTTATGAGAAAGGGACGATGGCAGATAAAGAAGGAGTAAAGTTGGAAGCAGTCAAGCTGAAAACTATAACTACAGCGCTTCTCGGGAGGCAACTCGAGCTTTATTTTTCCTAGATTAGGACGGAATTTACTTTCCAGCAAAACAAACATTACAAACATTTGGTATGTAATAAGGCCCGAGGCGGTGCATGCGCCACATGCACTGACTCTTATGTTTTTTGGGCCACCGCCTTAGTTTTATTATCTGGGATGGGTAATACCATATGAGGCCGGGAACTTAGTCCTAGGCCAATGATGTTTTACTCATCAGCCGCAATTTAATCTGTTTTGTTTTTACGACTGTCGCGGGAAGCAACCCAACCGACGCTATGAGTGCACCCTTATCCGGCGGTGGGGCTTCGTGGAGCGCAACAATCGTGCTGACGGTTGGGCTTGTCGGCTTACGCGTTGGACTAACGGTCGACGTGCATCCGGGTTTCACTATTTAGTAGCTATAAAAGGAAAGAAAGTTTTACCGTGTCGGGTTCCTTACCTTGCTGTTTTTACCTCCCGTGTCGAGCGAGAGAGCTTGTGCTTCTGCTTCCGTGTTGCACGAGACTACGATTCTCTTGTGTCGCCTGATAGTTCAGACCACAGCAAGGTACAGCCCGACAAAACCTTATCGCCCGATAGATCGTGTTGACCGACACGTTTCTTTTTGTTGCATGAAGTTTATCGGTATCGTGTTTCCTTCGCTGAGCTGCTATATCGCCCGATATGCCTGTCGAGCAGCGTACCTTTGATTCACGTTGCCTGATACCCAATGTCAGGCGATAGCCCTATCGCCCGATATTGCATCTCATCGCCTGTTTTTGTTATCAGGCGACACGCTGCTTTTCTCTAATAAGAACCGTATCGGGCACCTTTTCTTATCGCCCTCGTATCGCCCGACACACCTTTCTTTTTGAGCGACAGACATGATGCGCGTCCACCGCCTTTCCGACCTATCTTTATCGCGCGATTGAATCTTTCGATGTATCGGGCGGTACCAATCTCTCGTATCGGGCACAGGGCTTCGCTGCTGAACCCAGTGTGTCGCCCGATACAGGAGTGTCGGGCAGTTTTGTACAGAATAGTATAGGGTCACACATCTATTCTTTATTATATTTCTTTCAAAAGCCAACATATTTAATCAAGATATTTCTTTTTTTGACTTACAGAGATGGCCCGCATCAAGATGACCGCTGTCTCATTCGATGAGCAAGGCAGGAGGGTCTACCCTGAGACTGCTGCAGAAGGGCAGGCTGCCAGACCCAAGCGCCCGAACCCAGGACAGGCTGGGACATTGGGGACAAAGAAGAAGGCAAGGATTGGAGAAGCTGCAACTCCAGTACCAACACCAACACCGCTTGCAGCAGCGCCAACACCAGCAGCAGAACTCCCGGAATCCTTTTCGGGGAGTTTCGAGCCAAGAGACGACGAGCATGCTCGCCGCTATGCTGAGCTGGTGCCCAAGATGTACAAGCCAAGCAGGTTCTGCCATAGAGCCTCGTTTGATGAGCTTGGGATCGTGAAGAGGCTGAAAAGCATCCTTGCGGCGG
The DNA here is from genome assembly GCA_963693085.1 of Alisma plantago-aquatica. Taxonomy (NCBI): domain Eukaryota; kingdom Viridiplantae; phylum Streptophyta; class Magnoliopsida; order Alismatales; family Alismataceae; genus Alisma; species Alisma plantago-aquatica. The sequence continues at coordinate 627,529,710 of OY856413.1, read as the reverse complement.
TAGGACTAAAGAAGATCTGCTTCAACCGGACTTCTTCATACACCAAGCTGACCATGAAGTTCATGTCCTCTCTCCGCCGGGTGAAGAATTCAGTAGCAGAGAAAGAAAAATTCGGCGGGCCAGACAGACTACAGGCCCGGCTATACAATTCGGAGCACGCCATCTCCGAGAAGTTCTTAAACAAGATCTTCTCTTCCAACGAGGAAGAGAAGAATAGGATGGACAACAGTGAGAGGATCACCGAGGATGACGGGTTCAATCCCATGGAGTTTTGGGGCAAGCTTACTGGCAAATCTTCGTTTAAGCCGGGAGCAAAGGTCGTGACAGTGCACTCCTACTTCTGGAGGATTGTGCACAAGCTGGTGGCATGCTTGCTGTTCAGCAAGAACGAATCCAGCAACATCTACACGGAAGAGCTCCACGTCATGTGGCATATTATGGAGGGTCGAGCGATCAACCTCGGTCGGTTCTTGCTGAACAGGTTGCATCCAATGAAGGAGGCCACTAAGGAGTACTTCATGGGCGACATTATCAACCTCATCGAAGCAGGACTCGGGTACCCGTTTGAGCCGCACAGCCATACTAGAACGCAAGGCGATGAGGTGTTTGACACCAAATATCTGATGAGGACCAACATCATCAGGAAGGAGAGGGGAAGTTTCTTCTACAAGTTTTCAAGGACGAACATACTCCTTCCCCTTCCTCGCTGCGCCAACTACAACAAGGAGAAGTTGGTCTTCACCACCGCCGAGATCAAAGCTATAGCTGATAACACGGCTACCGCCACCATGACCAGGGCCACAGAGAGGCCAGCCCCAGAACTGTCGGTGGCACCTGCTTATCAAGCTGTCGTCGCTCCAACCATACCAGCCACCGCACCAACAACAACGGTAGTGGCAGAGAAAGAACCGGTGATTGTTGAGGTCACTAGGACGGAAACTTCGGGATCTGCCGCGGGAGAGACGACCACAGTTCCCATCCCTGCCCTTAGACCTACAGAGGCGGAAGAGGAGTTTCAGTGGGGCAACAACAACGGGATGTTCGACGAGATCCTAAGGGAACTTGAAAGAACACCATCACTGCCGCCGAAGTCCCCGCCTGCAGCAGTCGAGGAGATCGCCGACAATGCAGAGGTGGAGCAGAGTCCACCCTCACCACGGCCATCCTCAATCAGAAGAGAAGGCAAGGCGGAAGCACCTGAAAAAGCGCCGACTCCCCGCCTGGAGGCATCTGGTTCGCAAACAATTTTCATAGATTCTACCTCTCCGGGTGGACCTTCACGTGGGCTAGATGTCGCGAGGACGGAAGGGAGACCCACCGGACCCCCTCCGTCACTCGGAAAGATGCTCAGAAACGAACTCGACGACCTGCGGGAGGTAACAACTATCAACTCTGCTACTTGCACTTCACTAACCCACAAACTTGCATCTTTCTAAGAAAGGTAGGATAGCTACGAGATCAGGCTGAACAACCAAGAGAGAGAGAGTTGTTGGCTCTAGTGAGCATACCTGGCAGACTAGAGGCCTTAAATGCAACAATGCAGCAAGTTCTTCAATGGCTCGACAGGCTCGAGGAGAGGATGGACAGAAGTGACGACCATCCGCGCCGCAGGCAGCCGAGACGGTCGCCGTCACCTCCCAGCCGGAGCCCTAGTCCCTCTTTTCAGGTTCCCCCTCGGGAACAACGTCCCCATCCTCCTCCTCGAGCGGACGATCATCAACGCCCGAGGACGGGACGCAACAAGGATCTGCCGAAGGGTCTCCCAGCAGACAGGAGAGCTCTTTGGGCTTGGGAAATGCTAACGTCTCCTTCCCCTTAGATGAAGCTGAAGATGATGGCGCAGACATCAGCATCGGGGAAGACTCGTCTGATGAGTCCGAGGGAGAGGTGGGGGATGTCTACACAGTGAATAGTAGACATCCACCCTGAGGAAAGTGCTCGTTTGCAGACAAATTCCGCGAGCCGTCCGAAATACCCTCCTTCGAGATGGACGACTTTGATAGAAGAGCCATCGGGAACCTGACGATCAGAGACCAGAAGCTGCTGAACAAGGTCTTGAGGTCGCAGGCCAATGAAGAATATGTCGTCTGGAGCGACTGCTACCTCTCCCTACGACGGGGAGATCTTCGGAAGATGTTCCGCACGCCGGCTGTCGTCGGCAAACGATTGTTCAGGGTCCTGGAGAACGCGATAATAGAGAATATCAACAGCTGGACAGGTCGGAGACAAATATACACAGCCACCCCGACCTTGGCAAGAAGTCTGATGAAGGGAGGACAAGACTCCCGTGCGGTGGTCGACATGCTGCAATACGTTGAAGAGCATAGACCAAATATGGTGTTGGCCCCGTACAAGCATCGCAACATATGGTTTCTCTGTGTGGCAGACATCAGAAACTGGGACGTCCGGCTGCATTGTTGCAGCAATGATGAAGTCCCACGCTCCGGGGGTACTTTCTGCCTTCCGGAGGATGGACTGTTGAAACGCCTGCCAATACGCCTGCTACGAGCTTTAAAGCAAGGGATACAACATTTTCAAGGACCTTGGAACTACTTCGCTATCAGAAACCTCCCAAACAAGCAGAAGAGGGGAGCGGAAACAACGCCATCACCATCTTGGGTGCCATTGAAGCGCTCAACTCAATCGGAAACTTAGGTGTCCTCAGAAGCACATCCTTTTATCAACGCAGGGGCGTCTACGCCATGTTGCTAATCAAGGAAAAGCGCTATTTCCGGGACGAAGGAGTGCCGGAGCAGCTGCTGGACAGTGACCTAGAAGAAGATTCTTCTCGATCCAGCAGCCCAGAAGAAAAAGAAGAAGAGATAGCAACCGAAATCCATGGGGCGGGCAAGCAGCTGGAAATCCTGAAAAAGGTGCATGGGAAGGAAGACACTGCTTTTCCCGAAGCTTCTGAAGAGCAGATCAAAAATTTCGACCGCTTTTCGTGTTCAACTCTCACAGAGGAGCAGGTCAACATTATCCTGAAGAAGCTAGCTGACTCAACCCCATCGGATGTTGCTTTTCAGACAGGAGATCTCGTAGTCCCGGTCGATGATCTGAGGGACGTGGTGAAGGAAGGAGGGTGCTTGGCTGTAATAGTTGCAGCCGCTTACATCCAATATATACAACCAAAGCTAGAACATGTATATATATCCCATCCTTTGCTTTTCAACGATATCTACCTCGCCGACAAAATAGGAGCAAAGAAGATGTTCCTGCAAGAATTGAAGGACGGCGTCGCAGGCACTATCTTCCTGCATGTTCTGCATTACAATCACTGGACGCTCCTGGCAGTATATACTCGGCAACGAGCAGGTATTTTCTACAACAGCTCGGACAGCAACAAGAACCATCCCGTGCCGTGTACATCGGAACCTTTGACGCCCGTCGAACGCTTAGTTCGAAAATATTACGACGAAGTGTCAAAGATGATCGATCCATTCCTAGACATACAGGGAGGCAAATGGCACGAACTCCAGTTCTGCCACCGCAGTCCGCAGCAGCTTCCTTTATCCAACAACTACGGCATCTACATCCTGGAATGGATGGCAAGTGAAGCAACGCCTGACTAGCTCCACCACACAGGATATCACAGCAAACGAGGAGAATATGTGTGGGAACTCCAATCTAACGCAGGCGCAACCTCACTGGAATAAAGATTACCTCACCTTATCTACTTCACAACTCTGGGACAGAGTGTGGAGTAAGATTGGGGGGGGGTACCATGTTGTTCCAGTGAGGAGGTACAAATTTTCTTCTTCTTTCACTCTATTTTCTCATTCTTTTGTACCATATTTGTTATTCTTTTGTGTACATATACATATTCATACTAATATTTTTGAAAATTTCTTTTGTATATATTTCCCATGCATATGTACAAAGTCGCTATATTAGTAAAAACCTGATGCAAACTTCTTGCAAAGTTAGTTTTCTTTGTGCTTAATGTGACACAAGTTCTGTTATATCTTTTTGATAATGTTGCTTCAAACAAACAAAAGAGTATGGTTTGGCATGTCAAAAATTTCAAAAATACAATAATCTGGCAAACAACTAAGAGACGAGTATGGAGAAGGAAAAAGCTGCCCAAATAGCAAAAATCTCTTTTTTTTCCCTCACCCAACAAAAATCCCAAAAAGAGAGAGAAGCCTTATGAGCGTGAATAAAAGTATGAGAGTTGTGCCCAATAAAAGAAAAAGAAATATATATATATACACCACTTGTTTTCCAAAAGTACCCATCTTTAGGCATGGTAGATTCGGGGCAGTGGTACGTAGGATGTGAAATCACTGCTCTAAAGCCAACTGGCTTGGACTGCAGGGACCACTTGCCCGTTAACAGACCCTTACCTGGATGGACTGATGGGAGACAAGAATGAAAAACCCAAAAAGCCTTAGCCTACCCTATACACAACTTTCTGCCCCAAAAATACAATAATCTGGCAAACAACTAAGAGACGAGTATGGAGAAGGAAAAAGCTGCCCAAATAGCAAAAATCTCTTTTTTTTCCCTCACCCAACAAAAATCCCAAAAAGAGAGAGAAGCCTTATGAGCGTGAATAAAAGTATGAGAGTTGTGCCCAATAAAAGAAAAAGAAATATATATATATACACCACTTGTTTTCCAAAAGTACCCATCTTTAGGCATGGTAGATTCGGGGCAGTGGTACGTAGGATGTGAAATCACTGCTCTAAAGCCAACTGGCTTGGACTGCAGGGACCACTTGCCCGTTAACAGACCCTTACCTGGATGGACTGATGGGAGACAAGAATGAAAAACCCAAAAAGCCTTAGCCTACCCTATACACAACTTTCTGCCCCAAAAATAAAGCTGTTTGGTGCGTAAGCTAACTTCGGAATCATACAACAAAGTCGCGCTGAAGCTGGAGAGAAAAGTTCTACTGAAATAATAAGGCAAGGAAACGCATAGTCTTTTGTTTGCAGTGAAGCAACATTATCTCTAAAGGCATTACTATACTTGTTTAACCTCTTGGCCTGAAATTTATCCAAGCAAAAAGAAGCATCACAAAAATATAGTTTAAATATTGATTGAGGACAATCAAAATGCTAAGTTTGGGGGAGTTGATAACATCAGTTTTTGTGACGTTTTGCCCTTTATTTTGTTATCAAAACTGCCCTTTTCTGCTATTTTCCTCTATTTTATTAGCATTTTCACAATAATTGGCCAAGCAATGTTCTTAGTCCAATTTTCCTATCTTTTGCAGAGTCTTCCTCATTTTTGGGCAATAAGGCCGCTCCGACCCATGAATAAGTCCAAGTCTGTCTCGGCATCCCTGACGCCCGATACAACCTCTTCCCGACAGGGGTTGGGCGACACAAAGACGCTCGACAAAGAGGTGTTGCGCGAGAAGAAGCTGACGGACGACACACCTTCTACCCGATAGGGAGCCCGGCTCACCCCGACAACCCAGCTTGTCAGGCGACACAGCCACCCACCGGCAGGCGCACCGCCCGTCACGTGACCGATAGAAGACACCTCCGCGCCGAGCTATATCTGTATCGGTCATCCATCGACTGGCTCTTAAGGGGGCCACGTGGCGCTTCGAGCACCATAACTCCTCCCGGCCAACTGACTATAAATAGCAGCTACAAGGAGCCGAAAAGATGGTTCGCAAGTTCGGAATTCTGGAATTCAGACAGTTGGGAGCTTGAGTGAAGAATCTGCGAGAGCATACGTATCGGGCCCCAGTGCTTGTCTCGGGCGACACTAGGTGAGCTTCTCCTCATCCCGAGAGGGAGGGGATAGTTCACTTAGGACCGTTCCGGCCGACACTGCGGGCCGATATCGGCCGACATAGATGAGCGACATAAGTACCCGACAACAACAATGTGTACCTCTTAGCCCGACACGATATCAAACCGATACACTTAGCCTGTCAAGCGTGCCGCCCGACATGAGCGTATCGGCCAGGGTCCTTGTGCGATGCGGTCGACAGTCGGTGCGTGCCGCCCGAGAGGGTGTGCCGCCCGACACCTCTGTATCGGGCTAGGCCTCAGACCGATATCGGGCAGGAGAGCTACAATACCTTGTCGTCCTTCTACATCAAGGAGGTGATACTTATCTTTCAATTCTGTTATTTAATTCTTTATTAATGCAATGTATTAAGACCTTTAATGTTTATGGAAATAGAAAGGTTTAATTGCTTGTTGCTCTACGCTTGGTACACTGTGTTGGATGACTTCTCTGTTTAAATATCTGAACTCTAGCTTGCATGTTTGGATCGTGTTTCGCTTAGCTACCGAATCGTGTTTTCCCGTCGCAACAACTTTGAGAGTTTTGTTGCGGCTCTAGTGTTTGGTCCGATTCTGGAGTACGAGAGTGCCTGGAACAGAGTTGTTTCTGTGACATTCCACTCTAACTAAAGCCCAACAGCCTGGAGAGGGGTGTTGATGCAGAAGGTTAGAGGTACCCGCTCTGAGAGGAGGGGTGCAGGATGTTACTGCTGCCGCTTGTTTTACTATAGTCTTATCCTTCATACCTTGCCTGAGCTCTAGTCTTTATCATTCTGCTTTTGTTGCATGAAAACCCCTAAAAACTGCTAAATGACTAAAACCTTAAATCTTTCTTGTAGATCCACTTGGAGATAGATTTCTTTGTTTTATTTCGTGACATCTTGATGTTCCCTTTTTGCGAATTTTTATCTCTTTATACCTACCGGAGTGTAGCGTGTCGATTCATGGTTCTCAACACTATCCCCTTGTCCCTGTGTTCGACCCCGTATGACTACTTCGACCCCGTAAGCAAAGTTGCGGGGGCCTAGAAGGATTCATGTTTATAAATGTAAAATCTCGACTACCTCAAATCCGCCTCCACTTTTGGATGCACGATTTAGGCCGGTCAAGTTCTCACAAGACAAACTTACAATTTCTTAAGGATTTTTTCATTAAAAATCATTTTCTCACAAAGCCCCAAGTGAAAACGAGATGACATGCAATTAAATTAGACTCCATTGATTACACTAGATAGATAGTGGATCCTAGAAAATAGTAAATCTACCAATTGAGAAAACTAAGATAAAGAAAGATGAAAATTGCAAAAACAAATAAAAGTTCAAATAAAATAAAATAAAAACTAGATAGATGTTGTTCCAGCACCCCCCAAGCTTGAACTCGACTATGGTCTCATAGTCGAAATCCTAACTTAAGAGGTGGAACAGCGATACCCCTTTATTGCTCCAGCGGTGGGTGTGGCGGGTACTGGTGGCCGCTAGGATCCCAAGAAGGATAATTCCATTGGAATGGTATATCAGATTGGGGCATCGGTGGTGGTTGTAGATATCCTCTAAAAAAGTTTTGTCTCTAGTAGTGGTCGTAAAATGGTTGCTGCTGCATCTCCATCCTATGCAACCTGTTGTGGATGGTTTCTTGGTTGGGGAAGAGGAGGCGCTCATTCTGTTAGATTGCTTGTTGATTCTCGAACAGCCAGTTTGTTGTTTCTTGAATTCCCACAAAAGAGGCGGTATGCTGGTGTTGCATCTGCTGAATATCCTGCAGCATTGTATACATCCCATGCATTGAATAGACATCCTCTCCACCTTGAGAGGGTTGTGGTGGCGGTGGCTGGGAAGAAGAGGAAGTTCCATAGTGTCATGGACGCTTTCGTGGAGCAACCCTTCGTCGAAGAGGAGTGGTGGCTTCCTCCTCTTCTTCATCATCGTCGACATCTTAAATTTCCACTTCTTCGGCTTGTTCTTCCTCATCCTCATCCACATCAATGATAGGTCACCTGTAGCTTTGGCCAGACCTGATCTTGAAAGTAGGGTCCGACAGTTCCCTCCTTTGAAAGACTCCTATCACGTGGCAGGTGGCATAGACGGTGCCATGACGGGATTCAACGAGGCCCGCATTCACAAAATGGCTCAAATTGAGCGTGTTCTTGCACTCCGGCTTGGGTATCCCGGACAGATCTAGGCCCAGGTACATTGCAATCGGCGTAATTAGACCCCCAAAATAAATGGGAGCCCTGTGAGAAGTGTTCCTTTTAACCGCCATTATGTGCATGAGGAAGAAATCTCTAAAATTGATGGGTGTCCTCTCCAGCAGACTATAGAGGAAGAACAGGTCTGTCTCTTAAAATTTGCTTTGAGACGGCTTTGATCTTGTAAAGAAGGTGTTGGAGAGAATCTGGTGTAAGATCTTGACAAATGGATGCTCAAAATCAACTATGGAGGCATTGTGCCAGCTGATCGAGTACCCCACTAGTACAGTAACTAGCTTTGCAATGATCGCATCATAATCTGCATTGTGCGCTGGCTGGAGGAGGTCTCTATGGGTCCACTCATAAATCACATTGAACTCATGAAGGGTCATCGTATAGTCCTTGTTGTAGAGGAGGAAAGAAACGCTCCCCTCTTTCCACTCTATGCGTGTCGGTATTAATTCATTGAGAATGACACAAAAGTCCAGAGATGTCATGAACTTGATGACGATCTCCTTGTAAGTGGGCCACCCACTGAAGAATGGATGACCGTCGGCATGGTCACGACACAACCTAGGGGACTCGCTCAATTGTCCCTGCAGCATATAGACCATATTGGCCTCAAAACCTAGATCTTTGATCAACAGTCGGTCTCCATACGGGTTCGGCTCGATGGAGCGCATTCATAGATCCTCGTAAACCTTTTTAACCTCTGGGGATGGGTGGAATAGCCTCGGGCGAGGGACTAATCCTTCTGACAGTGTAGGTAGGGTAGGCGGGCAGCCCTGGATGATGAAGCTCTCGATCTCACCATTGTTGCACGGGCAACGAGTGAGAGAGAAAGAGGTTTAGAAATAGAGCTCGGAGAAGATTTGTCGGTGAAGATCGAAGAAGATGGAGATTTGTAACGTCGATGGAGATGCGCGAGGAAGACCGTCGGTGCAGATTTCTTAAGCTTCCGGGTGCTCAGGGCTGCTAGGCTCGAAGGTGGAAGAGATGGCTTGAGAGTGTGAGATTTGATTAAAGAATTTCACTCCCTTTTATAAGGGTTGGTTGTCGATACTATTTGCGTGTCGATGCCATCGACGGGTTCGTCGATAGCATCGACGGGTAACGGAATCTGTCACTCACTGGTATCAACGGTTCTCAATGGCTGGATGACAGGGGCCCGGATCATCAAAGTGTCGATGGTAGCGACAGGGTGTCGATACCATCGACGGTGCCCTCAGATCGTCGATGAAGACTGTTGATGGAGACACGTGGATCGTTGACGTGTCCATCGATACCATTGACTAGGTGTCGATAGTATCGATACCTGTGAATACTTTTGATCCTCGCGAGGGTTTGGTGGTGCTCTTTCTGATGGTGTGTTGATACCATCGACCAAGGTGTCGATGGTATCGACTTTACTGAGAAAAACCAGTCAAAAAATCTTCAGACATCTCATGACCATCGACAATACGGTCGATACTATCGACCTTTTTTTGTGTCGATCCTCTCTTTTGTTGTTCCCATGTCAATACTATCGACGAGGCCATCGATACCATCGACGAAATGAAATCTCAACAACTGCTTTGCTGTTACAATCTCGATACTAGCGACAAAAGTGTCGATAGTATCGACTTAATCTCAGTCCTGCACACTCAACAAGCACATCAAGGTATCATTTTTACAAACTAACTACAATGGTAATAAACACTAATTGGGAACATGAAAACTAAAGCAAATGAACATGTAATCTACCAAGGTTGGGTTGCCTCCCAACAAGCGCCTTTCTTTAACATCTTAGGCTAGACGATACAGATACCTTAACCTGGGTTGTCAAAGGATGTCTCTAATGATTCACTTGGCAATTTAAATTCAACTCTATCTTTACCAATCCCCAACGTCAAGTAGCATTGCCCAATGGTAGTGATTACATCAGTCATAGCTTGGAACGACCTTCCCAATAACATCTTACATCCTTCCAGCCCATTCATGTCCATTACTACGAAGTCAACATGGAAGATGAATTTGTCAACTTTGACTAGCACATCCTCACATATACCTTTTGGCTTCACAATGGATCCATATGCCAAGTCGATTGTCATGGAAGTTTGTGTTGTCTTCTTCAATCCCAGCTTTTGAAAAGTGGCAAGTGGCATAAGATTAATGCGTGCTCCTGAGTCACACTGTGCCTTTGGAAAATGTTGACCACCTATGGAACATGGGATGTAGAAACATCCTGGATATTTCCTCTCTTTTGGCAGTCTTCCTTGAATTATAGAACTCACTATTTCGTCGACACATAAAACATTTGTATCTATGGTCTGCCATTTCTTGTTGATGATGTCTTTCATGAATCTTCCATATGAAGGAATTTGCTCGATGGCTTCCACCAACGGAATGTTGATGTGGATCTTTTGAAAGATCTCAAGAAATTTCCTGAAGTTCCTTTGCCCATTCCTCAGCTTCAGACTATCCGGGAATGGCACGCTTGGCTCCTTTATGCGCTTGTGTGGTGGTATATATGGAACTTTAGGGGTCTCCTCCCCTAAGCTTGCTTCAATGCCACCGTTTAGGATCAGATTTGGTACATCATATGTGGATGACATGACTTGTGGTTTCTTCTCCGTATTGCTAGTGGCTGCTCCACTCCGAAGTATAGCTTTCACCTGCTCTTCCGGACTAGGAATCTCTTTAGAAATATGAGATGTGGGCACAACAGTGGTGAAATCTTGGAGTGAGATGCATGGCATCCCACATCCTCTTGGAAATCCATATAAGCTGCGAGGGTATGGAACGTTGGGTTTTTCCTCCAAGTCTATACGCATGATACTCTGCTCATGTACCTCCTCAACAAGAAGCTCTGATGCTTTGCATACTGAAATATATTTAACCTATTGATGTAGCTGAGCGGGCTCTTCATTCCCAAATGGTTTTTGTTGAATGATTTGCTTCATCGCAACAACCTCAATTGAAATTTGGGTCATGGTTGTCTCTAGAGTCCTCAGTTGTGCACCATGACTTCGTAGAGTCTGACCAAATTGGTTCAGAAATCCCCCCTGTGACTGAATTTGCTTGTCGAATGTATTCATCAGCTCTTGGTTTTGCTTTAATACTTGATTGAGCAACTCATTGCTCTTTTCCTCTGCACCCGGCTGTGGTTTTTGCTCCGGGTCTTGTAGAAAATTATTTGGATCCTTCCATGAAAATTTCTCATCCTTTCTCCAAGAGTAGTCAATGCTCCTATAGCCATGTTGATGCATATATTTTACATATTCTTCCTCCTCAGACCCACTGCTCTCCTACTCTAAGAGCTTCTTGGCTATTAGGTCCATCTTCTCATTTAATTCTTGAATGGCCTTTGCATCACATGTAACTTTGACCTGTTCTGGTGCATCTCTTTCACCCCAAGACTGCTTCTTGGCCATATTCTTCAAAATTTCTTAACACTTAGAACCTTTGTTATTTAGAAAGAACCATGTTCCAGTTGTGTCTAGAGTACTCCTATCATGTTCATTAAGATCAAAATAAAAAATCTTCGCTTGGGTTTCTAGATCAAACCCATGATGTGGGCATCTTCGCAACATGATATTGAATCTCTCCAAAGCCTCTGAGTATGTCTCGTCGGCCTGTTGTTTGAAGTTATGGATCCTTCTGACAAGATCATTTGTCTTCTCGGGCGGGAAATACCTCTCAAAGAATACTTCTATCATCATGTCCCAAGATTCAACATATTCGTCGTCCAAATTGTATAGCCACTCCCTTGCATTTCCTTCCAGAGATGATGGAAATAGTTTTAGGTAAATGGATTCCTGTGGAAACCTATCCACCTTCACCATGTCACAGTTCTCCACAAACGTGTTGATGTGGGCCACTGGGTCCTCATTTTAAGCCCATGGAAAGCATGTGACTTGACCAACTGGATCAGCCCTGGGTCAATCTTGTAACTAGGTATGTTAATATCATGTTTCTTGATTGGACCCTTCTATGCAGAAGAAGAAGAAGCCTTAATCTTCTCCCATATAGTATGTTCCTCAGCCATTATGAAAACCTCAAATTCTTCTTCAAAGTCTCCGGGTGGTGTATTTATCCGCTTGTCTTCAGATCATAAAGGCGGAACCTCAGGTGTCGACTGTGCGTAGTCTGTACTACGCGTCTTCACCATGCACTAGTACCTGACATGTGGAAAATTGAATAAGTACAATGCTAGATGAATAAAGAATCTGAAACATAGACAATTAATCTCTATAATTAAAATTGCAAATAAAAAGAAAAAGTGGCCTAGAGTGGCCGCTTGCTGCACTCGTAGTGCTGAAATTTACTGTTTCCCCAGCAACAGCGCCAAACACAAGTGTATGTATCGCAAGTGCATGTATTGAAGTAATATAGGCCTTGTGAGGCCTGAGTCAAACTCAGGGAAATGTAAATTGCAATAGACTACTACTAACTACTCATGATCAGCTAGACCGATCAAAAAAGTTGATTGTTGAGTTTAAAATAAAAATAAAAATAAAACAAAAAGAAACAAAAATGAGCAATGATTAAGTGTTTAATTTAATCAAATGGAATGGGAATCCTTAGGGTTACTGTTTCACCGTGAGGTCTCACTGTATGAAATTCTACACAATTAACATAATTCGTTCTCTTTCCCAGATTATGACCCATAGTCAGAATTGCTCGCTTCTGTGATACAATTCACAACCTAGTTCTAGGTCAGTTCCATGCCCGTAGTAACTTATACCCTAGATCTAGGTGCTTTAATTATTTCTCTAAGTATCCACCATTAATTGTACATTACCTTGTCTAAGGAATTTATTGATTAATGTGTTAGTCGTGCCTTTTCAACCACTAATTCTCCTTCAGAAGTAATTAACGGTATTAGAAATTGACTATAGTGATCAAGCATAGAAAAATGCATTGGAAACACGATAACATATCAAGGGAAAGTGAGACAAATTATGATAATCAATATAACATTGTCATACAGCGATTCCCCAAGCTACTCCCGGTCCTAAGGACAATGGGGATTAGCCCAGCATGTTCATCTCAAAGGTACACATGGACAAGAAAGAGCAAGACATGGGGAAACGAGAGAAAATATGATGTAAACCCTAAAACGGAGAAGATTCGGGTGATCCTCGATGCAAGATGCACAATCTGTAGCCTTCCGGCGATGAAATCGTCCGTCAGCGACTATGGAATCTCTTGGGGCGTAGCTCTGGGATTCGTTCTTCGCTCTTCTCCTTTCGGGACTTGTGTGGCTGAGTGCAACGTGATCCTTAGGTCTTGGCCATTTTTCTTAGGTATAGGCATGACTTACGGCTGCCAAAAGATGTCAACCGTTTGATCGTGGCAATTTTGGGCGCAACTCTGATCCGACAACGTCGATACCATTGATGGGGTGTCGATGGTATTGACACCTTAAGGTGCACTTCTGATGCTAAAAACAATGGAATCCATCGCTAGAACCTGGTGAACTCTTGATACTATCGACGGTGCCGTCGATAGTATTGATGGGCTTGACTTAATTCCTACTGAGATGATCTCAAGACTATCAACAACTTTGGTCGATGGTATCGACTTTGATGCTCTCCCTCTGTCCTGGGTACTGACGCCATGTCGATGGTATCGACAGAGTTGTCGATGTTATCGACGGGTCCAGATATACAAAGTACCTGAAACAGAGAGAGGAACACAAATCAAATCCAAAAATTCTGATAATTTATACAAAATAAGATAAAATAAATTGAATTTGATGCATATAGTGATTATAGGATAAAGGAATATGAATCATGCTATTATAGTCATAAAATGACACATAACCACACAAAACAAGTATGAAACCAGCCTATAAATGCGACTCAAATTTATTGCATCAAACTCCCCTAAGCTTGAATCTTGCTCATCCTTGAGCAACAAAACTTAAAATATGATTGAGAGGGTCAACTAAAGAACATAATCATAAAATTGATATCTCAATATGTTTCCCGCCTGCAATTCACATACCGGCCCTTACCAACCACAGAATGACAACTACCCTTAAAGAGACAATAATCATTCATGAGAGATGTCCATCCCAAGATCACGAACACTATTAAGTAAAGCAGTTAATATAATAAAATCCTCAGGTTCAGGCTTGGTGCATCTTGTGATCTCCTATCTACGTTGCTCATTTCCTAACTACCATCTAAATGGAAGCAGATCTCCTAATATACATGAATGAGGAGAATATCATGGGTAGCCTACCACTTAGAGCAACAGGTGAATGGAATGGGTGGCTATGGAAGAAATGGAAGAATAGTACAGTCAATCATGCAAAAACAAAAATGAATGACCTATCATGATGCAAATGCAAATGAAAATGCCCTAATGCTACATTTTCTGTGAAATGATGCATGTACTATCATTCCGTCTCAAAGTGAGATGGAATGTGCTTATTCTTCCTAAAATGTGGGTGAGAACATGTTCCTTTCTCCCTCTTATTCATACTTTTTTTCATTCATTTTTTTCAAGCCCTCATTTTCATAAATGGTAATGGATTATTTGTTGGGCTTCCTTCACATTTTTTCTAACTGGCACATTTGATGCATTCTATTCGGAGGGTATGGAACAAGTTCAACACCTTTCATTTTTCATAAGAACATACAACACATGATGTACAACTATATGCTCAAAAGACACTTCATTATGACAATTATGCAACTAAATGACATGCACCTAAGGATAATGTGCATGTATAACTACTCTATATATTTCTTTTTCCATTTTTATGCAAAACATGCAAAAATAACTATAATGCATGACCTATCTACGTGGGATGCAATCAAAGAGTGAAAGATAGTAATGTGCTCCCAGTTCTTATGGTAGAGAGTGGATGAAATTGTAGTGGATCAGAACACAAGACTTATTGATAGAACCTTCAGATCCAATTATATGTCCCTCCAGACTGACTTGTGTACTAATTAATCAAGGGGTTTCTCTCTCTCTCACTTCAAATAAAAGCCACATTATCATTTTGTTGGTTTAGGCTCAACATCCATATCAATCCTCTTAACATGAACCATACAGATACACAATCGTGTTCATATGTTTTTAAGTTGACCTACCCAATGAGTTTCACAAGCAATGTCCTCAAGTTCTCACAAGACAAACTTACAATTTCTTAAGGATTTTTTTCATTAAAAATCATTTTCTCACAAAGCCCCAAGTGAAACCAAGATGACATACAATTAAATTAGACTCCACTGATTACACTAGATAGATAGTGGATCCTAGAAAACAGTAAATCTAGCAATTGAGAAAACTAAGATAAAGAAAGATGAAAATTGCAAACAAAATAAAATATCAAATAAAATAAAAAGAAAACTAGATAGATGTTGTTCCAGCACTACGAGTGCTGCAAAATAGTAAATCTAGCAATTGAGAAAACTAAGATAAAGAAAGATGAAAATTGTTTCTTTAGGGAAATTTTCATCTTTATTTATCTTATTTTTCTTGATTTCTAGATTTACTATTTTCTAGGATCCACTATCGATCTAGATTTACTCAAATTCACTGCATCAAGAGATATGTGGCTGAGTTTGTGGCTAAGTGTGTGATATGCCAGCATGTTAAGGCTGAGCATCAGAAGCCGACAGGTACGTTACAACCCATGTCGATACCGCAATGGAAATGGGATCATGTAAACATGGATTTTGTAGTTGGTCTTTCGAGGATAGCTAGAAATCATGATTCTATTTGGGGGATAGTGGATATATTGACAAAGTATGCCCATTTCATACCTGTGAAAATGACATATACACTAGAGAAGCTTGCTCAGATGTATGTGGATGAGATAGTGGGCTTGCACAGTGTGCCCACAATGACAGTCTCTGACAGAGGTCCTCAGTTCACGAGTCGTTTTTGGGAACAGTTGCACAGAGCGTTAGGAACGCAGTTGAGGTTCAGTACCACTCTCCATCTGCAAACTGATGGACAGTCTGAAAGGACTATTTAGACTTTGGAGGATCTTCTCTGAGCTTGTGTTTTGCAGTTCCTAGGCAGTTGGGACATGCATCTCAGTTTGATAGAGTTTGCCTACAACAACAGTTACCAACGGAGTATCGACATGGCACCTTATGAGGCTTTATATGGCAGGAAGTGCAAATCTCCTTTATGTTGGTATGAGTCTGACGAGTATTTGCTTTTGGGTCCTGAGTTAGTGCAGCAGATGACAGAGAAGATCAAGGTGATACAGCAACAGTTGAAAGTGGCACATGATAGACATAAGTCGTATGCAGATAATCGTCGATGACCTCTTGAGTTCCAGGTGGGAGACAAGGTGTATCTCAAGGTCTCTCCATGGAAAGGCATGATGAGGTTTGGCCGGAAAGGCAAGTTGGCTCCCAGGTATATGGGGCCATATGTGATGATAGCATGTGTTGGCAAAGTGGCTTACAAGTTAGAGCTACCGCCAGAGTTGCACATGTTTCATCTAGTGTTCCATGTCAGTATGCTGAAGAAAAGTCATCCAGGCACAGAGATAGTGATACATCCAGTTGAGGTTGAACTTGATGAAGATGTTACCTATGAGGAAGGTCCAGTATTGATCCTTGACAGAAGAGTGAAGAAGATGAAGAGAAAGGACCTGGTTCTTGTGAATGTTCTTTGGCATCATCGTGGGGTCAAGGAAGCCACGTGGGAGCTTGAGGAAGAGATTAGGAGGAAGTATACCTCACTTTTCTCTTTGTATTTCGAGGGAGAAATCCTTTTGTAGAGGGTTATGGCTTGTAAGGACCCTGACTTCTGTTTTGGGCTTACCCTGATTGCTTTGCCTAAACCTTGTGTTTAGATGTTTTCTAATCACCTGAAGTTGTAGTTAGGGTCTGTTTATGCTTTGTCGAGAGGTTGAGGTGCAACTTGCAAATTACCCAAGTTTCAATGTTGGTGTGCAAGTTTGTCACATTGAGAGATGTATTTATCTCTCCTTGCATCCTCTAGAGTTGAGACGATGGGTTGGGCACTTTGCTTGAGTTGCTTTGGGCCTTGTTTGAGCTTGTTGAAGCTTAGGCTTGTTGTTGGGCTTTCTTGGGCCTTGTTTGAGCTTGGTGCCGCCTCCTTGCTTGGCGTATCAGGTTAGACCTTGGTGTATCGACCAGGAGGAGTGTTTGGTTGTATCAGGAAGTGGAGTATCGTCCATGGCACCATGTTGGGCGATACACACCCTTCTTGACCAAGCTTCTTTGTGTCACCCTTAGTGACACTTGGTGCTCTTTTCTAAAAAGGTGTCATAGATTGGACAAGTGGTAATTTGGGCGTGCACATGTGGAGCAGCCCTCTAGTGGACGCCCACTTGACCCCCTTGTGTATATACAACCCTTCTTGCTTTCTAGCAGCTCCTTTAGTACCCTGAGTTGCTCTCTTTCCTTTGGTAGCCAAGCTAGGAGTGGAGAAGAGGAAGTGGTGGCCAATACAGCTGTTGATGGACGATATACCTTGCTACCTTGCTCCTTTTCTTCTCTAGTTGGTGAATCCCTTTCTCTCTTCCCTTGGTACCACCTTCTTCCTTGCTTGTTTGGCCATGGAGGTGATAGGTTTCCCTTCTTTTCTTGAGGTGGCCGAGGGTGGTGCTTGGAGCTTTGGGGCTTGGAAGTGTGCTTAAGGCACTTGAATTCATGAAATATAAGAACGTTGTAGAATTAAAAAGTATGTATGGTTTAGATTCATGATGAGGATGATTACACCTAAATTGTGAAATTTTAGGATAATGTGTGGGTACACCATATTTGCTCTTGGAGTGGGATGAATTTTGTAGTTGGTCTATAGTCAAGTGCTTATTTCATCCCATTATGAGGGAGAGAGATTGGGTAGACACATGTTGTGCTCAAAATTGGCATATGAAAATGAATATCTTAATTTGAACTTAATGATATGACCTAGGGTTTGAGGTGTTACCTCACCCCCATGTGAGAATAAATGAATGATAGGTTGGAAACCTAGGTGAAAAAGTAGTCACCAAGGGAAATTGAAAATCATAATTGAAATTGTAATCACTGAGAGATGATATCATGCAAATATTAAGGATGTGAATATACTCTGAATTGAATTCAAGTATCAATCCTAGTTATGATGTGAGGAGTCAAATATAGGGTTGTAGAGTCATAATCACCAAGGTAGAGTCAAGAATTAGTTTAAGATAGTTAACAAGTTGATGTTAAGGATACTAGTGAACCCAAACTATCCACCCGTACATTCTGGACTTAAGAATCAAAAGATAAGATTTTATACACAGTTAAGAAATTATAGAAATATCAATAAGAGAGAGATGAAATTACCAAAAATAGAAAAAGAAGGAATGTTGATCTCTCCGTCATTGATCAGCGTTGGAATCTCATGACTAAATATATCAAGCCCACTAGGTGCATGAGAAAGAGCAGTGGTGACCATTGATCGCTTTCCTTGGTCAACTTTTGACAAAGATCTAGCACTCTAGGTTCTTCAGCCTAGTGGGGAAGGTCCACGAGGCCCTAAT
Source organism: Alisma plantago-aquatica (assembly GCA_963693085.1). Classification (NCBI taxonomy): domain Eukaryota; kingdom Viridiplantae; phylum Streptophyta; class Magnoliopsida; order Alismatales; family Alismataceae; genus Alisma; species Alisma plantago-aquatica. The sequence continues at coordinate 627,511,280 of OY856413.1, read as the reverse complement.
GATGGGTGGTGGAGTTGATCACTTGGGAAAAAGAGGAAGGAGAGGAGGAGAGGGCTTCAAGGTTCAAGAAGTCACTTCTTAGGCACAGGGTGGAGTTGCAAAGTGAATGTAGGTGGTTTTGTAGGGTATGGTCTAGAGTGCAACTACGGTTGTAGACTCAAGGTGTGTGATAGAGGATGGTGAACAGGACCATGGCTCAGTGTGATAGAGCTTGGTGAATAGGCTCATGGCTCGTTGTGATGGACGCATGAATGTGTTCATGGCTCAGGAGCATGGTGAATAGGCCCGTGGCTCAAGGTATGCTAGCACTGAGACCTGTACCAAGGTGGGCTAGAGGAAAGGGTAGCCTGCGGGAGCTGACCCTGTGACTGAGGTCACGTAAGCAAGAGACTGTGGTCCTACTTTGGTTCTTGTGCACTGACCACGAGGGAGATTGTGGATTCTGACTCTTCCATTGACCTTGTATGGCACCGGCTTTGGGTTTCGCAACTGAAGGTTGGATTTGAGCAGTACGACTCACTTCCTCAGGGCATAATAAATCGTAATCCAGCCATATAGTATTTTTACTTAGGGCAAACATGGAACATTGGTTGAGGCCTTGTTTGTATAGTTTCCCTAGTTATATCTTGTAGCTAATTACATGTTCCTCAGATGTTATGATAAGATCCTATAAGACTTGTCTTGTCAATCATGTTCCATATATTATTTGTTTATATGCTTCTTTGGTATCCTGATAAGATGTTATACAAATAGTTCTACTCAGTATGTTGCATATGTGATCTTCTTATATCAGTTACCTACTTTATATGTTCTAGCTCTTCTGAGGTTTTATAGTTTGACGGGGAGTTATGATTCTCGCTAGGACTGTGTGTCTCACCCCGTTGGTTTAAAACCCTTTTTAGGTGGACGTGCTAGACGTGGTGGTAATCATGGTGTTGCAGCTGAGAAGTCAGAAGAATAGTAGAAGGCAAGAGATGGATTTGCTGCTTTTGTGGTTGTTTTGTAGTAGAGTCCTAGAGTCATCCCTATACTCTGAGGTTCTTGGAGGTGTTTTGAAGAAGTTTCACGATGTATAGTTTTTATGGCTTCCTTTTCCTGTTGTTGACCTGGCTAGGTCTGTTTTGTACATAAATAGGTGGTGAACTCTTGTGCTTATGGGTTAGCTAGATCCTATGAGCTGTGGACATGTATCAAGTTTATGTATATTTTTATAACATGTTTCTTAGAAGGATGTGGATCTGGTTGTAATAGTTTCATTCTTATCTGCCTTCCGCAATCAGTTCTAATTAACCCGTGTTTTTGATAATACGATGTTTATGATGGTTCCGCACGTTTTCGCGTGGCATTTCGCTATCTTTGTGATGGCGGGATCTCACAGTCCAGGTGGAGTGTTGTATATCAGTACTCTATTGCAATGGAGTCACACTACACGTAATCACTTATTCACCTGGTAGTCCACCCATTCTCTCGATACATATCTCAGCCCTTTTGGTCTGATATTAGTGCTAAACCCGAAGAGGCATTTCAAGTCCCGAAGCCACCTCCTCTCTCTCTCTCACTCACTCACTCTGTCCAGTCTACTCTCTCCACTAAAACGGTTCCCCATATTCTCATTTATCCCTTCTTGCTAGAATTCAAGCCCTAGATTCGTCCCGCAAGTACTGTACCCAGTCATCTAATTTTATTTTTGGATGCAGTAAGAATTTGGAGTGCTTTTACACACTCATATTTTATTTATTTAAATGCTCATAAACATGAGCATCTTTTATTTTATTTTTGTATTTCTTTTTTTTCTTTTCCCTTGGTGTAGATGCGGCACATGATGATGAGAGTGATGCGGGGAGATATAGATGTGGCCACCCCAAACTTATAGAGGTGGTCATGGCTGATAAGTGCACTTTGGCATCCTTTCATGAGGCAGAGATGTAAGAAGATGGTGAAACAAATGTCACGTCAAAGAGGGATTACTATTGTGGACATCAACATGAGATATCCTACAAAAAAATTACTCCAACAATTTCATCAAGCAATGACACACTACATGAATGAGCAATATTAAAACCACATTTTTATCATGAGTGTGGCAACACATCCCATTATCACACAGATAACGAGGTGTTACGCGAAAACGTGCGGAAATCACCATAACCACAGATTATCAAAAACACGGGTTAATGAAAATCGATTGCGGAAAACTGATAAACTAAGAAACTTATTACATCCCAGTCCATATCCTGTAAGAAAACAGGTTATATAAACATATACATTCCGTTATACGTGTCCATAGCTTAGAACAACAGCTGTCCTTTCATACATGAGTTCATCACCTGTTATATACAATAAGGCCCACATCTGGCCAACAGCAGGATATACAAACATCAACGATCGTTCATCGTAAAACAACGTCAAAACACCACCAAGGACCCGAGAGTACAGGGATGACTCTAGACTCTATCACAAAACATCCAAAACAGCAGCACATCCAACGCTTGCCTTCTACTGATCTTCTTGCTGCTCGTCCGCAACTCCGCGACCACCACCTCGTCTAGCTCGACCACCTAAAAAGGGTGTAAACTAGCGGAGTGAAACAATTGAACATTGTCCCAGCGGGAGGCATAAATCCCCGCCAAAGCTACCAAACCTCACAAGATCATATACATTCAGCAGCTATCTGATAGAAGATATAACAAGAACAGTCTATTGAAATAAGGCTAACTAAACTTACCAGATATATCCAAGTATTACATGTGGGACATGATTAATAAGACAGGATATCCAAATTCAACTACATGTGAGAAACATATGAATAACTGTAATATATAAAGAGAGTAGCTACACAAATAAGGCCACAACCAATGTTTCATGTTTGTCTTAAGTAGTAATTACTAAACGGCTGGATTACATTTTATTATGCCCTGAGGAAGTGAACCGTACCGTTCAAATCCAACCATCGGCTGCGAAGCCCATAACCGGTGCCATACAAGGTCAATGGAAGAGCCGGAATCCACGACCTCACCCCTCGTGATCATTACATGAGAACACAAAGCAGGATCACAGTCTCATGCTCAAGTGGCCTTTAGCCACAGGGTCATCTCCTCAGGCTACCCTTCCTCTAGCCCGCCTTGGTACAGGTCACAGCGCTAGTAAAACTGAGCCACGGGTCTCAACACCGTGCTCTGAGCCATGAACGCATTCATGCTCATCATATCACATATCTGGAGCCATGGGCCATGTTCACCATGCTCATCACATATCCGAGTCTGCAACCGCAGCTGCACTCATTTCCCCTCTCTATTTGAGGCTAGGAGAAACCTCGCATATTCAAAAATATGTGCTCCGGGTTAACCCGCAGGAGAACCCGTTTCACCATCACCCTATCCTAACTGATGATGGATCTATGGCCAGGGCAAACTACATGATAGATTTCACAATGATTAATTAGTATCTTTTAGATGGATTGCAAGATTCAACCAAGTTGTATAACATGCAACTCTAGAAGGAAATAAATAGCATAAACTCAACATTATGTTATTATTGCAATTACATCAACCTGATCCATCTCAAGGATCCAACATCACATGTTATCACTTGGCCTCTTGCCAACCATCTAGATCCACCTCAAGGATCATCACATAACATGGGATCTCAATCCCTCATCACATAGTACCACAGCCTCTCAAGGCTTTCATCATCATTATGGAACATCATTCATAATACACCTGTCATCACAATATTCTCATACAACCATTCCTTATAGTCTTTCATTTGGCTATGCATTACCTGCAAGGTTAGCATCATTCAATAATTGTAAGTTCAACATAAGGACTATGCTCACTACCATGAGATGTCATTTTATATGCTATAATTATCAATTATGTGTTCACTGATGATCATGTATACATGACATATTATTAATTAACTATTTATGTGCTTCACCTTGCCTCAACGTCATGCTAAACATACAAAACTAGCTTTATTATTACAGCTACCATTGTTACTATCATTATCATTAAGTGAGCAAGGAATCACCAAAGTTATCAAGGACATATGTAATTCAAGCTGTTTCCATGATGCAAGGATCCCTCACCAAAGGTATGAAAACCCTCACCAAAAGAAGTGTGTCGGGCAAGGCTCACTAACACAGTATCGGGCAATTCTTCCCTCACCCAAAGCTCATCAACCAAAGGCCAACACACAAGCCATCTCACTACTAAGGAAACCCGCGTGCAGCAGTGCAAAGTGCACCTAGGCGTGCAGGCTATCGGGCGTGCAAAGTGTATCGGCGTGCAGGGCACTGTCGGGCGTGCAGGGTGCATCGGGCGTGCAACTGATGCTGGGCGAGCAGAGGGATATTGGATGAGCAAAGGGATGCCGGGCAAGCAGAGTGTGTCGGGCAACACTGGCTGATGCCGGGCGAGCAGGGTGCGTCGGGTGAGCAAAGTGTATCGGGCGAGCAGGGTTGTCAAGCGAGCAGGATGGTGTGTCGCTCGTGCGCCAAAGACTATCCGTGCAAGGCATCACTATCGGGCGAGCAAGCCTACCGGGCGAGCAGCTCCAAGTGGGCAGCCTGCCGTGCAGCTAAGGTTTGACTTGCGCGCCCCACATAGAGCAGAGCTCTCAACCGATTCAGAGTGAGCAGGTCGTGCAAGGGGAAAACTAGAGCAAGGGGACTGTCGGGCAGCACCTCCTCAAGCACCAAACACCCAAGATACATCTCAACAAGGTCATCTAAACGAGCTCACCTTCTTGTCCAAGGTGAGAAGAGAGTCTTGCTCAAGCCACTAAGTCATAAGCTCACCTCAAACGACTAGGAAAGAGGGGTATTGCTCATGGCATTAGGACCCAACTCACTCTTCTAGACCAAGGGGAGAAAGGAGTGTTGCTCCCTAAACCCTAACTCACATGGATTGGCCAACATGGCAATTAAGCAAGAACTAAGCTACTCACATACATATAAGCAAGATTATGGAATCAACATATATGAAAAGAGAGTAGAGTAGCTAGGGTTAGAATTATGCAACCCGCCTTAAGCTCCAAGCTCTAAGGAAGAAGAAGAACTCCAAGCTCCACACACCACCAAGCAAAGAGGATAAAGAGCTCCAAGGATATCGACCACCAAAGCTCCTCCAAGGGTGTGTCATCCTCCAAGCTACTCCTTCAAGGGTGTATCGGCCACCCCTCTTCTTCTTCAAGGGTGTGTCGGCCACCAAGAAAGGGAAAGAGGGAGTGTGTCGTCCACCCAAAGAGGGAGAGGAACCAAAGGGACCTTAAGCTAAGGAAGGAACCATCTTTATAGAAAGAAAGGGAGGAGAAAACAAGGTTGATCCATGCTAGGTGTCGTCCACCCAAGGGACACTTGTCCTAGGGTTCAGGCCAACACTCTAGCAAACCATGTGACACTTGTCCAAGATGTGCACCAAGTGTCCACCAAACAAGACCAAGCACCATGGGCGACACACCAAGCTTGCACTAGGGCAACACACCTCCTTGTTGGCCGACACAACCACCCTAGGTCGACACACACCTCACTGGGCCGATACAAGGCTCAACCAAGCCCAAACAAGGCACCTCAAGGCCCAAACAAGCTCAACAAAGGCCCAAAGAGCTCAAGCAACAAGCCCAAGCCTTCCTCTCAACCCTAGAGGAAGCAAAGAGAGAGACGAACACCTCACAAGGTGGTAAACTTGCTCACAAAACCCTAAACTTGGGTATTTGCAAGTAGCACCTCCAACTCTCAACAAAGCACAACCAAACCCTAATCACCACTAAAGGTGATTAGCAGGCACCAAAACACCAGGGTTAAGCAAAGCAAACAGGGTAAGCCTTAAACGAAGGTCAGGGTCCTTACAAACTAACCCCCTTTAAGGGATTTCATCCCCCAAATCTACAGAGAAAAGCGAGGGATACTTCCTCCTCATCTCTTCCTCAAGCTCCCACGTGGCTTCCTCAACGCCATGACGCTGCCAAAGAACTTTCACAAGAACCATGTCCTTCCTCTTCAGCTTCTTAACTCTTCTGTCAAGAATCACCACAAGACCTTCCTCATAGGTTGCATCTTCATCAAGCTCAACTTCAACTGGCTGTATTACTGTACCTGAATCCGGATGACTTTTCTTTAGCATACTGACATGAAACACGGGATGTAACCTATGCAACTCTGGAGGCAACTCTATCTCGTAAGCTACCTTGCCAACACGTGCTATCACTGGGTAAGGCCCCATATACCTAGGTGCCAACTTACCCTTTTGGGCAAACCTTAGCACACCTTTCCAAGGCGAGACTTTAAGATATACCTTGTCTCCTACCTGGAACTCCAAAGGTCGTCGGTGATTGTCTGCATAAGAGTTCTGCCTGTCCTGTGCCACTTTCAACTGTTGTTGTATCACTTTGATCTTATCTGTCGTCTGCTGAACTAACTCAGGACCCAAAAGTTGATACTCACCAGACTCATACCAACACAAAGGAGATCTGCACTTCCTTGCATACAAAGCTTCATAAGGAGCCATGTCGATGCTTCGCTGATAACTATTGTTGTAGGCAAACTCTATCAAACTCAGATGCACATCCCAACTGTCTGGGAACTGCAAAACACAAGATCGAAGAAGATCTTCCAAAATCTGAATAGTCCTCTCCGACAGTCCATCTGTCTACAGGTGGAAGGCGGTACTGAACTTCAACTGCGTTCCCAACGCTTTGTGCAACTGCTCCCAAAAATGACTCGTGAACTGAGGGCCTCTATCAGAAACTATCGTCGCTGGCATACCATGCAAACATACTATCTCGTCCACGTACACTCTAGCGAGTTTCTCAACTGTATACGTCATCTTCACCGGTAGGAAATGGGCAGACTTCGTCAATCTGTCCACTATCACCCAAATGGAATCATGATTCCTAGTTGTCTTGGGTAGACCAACTACGAAATCCATGGTTATATGATCCCATTTCCACTGCGGTATCGTCAAAGGTTGCAACATACCTGCTGGCCTCTGATGCTTAGCCTTCACTTGCTGACAAACCGCACATCTTGCCACGAACTCAGCTACATCTTTCTTCAAGCCTAGCCACCAGTACAAGTCCTTCAGACTATGATACATCTTGTTGACACCTGGATGCATAGCATACATCGATGTGTGTGCTTCCTCAAGAACCAACTTCCTTAGCTCATCAACATCCAGAACCACCATCCTATCACGATAGCAAACTAGTCCATCCTCGGACTCATGAAACCCATCACGCTTGTCGCTACCGAACTCTGACCTGATCAACTGTACTGCATCATCAGTCTGTTGTGCATCCTTGATCTGCTGTCTCAACGTAGGTTTGACTTGCATTTGTGCGAGAAGACCAGATAACAAGGAAACTTCCATCTGCACATTCATCTGTCGCAGAGAGACAAACATATCTCGCCTATGGCATAACAAAGAACTCAGCTGTGCCTTCTTGAAAGAAAAAGAAGACTTTCGACTAAGCGCATCTGCTACCACATTCGTCTTACCAGGATGATACTCGATAGTGCAGTCGTAATCATTGATCAACTCCAACCATCGTCGCTGTCGCATGTTCAACTCGTGCTGCGTAAAGATATACTTCAGATTCTTATGATCCGTAAAAATCTGACATGCTTCCCCATACAGATAGTGTCTCCAAGTCATTAACGCATGAACCACTGCCGCCAGCTCCAAATCATGAGTCGGATAGTTCTCCTCATGCTTCTTGAGTTGTCGCGAGGCAAAAGAAACCACGTGATCTTCTTGCATCAGCACACAACCTAAACCTTTCTTGGAAGCATCACAGAAAACAACATAACCTTTCCCCGGTTCTGGCAAGATCAACACTGAAGCATTGGTCAGCTTCTCCTTCAAACTCTGGAAAGCTTGCTGACATCAATCATCCCAAATAAAAAGGTACATCTTTTCTCATCAACTTTGTCATCGGCAAGGCGATCACACTCAAGTCCTTGATAAACCTCCGGTAGTATCGTGCTAAACTAAGGAAAATGCGAACTTCTGTCGGCGTCTTTGGTTGTTCCCATTCTGCAACGGATTCTACCTTCTTCGGATCTACCTTGACTCCTTCAGCGTATATCACATGACCCAAGAAAGCCACCTCTTCCAACCAGAACTCACACTTACTGAACTTAGCATATAACTGATGTTGGCTAAGAAGAGTCAACGCTCGACGAAGATGTTGCTCATGCTCTAGCCTGTCCCGACTATAGCTCAAGATGTCATCTATAAAGACTACAATAAACTGATCTAAGAACGGACGGAACACTATGTTCATCAGGTCCATGAAAGCAGCAGGTGCATTGGTTAACCCGAACGGCATAACCACAAACTCGAAATGACCATACCTAGTCCTGAAAGTTGACTTTGGTATGTCATCCGCTTTTATCCTCAACTGATGATATCTGGACCGTAGATCGATCTTTGAAAACACGGTAGCACCACGCAACTGATCAAACAAGTCATCTATCCTTGGGAACGGGTACTTGTTCTTGATCGTGACCTTGTTCAACTGTCGGTAGTCTATACACAACCACATCGAACCATCCTTCTTTTTGACAAACAACACGGGAGCACCCCAAGGCGACGTACTTGGTCGGATAAAACCCTTGTCCGGCAACTCTTGTAACTGCTTCTTCAGCTCTGCCATCTCAACTGGAGCCATTCTATAGGGTGTCTATGCAACTGGTTGCGTTCCTAGTACCAAATTGATCTCAAAATCAATCTCTCGGGGTGGGGGAACACCAGGAAACTCCTCAGGAAACACGTCTGCAAACTCACGAACAACTGGCACCTCCTCGAGGCTAGGACCTTTGGCCTTGGCAGCCACAACGGTATCCACCACATGAGCTAGGAAAGCCTCGCATCCTTGTCGCAACAACCTATCTGCCACCATAGCTGATACCAGACACGTCGGAAGAATCTTCCTATCTCCTTGGAAGATCCACTTCTTTCCAGCATCATCAAACACTGCCTGCTTGGAACCACAGTCCAAAACAACTTTATACCTCTCTAGGGTATCCATCCCAAGGATAACATTGAAACCATGCATATCAAGTGGTATAAGATCCACTTGGATGTGGTGTCCCGAGAAAGACAAGACACAAGATGGACACTCTTCTCGAAGCAAAGAGGAACCATCAAGAGGGGTTTCTAACAACAAGCTATCCTTCTTACTACTAACAGGTAAATGACAGTTCTCAAGCATATTATAGGCGATAAAAGAGTGCGTAGCACCCGAGTCAACCAGAATAGATATAAAGCAAGAAGAAGACATATCAGAATGAAATAACTCCATCTGACCTGTCACTACTCGTGGGTTGACTATCGCCTCCGGCTGATTCATAGCATAGAATCGAGCCATTGCTTGTTGTCCACGACCTATGCTTCCTTGAGCAGACGATCCAGCCTGAGACGCTTGACTGCGTCCACGTCCTCTGCTACCACTAGGATGTGGTCTTTCTGACCCCTGAAGGTTCTGCCTCAGCTGTTGGGTTACTTCATCATCTTTGTAGGGACAACTCAACTTAACATGCCCTATCTGACCGCAGGCATAGCATGTCCTACTATCAACTCGTGGCCTAGATGGCCCTGTCACTGCCACAGAAGCCGAACTTTGTGCCTTATATGGTGAAGAAACATAACCTCTTCCTTTACTCGGAGACCACTGAGACGGTCCTCCAGAACCTCTCATCGCTGACGGTGCTGAAAACCTATGCTTCTTGAAGCCACCAAACCTCTGACCCTAAAACTGAGCAGGTCTCTTCTTAGCCATAGACTCTCTCTTCTCCTTAACAGATCGTTCAATCCTCCAGACATATTTCACAAACGTCGCAAACCGTTCCCAGGTCTCCAACGCAGAAACCGATGTTGTCATCTCAGCACTCAGACCCTTCTCGAAACGTCTGATCCGTTCCTCATCTGTCGCCACCATGTGAGGACAAAACCTCAACAGATCCATAAACTTGGCTTCATACTCGATGATGTTCATCGTTCCCTCCCGTAAACTCTCAAACTGACAGATCTTTTCATCCAGATACGTCTTGGGAAAGTATCTGGTGACCAACTCGCACCGGGAAACTTCCCAACAGATCACCTCACCAGGCCGCTTCTCTTCCTCGATGGTCCACCAGTGACCAGAACTACCTTTCAAAAGGTAGACATCGTGCTTTACTTTGTCTGCTTCGGGATGTCAAGGATCCAGAAAGCCTTCTCAAGACTTGTCAGCCACAGATCTGCATCCACTGGATCAGCCGTTCCAGCATAATCTGAAGCTCCGACTTGGCGAAGCCGCTCAAAGGTCTTCCCAATACCTGATGCTTCTCCATGGGGAACCTGTGCTCGTGGAGGAGGCACTGGTAACCGCTCAACCATGAGATTCATCATAGCCATCATCTGCCCCATAAGCTGTTGGTAGGCAGGATGTTGAAGGATGGTTGGGTCAGGTTGGGGGACCTCAGGCACCCGATCTTCATGTGCCTGTCCTACTGCTCCATCAACGGATGCAGCATCGCTGTGCTCAGCAGTGTGTTCTTCATGGTTTCCAGACATCTTGACTTTTCTTCCGCTGAGGGCAGAAGATTTCTATGAGAAAATCTGGAAAACACATAAGAACAAACACAACCTAGTCCTAGATCCCTGTAGACTCAGCGAACCTAAAGCTCTGATACCATAACTTGTGGCAACACATCCCATTATCACACAGATAACGAGGTGTTACGCGAAAACGTGCGGAAATCACCATAACCACAGATTATCGAAAACACGGGTTAATTAAAACTGATTGCGGAAAACTGATAAACTAAGAAACTTATTACATCCCAGTCCACATCGTGCAAGAAAATAGGTTATATAAACATATACATTTCATGATATGTGTCCATAGCTTAGAACAACAGTTGTCCTTTCATAACATGAGTTCATCACATGTTATATACAATAAGGCCCACATCTGGCCAGCAACAGGATATACAAACATTAATGATCGTTCATCGTAAAACAACGTCAAAACACCGCCAAGGACCCGAGAGTATAGGGATAACTCTAGACTCTATCACAAAACATCCAAAATAGTAGCACATCCAACGCTTGCCTTCTATTGATCTTCTTGCTACTCGGCTGCAACTCCGCGACCACCACCTCGTCTAGCTCGACCACCTAAAAAGGGTGCAAACCAGCGGAGTGAGACAATTGAACATTGTCCCAGCGGGAGGCATAACTCCCCACCAAAGCTACCAAACCTCACAAGATCATATACATTCAGCAGCTATCTGATAGAAGATATAACAAGAACAGTCTATTGAAATAAGGCTAACTAAACTTACTAGATATATCCAAGTATTACATGTGGGACATGATTAAAAAGACAAGATATCCAAATTCAACTACATGTGAGAAACATATGAATAACTGTAATATATAAAGAGAGTAGCTACACAAACAAGGCCTCAACCAATGTTGCATGTTTGTCTTAAGCAGTAATTACTAAACGGCAGGATTACATTTTATTATGCCCTGAGGAAGTGAACCGTACCGTTCAAATCCAACCATCGGTTGTGAAGCCCATAACCGGTGCCATACAAGGTCAATGGAAGAGCCGGAATCCACGACCTCACCCCTCGTGGTCAGTACACGAAAACACAAAGCAGGACCACAGTCTCATGCTCAAGTGGCCTTTAGCCACAGGGTCATCTCCTCAGGCTACCCTTCCTCTAGCCCACCTTGGTACAGGTCACGGCGCTAGTAAAACCGAGCCACGGGTCTCAACACCGTGCTCTGAGCCATGAACGCATTCATGCTCATCATATCACATATTTGGAGCCATGGGCCATGTTCACCATGCTCATCACATATCTGAGTCTGCAACCGTAGCTGCACTCATTTCACCTCTCTATTTGAGGCTAGGAGAAACCTCGCATATTCAAAAATATGCGCTCAGGGTTAACCCGCAGGAGAACCTGTTTCACCATCACCCTATCCTGACTGATGATGGATCTATGGCCAGGGCAAACTACATGATATATTTCATTGTGATTAATTAGTATCTTTTAGATGGATTGCAAGATTCAACCAAGTTGTATAATGTGGCAACACATCCCATTATCATACAGATAACGAGGTGTTACGCGAAAACGTGCGGAAATCACCATAACCACAGATTAATGAAAACACGGGTTAATTAAAACTGATTGCGGAAAACTGATAAACTGTGAAACTATTACATTCCAGTCCTCATCATGCACAGAAACATGTTATATATATACACATGAGATCTGATATGTGTCCACAGCTTCAAGGAATAGTTGTTCATCCATCACATGAGTTCACCACCTGTTCATTTACATATAGGCCCACATCCGGCCAACAGCAGGATATACAAACATTATCGATCGTTCATCGTGAAACAACGTCAAAACACTGCCAAGGACCTGAGAGTACAGGGATGACTCTGGACTCTACTACAAAACATCCAAAACAGCAGCATATCCATCGCTTGCATTATCCTGCTCGTCAGGCTGCTCGACCGCAACACCACGACCACCACCGCGTCTAGCTCGACCACCTAAAAAGGGTGTAAACCAGCAGGGTGAGACAATTGAACATTGTCCCAGCGGGAAACCTAACTTCCTCACTGCAGTTTCAGAACTTCAGGAAGATAAAGCTATGACAGAAGATAATTAATAACATGTATAATGAGGACAATCTATATAAAGCAAAGCTATTCTTACCGACAAGCTTACCAGCTGTACAAAAGCATATAACCAATATCTCTCAATGGAACATGATTGACAAGATAAGGTATATCACTATGTAACATGATTATCAGAACAAGATATATTGTCACATAACCTGAGGAATATAGAAGTAACCACAAGATATAACAGATTAACCACATAATCAAGGCCTTAACCAATGTTCTGTATTTTGCCTTAGTAATAATTATATGACAGCATTACATATTGTATTATACCCTAAGGAAAAGAACCGTACTATTACTGGCACATCATGCAAATGTACCATCTCATCCATATACACTCTAGCGAGTTTCTCAGCTGTATACGTCGTCTTCACCGGTAGGAAATGGGCAGACTTCGTCAATCTGTCCACTATCACCCAAATGGAATCATGATTCCTAGTTGTCTTGGGTATACCAACTACAAAATCCATGGTTATATGATCCCATTTCCACTGTGGTATCGGCAAAGGTTGCAACGTACCTGCCGGTCTCTGACGTTCATCCTTCACTTACTGAAAAACCTCACTTATTCAACCTATCAACATTCGGAACAACCATCCTATTACGATAACAGACTAGCCCATTCTCGGGCTCATGGAACCCATCACGCTCTCCGTTGCCGAACTCTGATCTGATCAACTGTATTGCATCCTTTAATCGTTTGGAAAGGTTCACTTAGCTGAACTCTATTTAATTTGGAATGCTCACTTAGCTTTTCCTCTATATTGGGAATGTTCACGCAACTCTTCCCGAGTAGGATTGTTCACTTAGCTCTTTCCTATTTAGTTGAGAATGTTCACTTAGCTTTTCTCTCTTTAATTGGGAATGCTCACTTAGCTTTTCCCATTTAATTGAGAATGTTCACTTAGCTCTTCACATTTATTTGAGAATGTTAACTTAGCTTTTCTCATTCATTTGAGAATGTTCACTTAGCTTTTCTCATTCATTTGAGAATGTTCACTTAGCTTTTCTCATTTATTTGAGAATGTTCACTTAGCTTTTCTCATTCATTTGAGAATGTTCACTTAGCTTTTCTCATTTATTTGAGAATGTTCACTTAGCTTTTCTCATTCATTTGAGAATGTTCACTTAGCTTTTCTCATTTATTTGAGAATGTTCACTTAGCTTTTCACATTTATTTGAGTTATACTCTCTAGATTGTTTCAAAATGATTACCTGATCAGTGTAATCAGATAGATAACAATCTAAGAGTTCCATACTTGCCTTATCTACAATAAGAGTTCCATACTTGCCTTATCTACAATAATCATATACCTGGCCAGGGTATACAAGTACTGAGATTAGGTAGTATGCACCCTATTTTCCATCCTACCCCACACTTTTCATATCAGTATTCACACAGAGCTTTTCATTCTAGGATTTTCTTCAGGCATTACTTCTATATCTCATCTTTTATCACAAAGATAAGAGAGATTACAGAGCATTTTAAGGAATATTTAGAGAAATGTAAATTTTCTTCTTCCTTGTGTCCTTATAGGACTGGTTAGAGGAAGTTCAAAAACATCTACTTTCTTATTTTTATCACACAGAATTAGAAAATGGAACATCAGAATGAGTCTATTATATCTGACATGTCTAGAACGTTCGTCCACGCCCTCGATCATTACTAGGAAACTACCTTCCTTGAGAGCCCTGCTGACTCTGCCCCTGGGGTTGTGTCGTCGTCATATTCCCGTCTGGACAATCTTTTACTAGATGTCCCGGTTGTCTACATTGATAACAGATCCTGGGTGCAAGATAGGGTCTGTGAGATCCAGTTACCGATGTCGATGCTATGTCGGGGGATCCACTTGGAATGTTACTACGATCCCTACCTCCACTCATCGTCCTTTGCGTCTGGTTATGGAATCTTGATGGTACTGACGATGTAGAAAATGTCGGCTTCTTGAAGCTTCCAGACCTTTGTCCTTGAGACTGAGCAGGTCTTTGGTGAGGCATGGATTCTCTTTTCTCCCTTACTGACCCATCGATCCTTCGAACAGATTCCACAAACGTAGCAAACTGCTCCCGGTTTTCCAACGCAGAAACATGTGTTTTCAACTCCGCACTCAGACCTTTTTCAAAGTATCTGATCCGCTCCTCATCCGTCGCTGCCATATGAGGACAAAACCTCAACAGATCCATGAACTTGGCTTCATACTCGGTGATGTTCATCGTTTCTTGTTGCAACTTCTCAAACTGTCTAATCTTCTCATCCAGATACGTCTTTGGAAAGTATTTGTTGACAAACTCGCGCCGTAACATTTCCCAACAGATCACCTCACATGGCCGCTTCTCCTCCTCGATGGTCCACCAGTGACCAGCACTACCCTTCAGGAGGTAGACCGCATGTTTTACCTTGTCTGCTTCGGGGATGTCAAGGATCCGAAAAGCCTTCTCAAGACTTGTCAGCCACAGATCTGCATCCGCTGGATCAGCTGTGCCTGCATAATCCAAAGCTCCAACTCGGCGAAGTTGCTCGAAGGTCTTCCCAATACCCAATGCTTCTCCATGGGGAACCTATGCTCGCGAAGGGGGCACTGGTAATCGCTCAACCATGAGATTCATCGTAGCCATTAACTGCCCCATAAGCTATTGGTAAGCAGGATGTTCAAGTATGGCTGGGTTAAATTGGGGAACCTCAGGCACCCGATCTTCATGTGCCTGTCCTCCAGCTCCAACAACTGATGCAACATCACTAAGCTCAGGAGCATGTTCTTCATGGTTTCTAGACATCTTGTCCTTTCTTCCGCTGAGGGCAGAAGATTTTTGTAAGAAGACCTGGAAAACTCATAAGAATAGACTCAACCTAGTCCTAAATCCCTGTAGACTCAGCGAACCTAGAGCTCTGATACCAAACTTGTGGCAACACATCCCATTATCATACTAATAACGAGGTGTTACGCGAAAACGTGCGGAAATCACCATAACCACAGATTAACAAAACATGGGTTAATTAAAACCGATTGCGGAAAACTGATAAACTGTGAAACTATTACATTCCAGTCCTCATCCTGCACAGAAACATGTTATATATATATATATTATATATATATATATATATATATATATATATATATATATATATATATATATATATATATATATATATATACGAGATCTGATACGTGTCCACAGCTTCAAGGAATAGTTGTTCATCCATCACATGAGTTCACCACCTGTTCATATACATAAAGGCCCACATCCGGCCAACAGCAGGATATACAAACATTATCGATCGTTCATCGTGAAACAATGTCAAAACACTGCCAAGGACCTGAGAGTATAGGGATGACTTTAGACTCTACTACAAAACATCCAAAACAGCAGCATATCCATCGCTTGCCTTCTACTGCTCGTCAGGCTGCTCGACCGCAACACCACGACCACCACCGCGTCTAGCTCGACCACCCAAAAAGGGTGTAAACCAGGGGGGTGAGACAATTGAACATTGTCCCAGCGGGAAATATAACTTCCTCACCGCAGTTTCAGAACTTCAGGAAGATAAACCTATGACAACATATAATTAATAATAGGTATAATGAGAACAATCTATATAAAGCAAAGCTATTCTTACCGACAAGCTTACCAGCTGTACAAAAGCATATAACCAATATCTCTCAATGGAACATGATTGACAAGATAAGGTATATCACTATGTAACATGATTATCAGAACAAGATATATTGTCACATAACCTGAGGAATATAGAAGTAACCACAAGATATAACAGATTAACCACATAATCGAGGCATTAACCAATGTTCTGTATTTTGCCTTAGTAATAATTATATGACATCATTACGTATTGTATTATACCCTAAGGAAAAGAATCGTACTCTGAGCCATGAACATATTCATGCTCATTATAACACACATCCTGATCCATGGTCCTGTTCACCATGCTCATCACATCACCTGTCCTGAGCCATGGGCCTGTTCACCATGGTCATCACATCACCTGTCCTGAGCCATGGGCCCGTTCATCATGCTCATCACATCACCTGTCCTGAGCCATGGCCCTGTTCACCATTCTCATCACATAGTTGGGTTACGAACCTGAATCCACACCCTAGAGTCTACAACCAAAGTTGCACTCTTACCTCCTTACTATCATGCAACCTCGCATATTCAACGATATGCGTTTCGGGTTAACCCGTAGGCAAACCCATTTACCATCATCAGCTACCGACTATGATGAATCTACGATCAGGGAAACTACATGATATGATTCTACTAGGATTATTTAGAATCTATGTAAGATATAATAGAAAGTAAATGAATATGAACTCACCATTATGTTATTATTGTAATCGCATCTACCTGATCCCTCTCAAGGATCATCACAAACCATGGGATCTCAATCCCTCGTTATGTATTGTCACTGCCTCTCAAGACTCACATTGGTATCATGGGACAAACACCTCATACATGTAACCTATTCAACAAGAGTAATTATTATTGTAATGTATTCATCACATATGTCTCACAACCTATTCATGGCTAGGCATCACCTGCATGGTTAGAGTATTCAACAATTGTAAGTTCAACATAAGGACTATGCTCACTACCATGAGATGTCATTTAAGATGCTATAATTATCAATTATACGTTCAGTGATGATCATGTGTACATGACATATTATTAAGTAACTATTTATGTGCTTCACCTTGCCTCAACGTCATGCTAAACATACAAAACTAGCATTATTATTACTGCTACCATTGTTACTATCATTATCATTAAGTGAGCAAGGAATCACCAAAGTTATCAAGGACATATGTAATTCAAGCTGTTTCCATGATGCAAGGATCCCTCACCAAAGGTATCAAAACCCTCACCAATAGAAGTGTGTCGGGCAAGGCTCACTAACACAGTATCGGGCAATTCTGTCCTCACCCAAAGTTCATCAACCAAAGGCCAACACAAGAGCCATCTCACTACTAAGGCAACCCGCGTGCAGTAGTGCAACATGCACCTAGGCGTGCAAAGTGTATCGGCGTGCAGTGCACTGTCGGGCATGCAGGGTGCATCGGGCGTGCAACTGATGCCGGGCGAGCAGAGTGTGTCGGGCGACACTGGCTGATGCCGGGCGAGCAGTGACACCGGGCGAGCAGGGTGCGTCGGGTGAGCAAAGTGTATCGGGCGAGCAGGGTTGTCAAGCGAGCAGGATGGTGTGTCGCTCGCGCGCCAAAGACTATACGTGCAAGGCATCACTATCGGGCGAGCAAGCCTACCGGGCGAGTAGCTCCAAGCGGGCAGCCTGCCGTGCAGCTAAGGTTTGGCTCACGCGCCCCACACAGAGCAGAGCTCGCAACCAAAACAAAGTGAGCCGTCCGTGCAAGGTAAAACTAGAGCAAGGGGACTGTCGGGCAGCACCTCCTCAGGCACCAAAACACCAGGGTTAAGCAAAGCAAATAGGGTAAGCCTTAAACGAAGGTCAGGGTCCTTACATATAACATGCAACTATAGAAGGAAATAAACATCATAAACTCAACATTATGTTATTATTTACATCAACCTGGTCCATCTCAAGGATCCAACATCACATGTTATCACTTGACCTCTTGCCAACCATCTAGATCCACCTCAAGGATCATCACATAACATGGGATCTCAATCCCTCATCACATAGTGCCACAACCTCTCAAGGCTTTCATCATCATTATGGAACATCATTCATAATACACCTGTCATCACAGTATTCTCATACAACCATTCCTTATTGCCTTTCATTTGGCTATGCATTACCTGCAAGGTTAGCATCATTCAATAATTGTAAGTTAAACATAAGGACTATGCTCACTACCATGAGGTGTCATTTAAGATGCTATAATTATCAATTATACGTTCACTGATGATCATGTATACATGACATATTATTAAGTAACTATTTATGTGCTTCACCTTGCCTCAACGTCATGCTAAACATACAAAACTAGCATTATTATTACTGCTACCATTGTTACTATCATTATCATTAAGTGAGCAAGGAATCACCAAAGTTATCAAGGACATATGTAATTCAAGTTGTTTCCATGATGCAAGGATCCCTCACCAAAGGTATCAAAACCCTCACCAAAAGAAGTGTGTCGGGCAAGGCTCACTAGCACAGTATCGGACAATTCTGCCCTCACCCAAAGCTCATCAACCAAAGGCCAACACACAAGCCATCTCACTACTAAGGCAACCCGCGTGCGGCAGTGCAACGTGCACCTAGGCGTGCAGGCTATCAGGTGTGCAAAGTGTATCCGCGTGCAGGGCATTGTCGGGCGTGCAGGGTGCATCGGGTGTGCAACTGATGCCGGGCAAGAAGAGGGATGTTGGGCGAGCAGAGTGTGTCGGGCGACACTGGCTGATGTCGGGCGAGCACGGACACTGGGCGAGTAGGGTGCGTCGGGTGAGCAAAGTGTATCGGGCGAGCAGGGTTGTCAAGCGAGCTGGATGGTGTGTCGCTCGCGCGCCAAAGACTATCCGTGCAAGGCATCACTGTCGCAGCTCCAAGCGGGCAGTCTGCCGTGCAGCTAAGGTTTGGCTTGCGCGCCCCACACAGAGCAGAGCTCTCAACCGATTCAGAGTGAGCAGGACGTGCAAGGGGAAAACTAGAGCAAGGGGACTTTCAGGCAGCACCTCCTCAAGCACCAAACACCCAAGATACATCTCAACAAGGTCATCTAAATGAGCTCACCTTCTTGTCCAAGGTGAGAAGAGAGTCTTGCTCAAGCCACTAAGTCATAAGCTCACCTCAAACGACTAGGAAAGAGGGGTATTTCTCATGGCATTAGGACCCAACTCACTCTTCTAGACCAAGGGGAGAAAGGAGTGTTGCTCCCTAAACCCTAAATCACATGGATCGGCCAACATGACAACTAAGCAAGAACTAAGCTACTCACATACATATAAGTAAGATTATGGAATCAACATATATGAAAAGAGAGTAGAGTAGCTAGGGTTAGATTTATGCAACCCGCCTTAAGCTCCAAGCTTTAAGGAAGAAGAAGAACTCCAAGCTCCACGGACCACCAAGCAAAGAGGATGGATAGCTCCAAGGGATATCGACCACCAAAGCTCCTCCAAGGGTGTGTCGTCCTCCAAGCTACTCCTTCAAGGGTGTATCGGCCACCACTTTTCTTCTTCAAGGGTGTGTCGGCCACCAAGCAAGGGAAAGAGGGAGTGTGTCGTGCACAAGAGGGAGAGGAACCAAAGGGACCTTAAGCTAAGGAAGGAACCATATTTATAGAAAGAAAGGGAGGAGAAAACAAGGTTGATCCATGCTAGGTGTCATCCACCCAAGGGACACTTGTCCTAGGGTTCAAGCCAACACTCTAGCAAACCATGTGACACTTGTCCAAGATGTGCACCAAGTGTCCACCAAACAAGACCAAGCACCATGGGCGACACACCAAGCTTGCACTAGGGCGACACACCTCCTTGTTGGCCGACACAACCACCGTAGGTCGACACACACCTCACTAGGCCGATACAAGGCTCAACCAAGCCCAAACAAGGCACCTCAAGGCCCAAACAAGCTCAACAAAGGCCCAAAGAGCTCAAGAAACAAGCCCAAGCCTTCCTCTCAACCCTAGAGGAAGCAAAGAGAGAGAAGAACACCTCACAAGGTGGTAAACTTGCTCACAAAACCTTAAACTTGGGTATTTTGCAAGTAGCACCTCCAACTCTCAACAAAGCACAACCAAACTCTAATCACCACTAAAGGTGATTAGCAGGCACCAAAACACCAGGGTTAAGCAAAGCAAACAGGGTAAGACTTAAACGAAGGTCAGGGTCCTTACAATGAGATTCTACAAAACTCGATGTGCTTGTGGCTTTCTCAATCACAATTCAACCAAACAATTCACAAGCATGAGAGAGGTGACACACGTAAAAATTCAAGATTGAGGCCATTTAGTAATAAATCGTGATAATTCACTTGCATTTGTCAAAGGTCATCATTTTCAATCCAAAAAATAGAGATTGGGTCAAAACACATTTTTAGGCAAGAAGTTATAAACTTTGACAAAATTGGTCAAAATGGTTCCAAATTTCCTTCAATCATATCTAAGCCTTCATTATTGAACATAAAGAAGAAACAAGCAAAATCTAGCTAAAACATGCAAAAATTACCAAAAATCTACATGCACTAGTACAGAACCGACCTTTAGTGTCGGTTATTTAAGGCCTTTGGCATTGGTTTCAAAGAGACACCCAAGTGGGCACTGCTAAAAGTCAAAAATATTCAGCATCGATTAGAACACCAACGTCATAACTCTTCCCGCCACCAAAAACATGACAGCAAGGGCACTATAGGTGCCAGTTATTTAATAAAACCGACACTATATTCAAGTCAAAAACGTCGGTGTTTCACAAAAACTGACGTCATAACCCTTCCCGCCACCAATAAAACGCGCCAGCATGGGCACCATCGGCGTTGGTTTTTATATATAACCGACTCCAGAACGGTCGTGGTACCTAGCCACATAGACGTCAGTTGTTTGCTAATAACCGACGTTGTATGACTTTGTTATCGTTTTTATACTAATAACTGACGCCTATTTTCTAATTTTTTTTCTTATCAGTTTGCAGACCTGCTGTATGGCTGGTCAATAGGATGTAGAACCTACAATTCAATTCTGAACTGCATGTTTACAACATCCATTGATATCAGCCAACAACAGGCCACAAACCTACAAAATTAACAAGATGGACAACAACTTATGATCACACATGTGTATAAGCACATTTAATTCATATTAGTTTTCATCACACACATGTAGAAACCAGTAGTTCCATTTCAAATTTCCTCCATTTTCACACACATTTAGCAACCTGTCGTTCCATTCATTTCATCTCTTTTCACATTCAGACACGTAGAAACATTCATGTATTGATCATCTTCACAGTCACACATACAACAATTCAGAAAAATTCATTCACATTCACACAAAATTAATTATAAGAACAAAGTTTAGAAATATCATTCTTTATTCATCATCATCATTATCGCCATCAGTATCCCAATCATATTTAAAAGTTCCCACTACTTGTAGGGATTTTTCCCATTGTTCTCTTACATCATTTAAGTCTTCCATCGTATAGGGAGTATGTACATCTAATAACTTTTTACATGTAGTAAAGTCAGTTTTAAACACCTGCAAAGAGAATGACGTATATATATAATTAATAATATATAATAAAATTGATATATTTCATATTATCTATTGAGACTATATATAATATCTTATGTATGGTATCGATTTCCATTGCGGCATGTTTAATAATTAGGTCCATAAATTGCATCACATAGTATGTGCATGCCCAGTTGTTGTCTTGTGTAGCACACTATAAATTGAAACATACAAAATATTCAAAAATACAAATAAGCACAGTTCATATAATAATATATACATTGGAGTCGGGAAATTACTTTCACATTCTCCAAAATAAGTGGTTGTTTCTTTTTTTTGGAGACCTTTCCTATAGCTTTTTTGAACTCATGTAAAGCCCTACATGTTAATGTAACACATTAAATTGCATAATTAAATAGTAATGTAATAACAAATGTTAACGGATATATTAATATGAAATATTTCTCACAGGAATAATGGCATTTTCATTGTGTGTCCATATAATGTATTCAATTCCTTCCCCATAGGATCTAGATAATAGACAGTGAGCATCTTGCAGACAATAACTAGTAACTCCCAATGCCTACCACTAGAGGTAAGAAAGTTAAAAATGAATAACTCAAAATCTACAATAAAAATGTAATTTTCTTAAGTCTAAATTATAAACAAAGTAAATTTACTCAACATTGAATGGAACTATTATCACCGTCTTCTTTTTTTTACCAAAATATTTAAAAGTTGTAGAGCAGTATGAAGTAACTAATGAGGGGTCTTTATCTACAAGACTAATCAAAGATGGAACCAAAAACCCCACATGGGAAAATGAAAAATATGTACATATCCTGTGTAAGTGGCTGCAAACATGTATTACGTATGCATTAATATGTAAGAAACCAGATCACCGTATATAAAACAAGGTATATGGATGTATAAACAAGATCTCACCATATCCATAGCTCTATCATAGATGTATTCAGACAACCATAATGAAACAACTCCAAAATATCTTATATAAAAAGATTGTTATCGTATGATTGACCTGCAACATCCTCCGAAATAGAAACATTTATAGGGCAATCTGGGTTATGTTCTCCTATCCATACTGTCATACCCCTACAATTAGGACCTAACGAGGCGTATAGGTCCCTTGGAAGCCAACTAGGTACTTTAGGAGGTGGAGGTGGAGGTGGAGGTCGAGATGTAGCGGGTGTCTTCCTTTTGACCTGTATATATAATTTCAGATCAATTGACTCATATATACACATTAAGAAATTAACGTAATGTAAATTTACCATACAATATTAGTACAAATGACATCCTTTTTGGGCCACAATATCAATCTGCCTTCTGCTTCACCAAGCGTTTCAGAATCTGGGTGGGCATTTGGCAATGGAAGATCCCTCCAATTGGGGAGTATATGTATCGAGCTCACACGAACTGCACCATCTGGTATTGGAGTCCCATGAAACATTTCCCCTGGAAGGGGTGGGTAAGCCTCGGCCTCTGCAATGATAAATTCTTGACTTTTTAGACAGCATGGCTTCAACCCCTACAAATTTACGTAAAGAATGTTATATACATATATACATAAACATATCATCTTGAAAATACTAGATACTATGTCATAAAAATACTTAAAACGGGTGTGCTAGGTGGGTCTATAGAATTACCCCCAACCTATGCAGTAGGAGAAGAGTGGCACGCCACATGTACTGTCTGAGTGGCAGCCTGAGACGTTTGCCACTTCACCATTGCTTATTGGATTTTCTTATTAATTAACTCATCTACCTATACATCGACAAAAGAAACACTAGCTTTTGATTATTGAATTCCCTTTCGTAATAACATTTTAAAAAAAGAATAGGTTATTTTGGGACAGGTTTGCGCTGTGATTGCCCAAAGAACGCTTTTATTCCCACACTAGCGTCTACATCCCTAACACGTCTAGGATGCTCTGGGTTACCCAGAGCAATTGTAAATTCATCCCTTGTGCCCTCAGGGATGAACTTTCTTTCCTTCCTCTACTTGTAAAGCTCCCTCTAATCGCCAGGAATAGAAATTGGTAAGTAAACATAACAATAATCAATATTGATTGCTCTACGAGTTGAATTTTACCATTTTTGCAGCCGCCTCAGCAGTTGCGGGCCTGGTTATATCTCCTTTCTTGCTTTGCCTCCCAACTATCCACATAGCATGGCGAGGCAAAGGTGTGGGACCAGTAGTAGAGGACTCTGCAGTCTCTTGAGTAGCAGCAGACTGAGTAGTAGACTTAGCCTATAGTCTTTGGTGAACGCCTGCATAGCCTTTTGGATCCATCGTGTGGTCATGCACATTTAGTGCACGCCTTACTCTTTGTGCATTGTTGATAGCCTTGTTAGTAAGCACATTGATTTGGTTAGTAACACTAAAGGTTAATCTTGAATAGATGAATACATAAGAATGTATATTAATTAAATTGAGAGTGGTGCTTAATACCTTGAATTCATCAGTTTTTCTTTTGGTAACAGACTCCTCCCAATCATTGGTGTCCAGGTAGTTCCACTGCTCAATGGATGGATTCTACCTCTTCTCATCATCTCGTATGTAATCTCGGGTGAGATTTGTCCTATAGTTCTTAGGACCCTACCACAGTGTTGTGTCACGCATTTACGATGCAGCTTTTCATCCAGTGCAAATATACTCTGCAAAATAAAAATATTTCTATTAACTAGTATCCTAAAATTAGTAATCTACAAAATAGAATGGCAAATAATAATAACTCATGCATAGTTCCTTCCGTACCAAGTCTTTCTTCCCCTTAGGAACTTTATGCCAAGATTGTAAATTAGTACTACAATGGCTACGAGTAAGAACCCCAAGATATAAAATAAATGAGTTGCGGTTCACTCCAACTGGATTTCCTACATGATCAAAATCCACAGTCAGTTTGGGTCCATTGCCCCTTTGTTGTAGTAACTTGTTCATCATAGTGATGCCCCTCACTTTTTCAATTTTTGTTGTTCATCAAGTGCTCCAAGTTCTTTAGGGGGTACATCATCAACCTAAAATTTGACAAAATAAACACACTGTAAATGGACATATAGGTAGAAATATAGGATATATTTTTAAAACTTACATTGTGAGGTGGGCCTTTGATATCCTCACCCTCATGGTAATCATCATCACAGTCATCATGCTCATGCTCAACCATCTGAAAGTGTCATTAAAAAATCAAACATTTAGCATTTGACATAACTAGAAGATAATAAAACATTGTAAAGTTCACATTCAGAAAAATAAAACACTTAAAAAAATATGTAAACATGCATGCCTCTAATATTGCGATCTTTTATCAATTAACAATCCTTCATTGTGATCTCCGTGCACATACAAGTCATCATTTGCTTCAATATTTGGTGGTGTTGTCAACCCAACTGAGAATGGAATGGAGTCATCATACTTATCATAGTACTCTTCTTCATCTATAGGATCTTCAATGAACTGTCTTTTACCATGAAGAACAACTGACCATTTATCATTTGCAGGATCACCGATATAGAATACTTGTTTTCCCTGTGATGTCAATATGAATGGTTCACCCTTCTCGCCAATCTTTTCAAAGTTCACTAATGTGAAACCCAATTCATCCACTATAACTCCTTTGGTGTTATCAACCCAATTACATTTAAAGAGAAAATTTCTGAAATCTACGTAGTCAAACTCTCATATGTTTTCAATGACACCATAATATGACATTTTAGCTTCATGTGGACTCTTATCCTTTACACTTGCAAAAAACAATGAAGATGCTTGAAGGGTGATCCCACTGTTTTGGATGACACTCTTATCATCTTGACGTTTTATATAATATGAGAATCCATTTATGTCAAACCCTTCATAAGACATAACATTCAATTTTGGTTTAAAGGCGAGGCATTTGATAGTTTCAGTAAGATTACTTGGTGTTTGAGATAGTTGATATAAGACTTTATCTTCAAACCACTTAATTGATGTCTTGTTATGCTCTATAGCAAGCCACATGGAATTGGCTCAAGGATATTGTCTCTTGAGGAAATTGGTATGTTCCTCGATATAAACACTCACTTTGTTGATGTTGTGTAAAATATACAAGTGAACTTGTTCCAACTGCTCACAGCTGATTACTTTCATCTGTGATCCCAAAATTCCTTTGTCCGAATACTCCTTAATATTCTTATCATTAACAGGAGCGTCAATACCACTCAGAAAGTCATTGCAAAAATCCATAACCTCTCTTGCCAAATAACCCTCAATAATACTCCCTTCAGGCCGATAACGGTTTCGAACATCACCTTTAAAAATGCTCATGTATCATTCAAAGGGATACATCCAATGTAAGAAAACTAGTCCCAACATTTTCACTTCGCTAGTCAAGTGGACAACAAGATGTACCATGATATCAAAGAATGAAGGAGGAAAATATATCTTAAGATGACATAGGGTAACAACCACTTCTCTTTGCAATTTATCGAGAGTATCGGAGTCAATAACTTTGCTGCACATACTATTGAAAAAGAAACAAAATCTGGTGATTGCAAACCTTACATGCTTTAGCAATATAGATCAAATTGCCACGGGTAATATTTGTTGCATTAGAGTGTGACAATCATGAGATTTAAGACCTATCAACTTCAGATCTTTCATTGATACCAATCTACGTATGTTGGATGAGTAACCTTGTGGCACCTTAACATTTACCAAGCATTCACAAAAAGCTTTCTTCTCCTTTCTAGACAACATGTAACAAGCAGGAGGTAATTATGTTCTCCGATTGCTACTAACTACTTCTATTAATTCACGTAGATCCATTCTGGATTTTATCCCATCTTTATTCTTACCTGGTATATTCAATAGAATACCAATGACGCTATCACAAACATTTTTCTCAACGTGCATGACATCGATACAATGCCTGACTGTCAAAGAACTCCAATAAGGAAGATCCCAAAATATTGGCTTCTTCTTGAGTAAAGATTTTTCACTCCGTGTGGCCATGGTACATTGTGATCTCTTACCAAATTAATTGGCAAAGTCTTTTACTCTTTCATAAAAAACCTCCCCTGGTATAGGTTTAGGTGCACTCTGTTCCTCATTTTATCCATTGAATGCTTTGCGCAACCTATGATACAAATGGAATTTTGGAAGAAACCTTCAATGACCAAGATATACAACCTTGCCGCCATGTTTTAGTCGTATTGAATCAGTGTTCTCTTCACATATAGGACTAGATCCTTTGACACTATATCCAGACAAATTCCCATATGCTGGAAAGTCAATAACAATGCAAAACAACATAGCGTGCAAACGAAATGTCTCTCTTCATGAAGCATCATAGGTCATCACATCTTCACCCCAGAGTTTCTTTAAGTCATCAATCAGAGGTTCAAGATAAATGTTGATATCATTTCCAGGTTGTTTAGGGCCCGATATCAACAAAGACAACATAAGGTACTTATTTTTCATACACAACCAGGGAGGAAGATTATATATAACAAGCATAATTGGCCAAGTTCTATGTTGGCTGCTCAATGTCCCGTATAAATTCATCCCATATGTACAAAGACCAAGTCTTAGATTCCTGACTTCTTCACCAAATTTAGGGTACAATAAATCAATCTTCTTCGATGTGGGGAATCATACGCATGTCGTAGGATCCCATCATTATTTTTCTTAACATCTTCAAGCCATCTCAAATTCTTTGCATCTATCGGATTGGAAAACAAGAGTTAAAACCATGATATTACAGGTAGATACCACATCACCTTGGTAGGAGAACCAATTTTGGACTCCCTCGAAGTCGTCAATTTATACCTTGACGCACCACATTTTGGACAATCTTTCAAATCCACATAGTCCTTTTGAGATAATACACAATCATTTGGGCATGTGTGTATCTTCTTGGCCTCCATTCCCATTGGGCAGAACAATTTCTTTAACTGGTATGTTGAGATTGGCAGCTCGTTTCCTTCAAGAAGAATTTCTTTCAACAAAGACAACAATGACGTGAAGCTTTTGTTGTTCCATCTATTGTTAGATTTCAGCTTATACAATCTCAACACAGTGCTAAGCTTCGTAAACTTAGTACAACATGTGTATTGTTACGACCCCACCTCCCGATAACCCCCAATTAAGGGAGACTGAGAGGTCGAAGCCACACCCATGACATTCCGAATCAAAGGTTCGGCAATTAACCAAGAATAATTATCAAATTTTAACATACTATACTGAAAGTTGTAAGAAAATAAATTTTTGCATACCTTTTTGAAAACTTGGATGTCTAACTTCTATCCACTTAAGGATTCTACTCTAACTAATCCTCCTTGTATTTTACTTCATGTATTTCACAATATGACGATTTACTGTTTGTCCTTTTGGCTTGTACCTAAAACGTCGACAAACAAAACGTCGGTCAACCGAAGCTGGTATGTGGAGGAAACAATAAACATGCAACTATGATAACAATGTAATCATTCAATTAATCATTTAACAACCAAGATTACATTTTAGATATAACTCCAAGATCCAAGAGTACCCTATCCTCTGCGTTGTCCCCATTAAACCCCTCATGATCCACCTATAAGTGAACCAGTTTCTAGGGTTGAGACACATGGCACTACTCGTAAGTAGACCACTCCTTAACTCGGGGTATTCTAAAGAGTCTCATGGCACTACACATAGGTAGCCCAGTTTCTAACTCACGGTAACCTAGACCTTGCTCTAGGATTACCCCTTTTTTAGCCTTTTCAAAGTAACAGAGGTGGACCCGGATCTAGCCAGTTATATATGCACATTTATAGTGATAATCATAGTCACTTTATAGTTGCATGAAATAAATAAACATCCAAAAGTTTAGTTGCATTCAATGCGATTAAACATCCGGGAATCCATCGGGAACTAAAGCGGTTATTCATAATCATAACCACATACCTGATTTGATGGTTTCAGAAGCATTAAGAAAATCCAACCAAGCATGCAATCCAAGTAATTCAACAATCACATAATTCCTGAAAAGAATATGTACTCTATTTATTACACACTTTATCAAGAACCTACTTTATTATCTTGGATTCACTTTCTATGGTTTCTAATCCGTATTAAGATTTCATTAATATTCATTAGTGTCTCTTAGATCAATTTCTCAAACTTTATCCCTTTTTAGGTTAACAAACCCTAAAATATCATTTTCTATTTTTATGAACCTTAATTGTTCAACTATTCATTTTAATAGTCTTTTATACCCAGATTGACTTAGGATCATCATATCCCTATTTATTCATGGATTTGAACAATTAAAACAATTAAAAGACATATTCCCCTAAATTAGGGTTTTTAAGCTCATTCATGCATATTCATGCACGAAACCCTAAATTAAGCCAATTTTATAAAAAGATCATCTTTTTGGATTCCATCTTCACATTTATCACCAATAGGTTATTATCGACTTGAATTATCCATTGAACAACATTAAATCCATCTATCATCAAATCTAAGGGTCTTTCCTTAATTAAATCATTTAAAGATGATAACTTTATGTACTTTTCTCATTTCAAGTATATTTATGCATATCAACTCTAAATTAGACTAATCATGTGCAAAGTTCTTCCTTTTTTAACATAATGTACCTTTTTACATGCAACAGGTTAACATCAACTCTAATGATCCATTAAACCCTATCAAACACTTTATTTGTTTCAAAATAGGGTTCCTTAAGAATTAAAGCATTAAAGATTATTACTTTCATTACTTTTCGGATTGCAATTAGAATCAGGCTTCAAACATAATTTCTTTGGGTTCCTCTCGTTCTGAGGATCAATTTTCATATAAAGCTTGTTTTAATCCGAGTTACGAATCATGAGATATAATTTTTGCAATAAAACACTTACCACAGCCAATGAGATTGCGCCACATCATCTCAGCCATACAACGTTGCTTTGGAGAACATTTCGATTTTACTTCTTTAACCCTCGGTTAAGTGATTTCCTTCCACAGCCCGCAGAGGGCATTTCCGTCCAACCTTCTTGTGGTCGTCTTCAACCTCACGAGGGCTCACTGCCGTCGACCTAAGCTGCTCGTGGGGGTTGCTCCTCCTGTTGGATAAATTGGACATTATGATAAATCCCTTTGTTTCGATGATGACAAACATTTCATTCTTATTATTCTAACGAGTTACTTGAGCGTGCAGGATTATGGTGGATGACAAAGCAACTAGGGAAATCCCGAGCTTACATATTTACTTTCATGCAAATGTAATCATTGTAAAAACTTGTACAAAATTATAATGTACAAGTACTTAGAATTGCATGTAAATCAAGCATTGGATTTTCCCTAGCTAAACACCGTAGTCATCCATTCAATAGGATCACATTATGCACACTCATAAACACACTTAGAGGTTTAATTAAAAGATTGAAACAGAGTCAATCTCGGTCGACCACACTCCTCAACCGAGACACTCTCGGTCGACAAACTTCTCGACCGAGATTGACCAAAAGTAGCCGTTAGACACAGCAGTTAACAGTTGCAAATAAACGTTAATCCAGAGAGCCTGTCGGTCGACAAATCCTCGACCGACTGGACATCTCGGTCGACAAGTCCTCGACCGAGATGGTCTCTGACAGCAACTGCAGAATTAATTAACTAGCCGTTGCTAATGCGCCTAACTTATTCCTAACGGCTAGTTAAGCACTAGGAACCCCCTAGAAGTTGTCTAGAATGTCCTTAAGCATACTTAGGCCATTCCTATAAATAGGACAAGCCATAGGACACTATGATTCACTTCTTACACTTGCTATACTTGAGAAAATACTTGAGCCCTCTTGTGCAATCTGTGTGAACTGAGCTTTGTGATCAATTGGCCATTTTTCTCCTTAGCTCAAGCTCGTCCTATAGGCTAGATTTTCCTAACCCTAGCAATCACAAGTCCATCATATTGGCTAGGAAAATCCAAACGCTTGATCTAGGGAAATCAAGCCTTGAGCTACAAGGATAAGTTGTATTTTCTTTTATTCCCTTCTTGTTCCTTTGTATTACTTGTACTCTCCTTGCTACTCCAGGTAGGAGGCTGCGGATTGGAGAGGTTGAAGCTCTTCGTGTGAAGAGGAGGACTTTGGACTACTTCGGAAGGCTGTCTTGACGGGAAGCTACTTCAGGAGGAAGGCTACTTCAAGGGGGAGCTTGAAGTTACTTCAAGGAAGGCTGCTTCGAGGTTGGCAAGACTACTTCAGGGTGAAGGCTGTCCAAAGGGTGTTTAGAAAGTATTGTAAATTTTATGTAACATCCTTGAGAGGTAATAAAATTTAGTACTTTCAAAATCCCGGTTGGGTAAGCAACCGGGTAGTGGACTGACTCCTTAGTATTTGCTAAGGTGGAACCACTCTAAACACCTGTGTTCCTCTTCTCAATCTTTACTTTGGTTGTTTGAGTTTAAATTACTTTAAAATTATTAGAAAACTCTATTCACCCCCCCTCTAGAGGTTTTCAGTTGGTATCAGAGCAGGCTTCAAGGAGCCCTAACAAGGTCTTGAAGAGATAAAGGGAGGAGGTGACTACAACCACAAGAAAAGGAGCATGGACCAAAGTTCGACAAGTTGCAATTGGTGCTTGGGAACAAAGCACTCTACGTCTAAATGTCCATGGAGGTCAAAGAAAGGAGATGCACATAAAGAGTGTTTCATTGCTACAATAAGTGAGGAAGAAGAAGAAGAGGTAAGTTTGCTTGATTTACCCAAGGAGGAGTTAGTTGCTATTATTGAAGAAACACATAACAAATATGTTGAATACAAAAAGAAATTAAAGAAATCAAATAAAGAAAATGATGATCTAAATGCTAGACTTCTTGAGCTTACATCCGAAAATGATGATTTATATGCTAAATTGAATACTCTTGGTTTTGAAAAAGATAGCATTATGTCTGACAATCGTACTTTGAAATCATCTCTGAGTAATAGTGAAGTGAAAATTTTCACTCTAGAGACTAACTATGATCTTCTATGTCAAGAAAAGACTGAATTGCTTGCAAAGTTAAATGATATTCAAAAACAACCTATATTGTGCACCCATGTAGATTATGACAATATAGTGAAAGAAAGAAATATGTTATCATCCAATCTAGATCAAGCAAAATTAGATATCAAGAAAAGAATGGATGAGATCGTTAAGTTGCAACAAAAAGTTAGCAAGTTAAGCAACAATGGAATCCTTGATAATATACTAGAAAATTCCTATCATCAAATAGGGAGAAGAGGACTAGGTTATAAGCCTAATGAGAAATCCCATCAACAACCTAGAAGGACACAAGTGAGTCAATCTGCTTATATACCTAGAGGCACAAAAATGTATATACCCAAGAATAACCTAAATCAAAACCATAGAAAAAGGCTTGAGGTTGATACAATTTGTTGTCATTATTGCTCACGCCTTGGACATTATTCTTTTTCGTGCCCATACAAGAAAAAGAATGTCGAGATGGTATGGGTTCCAAAAACCCCAAATTAAATAGGTTCGACTAAGTTGAGATATGACCATAGACCTTAATTTGTATATTCTTATGTCTATCTCAACTTAACATTTAGGGATAACAAAATCTTTGCATTGTATGTGAAAATTATTCTTGAAAGATTCTATTTAATCATTCTTTTCAGAAATACTTGCAATGAATAAAATGTTTCAAATAAATTTTTTTGTATGCTTTTATATTTTAGTCTATCCAAAGTAATCTTAAATTCATGAATGGATATTATTCTTGAATATGCTTCACCATATTTGATGTCCTTATAAAGCTCTCATAATTAGTACACTTTAATGAGTCTCAAGCTATCTGCAGAACTCATACTTCGCATATGAATGATTCATACTGGAAACCTGCAAAATATGCCTCTTGGTTAAAATAAAATTTGACCAAGGGGCACTATGGTCGTAATCAAGGGCGACCTAAAATAAACTTTGATAAAAATTGTTTATTTGAACATTATTTTATTGAACTTTATCTTAGCATATTTTTAAATCAAAACGTCAAATCATTTGTAGTAATTAGAAGCCTTAAAAATTATTACTCCCTTGGAATATACATATGCTCTACAAAAATGTTCTATGATTTGCATTAAGATTCAGCCAAAAATTGAACTCAGAAAGTTAGTCGGTCGACAAATGCTCGACCGAGAACCACTCGGTCAGCCCGTCTCACTCGACCGACAAATTCTAAACAGACTAAGTATCAGACAAACTGTCGGTCGACGAGTGCTCGACCGAGACAATGTCGGTCGACAAGCGCTCGACCGAGAAATAGCCGTTGGATATGACCGTTTCTACCTGACCGTTATGACCGTTTTCTTTACCGTTGGAGGACCAAGTGGTGCGTCTGCAACTTGACCGTTGCGGACGCTCGGTCGACGAGCCGTCGACCGACCGGGTCGCTGGAATTCTATAAATAAGTGCAAAAACGAGCCACTTACTCACACTTGCATTTCCTTGCTTCCATAGTCCATCTCCAGTGCAATTTCGTGCATTCCTTCAGCACTCTTACTCTCAAATCTTCCTTGCTTCTTCTTCACTCTCAAGAAACACAATGGCCTCATCATCAACTGTCCGAGGGAAGAAGAAAGTTGCTGGAAGAAAAAGAAGAGAAGAGAGGGAAGCCACTCCGCCATTGACGATCATCAATGACATAGCTTTCGTCGACGGAGATGCTGGAGACAGATACTTTCGGCTTTCCTCTAAAGCTCCTCTTCCCCGACGTCCGGTCGAAGTGATGGACTTCATCAACATAGTCGACCTGGAGCATCTTTTTGGAGTACAAAAGCTGAAGGACTTCATCAATCCATCCTTTCCTTCCTACTCCATTAAGGTAGTAAACGAATTCTATGCCAATCTTCTATCTCACACCGAAAATGACACCACTTTCTTCTACACCATGGTCAATGGGCATAGTTTTAAGTTTTCCGAAGGGGATATTCTTGACATGCTTGAAATTGATATAGATGAATATCAAGATTTCCTTGACCTTACCACCAGCAATCCAATAAATTTATTTTCCGATGATGACCATACCATTAGCTTAAGTGATATCAAAAGAGCCATATTTCAAGCCAATACCACTTGTCATGAAGATAGGGGAACCTATTATGCTATAAACCTAAAACCGACATGTAGAATAGTAAACCTCATTGTTTCCACCAACATACATCCACGAGCCAATAAATCCGAGGTTCCCATTTTCCGTATGTGTCTCATTTATGCTATCATAAAAGAAATTCCCATCAACTTCATTCGCATAGTACTTAAAAATATGCTTGAGTTTTCTGGCAATCCACCATATGCCGATTTTGTATGCCAGATTACTCAACATTGTCTTAAGGTAAACATTGAAGATATGGGATATATATGGGAGCGTAGACCACCAAAGATAAGTAAGAACACCATAGAGAAAATGGGGATTGACTTTGGCCATAAAAAGGCAAGAGTAGAAGGAGAGTCATCACATCAGGATATACCACCCCCTCCTTCTACTAACCTTTCCATTGATCCCATCCAAAATACCCTTACTTATATTGCTGGCTCCCAATACCATCTTAGTAAACAATTAAACTACAATCACCATGCCATGACATATTTGAATCAAAGAATGCAAAACCTTTCTCCTGGCCAAACCGATGAATATCCGCATTCTTTAAACCCTGGCATGCTCGACCCATTTAACCCCTCATACAACTACTATCAACCTCCACCTTCACCATCAATGGATCTTGCACATACTCAATTTTCTTCCATACAATTGCAAGACATAGCTGCTCACTTCCGTTTTGACCGAGTCCCCACTTTCTTGGAAGCATATGCGTTGACTACAACTGGTGCTTTGGATTGGAAAACTCTGGTCCAATACTATGGAGCTGAGCCATTTCTTGGGAAAGATCCGGACATTGATGTAATTCTTAAATCTTTCCTGTGAAGTGTTGGTGTTGTAATAGTTGTATTCTATATGATTGTAATCTTCTTCATGCTATTGAATGAAATTTGCCATTTTTATTCACATGGTTATTTGTTTGGCTTATGATGTTATCTTCAAAATATGGGTTATCAGTTCATTATTGTAGAGCATAACAAATAAGGGAATACTAATAATTAAAACAGGCAACTATTACAAATTAAAATTAAATTTTCACATAACAAAATAGTTCTCCAGAAACATTCTCGGTCGAGCAACTGGTCGACCGAGAACATTGTCGGTCGAGCAACTGTCGACCGATTGGGTTTCTGTTTTTCCAGATTGACAAAATTGCTTACATCTTTAAAATCTTGGACATTTTATGTATTCACTGAGTATTCAAACTTTCATTTGAGATATCTATCGAAGGGGGAGCAAAGCATAAGAAAAAGGGGGAGATCATTAAAACTTTGATAATTGTTTAAAAGAAGCTTCCAAAAACTTTGCAATCAATATGTATAACTGAATATTTTCAAGAAAGTTATGAATTTCTCAAAATTGATATTTTGCTCTTAAAGGAAATCTCCAGACAAATCAGGGCTTAACATCCCTTGCATTTGGTTGGAGACATTTTAATGTACTCTAATATTAAAGGATTCTCATTTAATTTAGGGCTTCACATCCTTTGATAGATGAGAGATCAATATACATTCATCATAAGCTTAAGGGAATCTCATATCATTTCAAGGCTTAATAACCTTTGCAAATGATTGAGAAACAAATAGTGGATAAATTAGACATAAATCCATGTTTCTAAAAGGATATCTATTGAAGGGGGAGCAAAATATAAAATTCAAGGGGAAAAGAAAATAAAATATTCAAATTGGATATCTTTTTGAAATGACAAAGGGGGAGAAAGAATATAAAATCAAAAATATATATAAGTTTCATCCTGATTGCCAGCACTCACACTTGTAAAACAAGAATGGCTACAAAAGGTAATCTTCAGGTATGAAACTCACATGCTTTATATTTCCTTATTTCATATTTTAGGAAATGTTTGTCATCTTCAAAAAGGGGGAGATTGTTGGATAAATTGGACATTATGATAAATCCCTTTGTTTCGATGATGACAAACATTTCATTCTTATTATTCTAACGAGTTACTTGAGCGTGCAGGATTATGGTGGATGACAAAGCAACTAGGGAAATCCCGAGCTTACATATTTACTTTCATGCAAATGTAATCATTGTAAAAACTTGTACAAAATTATAATGTACAAGTACTTAGAATTGCATGTAAATCAAGCATTGGATTTTCCCTAGCTAAACACCGTAGTCATCCATTCAATAGGATCACATTATGCACACTCATAAACACACTTAGAGGTTTAATTAAAAGATTGAAACAGAGTCAATCTCGGTCGACCACACTCCTCAACCGAGACACTCTCGGTCGACAAACTTCTCGACCGAGATTGACCAAAAGTAGCCGTTAGACACAGCAGTTAACAGTTGCAAATAAACGTTAATCCAGAGAGCCTGTCGGTCGACAAATCCTCGACCGACTGGACATCTCGGTCGACAAGTCCTCGACCGAGATGGTCTCTGACAGCAACTGCAGAATTAATTAACTAGCCGTTGCTAATGCGCCTAACTTATTCCTAACGGCTAGTTAAGCACTAGGAACCCCCTAGAAGTTGTCTAGAATGTCCTTAAGCATACTTAGGCCATTCCTATAAATAGGACAAGCCATAGGACACTATGATTCACTTCTTACAC
This sequence comes from Alisma plantago-aquatica, assembly GCA_963693085.1. NCBI lineage: Eukaryota > Viridiplantae > Streptophyta > Magnoliopsida > Alismatales > Alismataceae > Alisma > Alisma plantago-aquatica. Next base: position 627,474,695 of record OY856413.1, on the reverse strand, counting down.
TTGCTATACTTGAGAAAATACTTGAGCCCTCTTGTGCAATCTGTGTGAACTGAGCTTTGTGATCAATTGGCCATTTTTCTCCTTAGCTCAAGCTCGTCCTATAGGCTAGATTTTCCTAACCCTAGCAATCACAAGTCCATCATATTGGCTAGGAAAATCCAAACGCTTGATCTAGGGAAATCAAGCCTTGAGCTACAAGGATAAGTTGTATTTTCTTTTATTCCCTTCTTGTTCCTTTGTATTACTTGTACTCTCCTTGCTACTCCAGGTAGGAGGCTGCGGATTGGAGAGGTTGAAGCTCTTCGTGTGAAGAGGAGGACTTTGGACTACTTCGGAAGGCTGTCTTGACGGGAAGCTACTTCAGGAGGAAGGATACTTCAAGGGGGAGCTTGAAGTTACTTCAAGGAAGGCTGCTTCGAGGTTGGCAAGACTACTTCAGGGTGAAGGCTGTCCAAAGGGTGTTTAGAAAGTATTGTAAATTTTATGTAACATCCTTGAGAGGTAATAAAATTTAGTACTTTCAAAATCCCGGTTGGGTAAGCAACCGGGTAGTGGACTGACTCCTTAGTATTTGCTAAGGTGGAACCACTCTAAACACCTGTGTTCCTCTTCTCAATCTTTACTTTGGTTGTTTGAGTTTAAATTACTTTAAAATTATTAGAAAACTCTATTCACCCCCCCTCTAGAGGTTTTCACCTCCCTCTCTCAAGGTCCGATCAGCACGTCCGACCAGAGCCCTGCTATAACTTAGAGGGGTCGGATATTCATATCACATAATCTCCCACAGTGAACTGTATGTCAGTCTACTTTGCATCTGCTCACGACTCTTATCACCTCTAGGCTCCTTTCAGCCATTGTACGATCAAAGTGACTTCATCTACATGCACTGTGGTCCTTTTCTAACCATCATGTGGTCCTTCTCACCAACATCACCTTACTGAAGTGGTGACCAACACAACCTCCCTTACAGAGCTTCTTATAAAACCCGATACTGGCTATGGTGGTCATTGTCACATCTCTCATAGGACAAGAACTGTCTCTAGATATCACCCTAAATGAGCACACATGCCCTCATCAAACCCTTTAGTCTGGATCATACTAACCATGGTTAGGGGTGATAAACTATACTAACATTGAGTTCTTCATGTACCTACTTCCACTTTATGGAAGTGAACCTCTAGGTCAAACTCAAGATCCTATGAACTCACATCATGGTGTAGTTGGACCACCTCTCTCATGGATAGTTCAACCAGATCTGTCCCTTAATAAAACTCTTTCTTTCTCATGTCCTATAGGTAAGGCGGCCTACCATAACCCATATTGCCATTCGATCTTCCTTGGCCCAAGCGAGACGTATCACAACATCCATAGTGTTGAGCTCCCATTCTCTCTTAGGGACTCTTTTGTCCTCTATATCGATACACTGGGTTACTGGGGTTCGTCCTTTACCTTCTGGATTGCATGGCCACAAACCACATGCAACTTCATCTTAAGCATCCAAAGTGCTATCACCATTTTACCACGATGTATGGTGATCTTCAATCATGATTCTCTGTATGTCATTATTCTTCAAGATCAATACCTCAAAAACCCTAAACCATTTTATCAAGGTTTCATCACTTTCTTTTCCAAAGAAGTGCACTTGAGGTTCTACCACCATCCTTTCATCGTATCAAGGACTAGACTGGCTAACCAAACAACCCTTAACTTTTCAACGTATCTTGTTACATCTGAGTGTTGTCCAAACACCTCTCCTTTCCAAACTTAGGGTTAGCCAAACAACCTCTTCTAGCTTCTAGTCCAACAAGTCATATGTGTCTCAACCAGAGCATCCATTACCACTTCACATCCTTAGGTATTAGGTAACATTGAAGACATACACTTTCATGTATTTCACTTATCATGTCACCTCAAACTCTATGTCTATCTTCATTAAGAACACTTCTCTGATTTCATCATCATGGTGATCAAACTCTACCTGGCATAACTTGTAAGTTCTACCCAGTTCATGATAAAAACATCCTCTTAGGGGGACTACCTCATTCCTCTTAGTGTTTACAAACCATCCATGTATCATTCACTTTACCAGGGTAGATTATCTTTTCTATCCCCAATTCTCTTGGCAACATTCCAACCTAAATCATCTCTTATCCTTGGTGTATGGCATGCGTAATGTCCTATCTCTCACTCCCATAACAAGAGGAAATAAGCATTTGGCTGCAGTCCAAATATAGAGTTCTTCCTGTTCCAAGAGTAGAGATGGTACACCCCACCTTGCCAATACACCTTTACATCTAAGTTGCAACGTGCCACATATGTCTCTACACCACAACCATTTCGATATCAAAGTTACCTCCATGGAAAACTAGTCTTGAACCTACTGAGGTTGATATCCTTGGTCATCTCCTCTAGGTCTATAGGGTACCGGCTCTTTTGGGGTCATCCCTCTTCCCTCATGCATCAACAGAGTGCCCTACTCATCTGCCTTTGGGTCCCATGAGTTCATGAAGGTGATCAATCTCCTAACCCATGGCCCTCAGACAATGATAGTTGTTACCTCCCGACCCTATGGTCATGTGCAACTGGGGAATTAGGCAACTCCTACTTTCATCGGTCTTATCCCTACCTGACCCTAGAATAGACTTAGGATTCTCCATCATAGTACATGTTCACTGAGAACCTTACCCAATTATTCATCATCTCTCTTTCTGCATTCATGGGATGGCTCTCATCCTTTCATAGGGATCATGGCAACCTGCCTACCTTGGTCAAGCCCCATACTGGTTACCTCCATGGTAACACATTCATATGCAATTAGAGATGGATATCTATGGGTCTACAGGTTCATTATGTACTTTTCACTTAGCTTCTCAAGATCCTATGAGACCTCTTTAGGTTACTTAAACCAACAAAACTGATATACACCCTTCCAAAGGGGTCCCTCTCCCAGGATGGGAGGAAAACTATCTCTTGACAACAAGGTCACAAAAACTCTTAGGTCCAGGGTTTACATCCACATGAGCTTACTTAACCCTACCAGGCTGTTAAGGCACAAGCAGATCACCTACTGTATCATGCTAGGTCATCTGGGTTCTCATTTCTCAACATTAGATCAAGGTCATACCTTTCTTTATCATCAACCTAGATGTGAGGGGTTCATCAAACATACCTTAAACTTAAAGGGCTCCCCTTTTCCTCTATACATAAGGAGTACCATGCTCATTTCTATAGGAACTGAATTCTCATCATGAGCATCAGGTATACCACTTCCCCTCTTAGGCCTAGGAACCCTAGGTTCACTTGTAGGTGTCCAACTGCATGCTTTATCTCTTAACTACGAACCAAGCATACAAAAGGCATGACATGCACTTCTTGTCATCCTTCAACTCAAGCAACACTTAGAGTTGGGTCCTCCTTAAGGACAACCAACAAGGTACAAGGCCTCATATCCTGCTACTAAACCTTTCTAGGTCTAAGGAACTCTTCTACCTACCTCAGAAGGTAAACACCTATATTGTAGGCACATAGGCACCAGATGCTTCATCGTCACTCTCTAGGGTTTGATCCCTCTAAAGGCAACCAAGATATCATCAACTTTCAGGGATCGATCATGAGGCAACCACTGTCATCCATTGTTCAGGGTTTTAGGCTTCCAACCTTCTTGTTGGGTTTCCTGATCTCCCTAGAGTTAACCCCACATCCAACCTCACCATTAGAGGTCCTTTCTTCATGAAGGATCAACCTCAAAAGCATGCTCTACGTGGGTGAAGCCTAGGTTCGAACTTATAGTTGCTCAAGATCATCCATAACCCTTTATGCTCCATCATAATTCCTTATCCAGGGTTTCATCCTACTGTCAGCACTATGACGTGCCTTAGGTGCCAGCTATGCCCTACTTGCACAATCCCATAGGGTTTCTATGGTCCTTCACTAACATCATCATCTAAGGAGCTATCCTTTACCCTAACATGCAAGACCCTTCCCAGGGTTGGGTTGCGAAAGGTGCTGGGTCACCCATGGATCATATGGCATCCCAAAGGCATGTCCTTTCAAACACCCAGTCCAACTCATCTCTTTCTAACCTTCACTTAGGGTTAGGGTTAGCATCATCCTCATAGGATGTGCCAGGTATCTACTAGCAATGGAGATCTCTATCTCCAAGACTGACTTATCCTCCTGACAAGAAGGTCTATCCTCAGGTCTCTTCTGAGGACATGACAACTTATGTCATATGACCTAAGCATGTATCTATCCTTTAGTTTGCGATTAATCTATTAAGCTTATGTCCATGACATCTTATTTACATACTTTTTATTAATTTTATGGAGGATTCCTTAGACCTTATTAACCTTACCCATACCTCAAGAGGGTGAGGAGAAGAAGGAAAACCCTAATCCTTTAGGTCCTTATCATAATTTTGTGATGAGAAGGGATGAATAAGATGAGAATTCCTAAAGGTATCTTATTTCGATTCATACCCTAAGACTTTGGCCAGGCAGTCACACGGATCTGGGAGTCCTCGTATTCCGACAAGCGGTGCGGAGGAAAATATTTCCAGCCCCCGGTCGTGATCCTTTTCTAGACACCTTCATCTTTCAGATAATCCTCTAATAACTCCCTTGGGTTCTAGGGAGTTTGTAAAATTTAATAATTATTAATGGTTAAATGAGGAACCTACATTATGATACCAAATTTTACGACCCCAGCTCCCGATAACCCCCAATTAAGGGAGACCGAGAGGTCGAAGCTGCACCCATGACATTCCGGACCAAAGGTTCGGCAATTAACCAAGAATAATTATCAAATTTTAACATACTATACTGAAAGTTGTAAGAAAATAAATTTTTGCATACCTTTTTGAAAACTTGGATGTCTAACTTCTATCCACTTAAGGATTCTACTCTAACTAATCCTCCTTGTATTTTACTTCATGTATTTCACAATATGACGATTTACTGTTTGTCCTTTTGGCTTGTACCTAAAATGTTGACAAACAAAACGTCCGTCGAAGCTGGTATGTGGAGGAAACAATAAACATGCAACTATGATAACAATGTAATCATTCAATTAATCATTTAACAACTAAGATTACGATTTAGATATAACTCTGCGATCCAAGAGTACCCTATCCTCTGTGTTGTCCCCATTAAACCCCTCATGATCCACCTATAAGTGAACCAATTTCTAGGGTTGAGTCACATGGCACTACTCGTAAGTAGACCACTCCTTAAATTGGGGTATGCTAAAGAGTCTCATGGCACTACACGTAGGTAGCCCAGTTTCTAACTCACGGTATCGTAGACCTTGCTCTAGGATTACCCCTTTTTTAGACTTTTCAAAGTAACAGAGGTGGACCCGGATCTAGCCAGTTATATATGCACATTTATAGTGATAATCATAGTCACTTTATAGTTGCATGAAATAAATAAACATCCAACAGTGTAGTTGCATTCAATGCGATTAAACATTCGGGAATCCATCGGGAAACTAAAGCGGTTATTCATAATCATAACCACATACCTGATTTGATGGTTTCAGAAGCATTAAGAAAATCCAACCAAGCATGCAATCCAAGTAATTCAACAATCACATAATTCCTGAAAAGAATATGTACTCTATTTATTACACACTTTATCAAGAACCTACTTTATTACCTTGGATTCACTTTCTATGGTTTCTAATCCGTATTAAGATTTCATTAATATTCATTAGGGTCTCTTAGATCAATTTCCAAAACTTTATCCCTTTTTAGGTTAACAAACCCTAAAATATCCTTTTCCATTTTTATGAACCTTAATTGTTCAACTATTCATTTTAATAGTCTTTTATACCCAAATTGACTTAGGATCAACATATCCCTATTTATTCATGGATTTGAACAATTAAAACAATTAAAAGACATATTCCCCTAAATTAGGGTTTTTAAGCTCATTAATGCATATTCATGCACGAAACCCTAAATTAAGCCAATTTTATAAAAAGATCATCTTTTTGGATTCCATCTTCACATTTATCACCAATAGGTTATTATCGACTTGAGTTATCCATTAAACAATATTAAATCCATCTATCATCAAATCTAAGGGTCTTTCCTTAATTAAATCATTTAAAGATGATAACTTTATGTACTTTTCTCATTTCAAGTATATTTATGCATATCAACTCTAAATTAGACTAATCATGTGCAAAGTTCTTCCTTTTTTAACATAATGTACCTTTTTACATGCAACAGGTTAACATCAACTCTAATGATCCATTAAACCCTATCAAACACTTTATTTATTTCAAAATAGGGTTCCTTAAGAATTAAAGCATTAAAGATGATTACTTTCATTACTTTTCGGATTGCAATTAGAATCAGGCTTCAAACATAATTTCTTTAGGTTCCTCTCGTTCTGAGGATCAATTTTCATATAAAGCTTGTTTTAATCTGAGTTACGAATCATGAGATATAATTTTTTGCAATAAAACACTTACCACAGCCAATGAGATTGTGCCACGTCATCTCAGCCATACAACGTTGCTTTGGAGAACATTTCAATTTTACTTCTTTAACCCTCAGTTAAGTGATTTCCTTCCACAGCCCGCAGAGGGCATTTCCGTCCAACCTTCTTATGGTCGTCTTCAACCTCACGAGGGCTCGCTACCGTCGACCTAAGCTGCTCGTGGGGGTTGCTCCTCCCTCTCTCAAGGTCCGATCAGCACGTCCGACCAGAGCCCTGCCCCTGCCGCACCAGGGCGCACTCAGAGAGCTCTTAAAACACGACCAAGATGGCCGAGATAGGTCAGGTTTCCCGCAAGAAGTTGTCGCCATGTACATCCATGCTGCGGATAGGGCGGGATATCCAGGTCATGGCAATGTTGGCTAGGTCTTTCTCTGACCTCGAGGCACGTCCAGCCTCCATGTTCGTCCCACTTGGTCTCTTTGCTGCGCCAGGATCACCTTGCTTTACCCTGCTAGGGTTTTGAACGAAAAAGGGTGTAGAGGAAGAGGGGGATGAGAGAGGATGGGATGCAGGGATGTCCTTGGGCTCGCCCCAGAGGTCCTATCCTTTTATAGAGGAGGATACAAAACCCTAGGTGGGTTATCCACGAGTTCAAGGGTCCTTTTCAAAGTAGGAAGTAAATTTCTTCAAAGAGAAGCAATGTTCTCTCTCTCCTTTTTCTCCCTTGATATTCCTTATCTCATGGGTACTTAGAAATACGAAAATTATTTCTTTCACTCTCTTTGTATTTGTCTTTTGTCCCATTGGCACGAAAATATGGGTTCCTTTAGTAGAAAATACTACTTCTTTAAGAAAACCATGAAATTAATTAATTATGCATCATATTGTCCTCTTATTCGACTTTATTTGCTTTTTCTCTTTCTTTCCCCTTTATTGGGACTCCTTGGATCCCAAGCCACTCCATTATTTCGAAATTCTTTTTATTGGATACTTATTATCCTTCTAGATGCATCATTATGCATTATTTCACATTATCTTGTTTATTTCTCATTAAAATATCTCTTTTTGAGAATTTCTCTTTATTTCCCTTTTATTTTCCTCATTTGGTATTCCTTTTATCATTAGGAATTCTTGGAACACGAAATTCCACAAAGGATCATTCAATTATACCTTTTTCCACTTATTTCCAACATGCTACCCTTATTTTCAATTTCTTTCTTCACAAAGAAATATATGATTAATCTTTTCTTTCCTCATTGCTTTATTTTTTTTGCTACTCTGGACTCCTTGGAATCCAAGGAACCCAAGAGGCATGAAATCCCCTTTGGATTTGCCTTCTAGAGGTTTCTACATATTTCTTTTCTTAAAAATTCAATTATCCTTTTACTAATTGAATTTCCTTGTTATTTGGGCCCAATAGCCAATAAAACCCACAACACAAGCATCAAGGCTATTGTAAACGAAATCTATTTATTTGAAGCAAATTATATCATTATTTGTTCAAATATCTATAATATGAGAAATTACATTTCTCACCAATGAACCCAAAAAAATTGGGGTTGTAACATGTATAATGGTATCCCAGCATCATTCACAATGTTTCTAAACATGGGAGTTGGATCGGTGTGCTCTACCCCCACAACTATCCAACATCGCATTAACAATGTCTACTGGAACTGGTTTGTTCACATCTACGTCATCGGAGGCAATTTCTTCTTCCACACAAGCACTACTATCGACATCCACTGATTTTAGGTTTGAAATCTCTCCATGCCAGTGCCATTCTGTATAGCCTTATATAATCTAGTTGCACATGGCATGACTTTTGATTTCGTCACCAGTGCTGACTTTTAAGTTGTTACCGCAATGCCTACATGGACGGTAGAACCTATCTACAGGTTGTTTCCTATGTTCCTTGGCAAATCTAATAAACTGATCAAGACTAGAAATAAACTCTGGGGTGCGGTGATTTGGAATGGACATTCATGATCTATCCATTCTATGATCAAAGAGAAAACAAGTATATATTAGGGTTTAGCATTAAAATATTAGGGTCTAGGGTTAAAATATTAGGGTTTATGGTTAAAAGTTTAGGGTTTAAGGTCTTATATATAATATATGTGTACCACCTATCCCATTCTTGAACACCTAATCTCACTAGTAAGTGTATAATGAGTATTGGGTTTCCAAAAAACATTCAGCGGCATTTTCCCGCTGTTCTCCAAGTACATATGTACTTAGAGAACAAACGAGGAAATTCTACCCGAAATTTTCTTGAAAACCCAATACACATTATACACTTACATCCTAAGTGAGATTAGGTGTTCAAGAACAATCCCAAACTGGGGACTATCCAAGATTTACTCCTAATGAGTAAATCTTGGATGGGTTTCTAGGCCAACAAATACATGTGTTGTCATTCCTATACCAGCGATCCTAGTTTCATCATTCATATCCTAGGTTGATTAACAATAGCATAATTGATTTCAACATCTCAAATATACATGTATATTTTGTCAACAAGATAATCATTAAACATAAAATGTAGGTATCCTATCATTTATAATTGATTTCAAAATTCCAAACTAGCTCATGCATTATCATCATCATTCTACATCATACAATATGGATTCATAATTAAACATAAATGAAGGTATCCTATCATTCATAATTGATTTCAAAATTTCAAACTAGCTCATGTATTGTCATCATCATTCTACATCATACAATATGGATTCATAATTAAACATAAATGTAGGAATCCTATCATTCATAATTGATTTCAAAATTTCAAACTAGCTCATGCATTATCATCATCATTCTAAATCATACAATATGGATTCATGTTCCTAACATTTATTTACACAAACATTTATTTCATTTCATATAGTATCAATAGAAGTGAAAAAATCATAAAAGCATCCATTCATTTCATATAATATATATTAATCATGCAAAATTCTTTACTGCCTACCTTCCAAGGCAACGGAGGTAGAGCAGATGGAGGAGTAGCAGTCGCAGAGCAGATGGAGGGGCAACAATCGGTAGAGAAAATGGAGGAGTAGCAGTCGGGCTCAGGTGGGTCTGGCAAGGAAGAGGAGAAGCGGCGACAGCGGCTCCGGTGAGGAAGAGGGGAAGCGGTGATGCTCTGGCTGGAGGAGAACAGAACCGCAGAGGACCGGCGGTAGAGAACCAGTAGCAGCGGTGAGGAAGAGGAGGACCAGTGAGGAAGAGGAGGACTGGCGGTGGAGAACCACGGAGGACCGGTGAGGAAGAGGAGGACCAGTGGTGGAGAACCAGCAATAGTGGTAGAGAAGAGTGGCAGAGAAGAGAATCACCAGACCTAAATGAAATCACGATGAAATAGAGAATGGGGAAGAGTCTATTTCATGGGTGCTATTAAGTTAACCATCGTCGTCGGTTGTTTCAGAAACTGACACCTAAGATCCAACAACGTCGGTCACCAAAAAACACTGACACCTATGTTCAATCATAGCCGTCGGTTTCAACTAGAAAAACCGACGTCTATCTACATATGCCAACAAAACAATTACGGCCATATTCATCAGTTGCCATAAAAAATTGACGCCAATTGGGAAATTTGTGGGGTAAAAATGTTCATGGGGACAGCGCACGAACACACATCAGCGTCGGTTATTGTAAGAAAACCGATGAGAAAAATGGGGTCGATTTTTGTCTCGCGAAAAACCTTTAGTCGTCGATTATTCGGTAAATAACTGACGATGTATGTGAAATTTTGGAGGTAACTTTTTTTTCACTGGAAAAGTTGGATTTGGCGGGCGATTTTAGGCATCAGTTTCTTATTGAGCAATCGATGCTAAATAAAAAGCGATACCCGTGTCTGACTGGTCTTCACATATAGATGTCAGTTTGTGCTTTCATCCGATGTTGTAGGGTTTCACCATTGGTTTTTGGATACAACCTATGCCTCTAAATGTGACGTTATAAGTTATTTCTATCATAGTGATAATGTGCAATGCATGGTAAAAAGAGAAAAATTTTGTGAAAATTACGCAAAAATTTGACAAAAAATAAACTACATGACATGCAAGCATGCAATGTAGGTAAATCTAATCTAGATATAAAGAGAAAGAAAATAAAACTAAATAGTAGGTTAGATGCAAAAAGGGTGAAAAGAGAAAAAAAGGCATACCGCCCTACCACCCCAAATTTTTGAATCATGTTGTCCTCAGCATGACACTAAAGTATAGGAGTGATAGGATAGATGATAATTATGGTGGATCCGGCGGTGGTCCTCCCTGTTATTTAAATTGCTGACTTAAGTGTTGGAGTCAGGCTGCAACACGGCCGTGTTGCGTGGCACGACCATGTGGGGGTGCTTATTACACAGTTGTGCTGCCTTGCACGGCCGTTCTAATTTGTAATCTAGACAACTGTGTTGAGTCTATTCTTCACTTTGTTGATTTTCTTTGATTCTCTTTGATTTCCCTGTTGATTGTGAGTGCACTACCATGGTCGTTCCATGTCACCACGGTTGTGGTGAGTACTGTGATAGTTCATTTCAACTCAAATCTCATCAAAACATCAAGTCTTTGATCCAATATGGTTTTTTTATGGATTACTTGTCAAAATTTCATCTAATTTTCCTCATTTCAACCTATTTTCACCTGCACATCTTAAAACTAAACAAAAACTATTAAAAACAAGTGTGTGTGTGTGTGTGTTTTCTTGGAAAGGTGTAAAAATAACCAAAAGTGTCAAAATGGAAGGTTGGGTGAAAAATTCCCAAACCTAGGTGGGTTGCCTCCCACAAGCACTGAGTTTCATGCCTTCACCTGGGATTCTTGGTGATTATTTAGTCATTCATCCATTTGGCATCTTCATGTTTCCATTCTTGCAATAAATGCATCTCTCATTTGCACTCAATTGATGCTCCTCATCCCTTTGATAACAAAAATCATCATTAAATCTTCCATCGTGACCTTCTTCTCTCAAATGACCATTAGGACTCTTGAAGTGACCATGTCCAATATCCTCATCTCGGGTTCACAGGGTTGGAGTCTTGTACATGTTGATCTTGATCTTCATGTCCATGATTGAAACTGCCATCGTGCCACTGTGAACATGTATCTCTCTGTCAATTTTAGATAAGAATGGTCTCCCCAAGATAAAAGGAATCTTCTAATCCTCTGTCTCCATATCAAGAACAATGAAATCCACTGAGAACATTGCACCCATTTCTTTGTCTATCATTACCAAAACATCATCCACTCTTCCTCTAGGAACTTTTATGGAACTGTCCACCAATTGGAGAGTGTAATGTCCTGGCTTCAACTTGCTCAATCCCAACTCTTCATAGACATTGTATGGAATCAAATTCACACTAGACCCCAAATCAAGTAAGGATCTATCTATGTGATTCCCCCTATGTAACTAGGTATGAATGAGGCTCTTGGGTTTTTCCTTTTCATGGGAAGTGGGTGTTGTATGATAGTGCTCACTTGTTCAATCAACTTCACTCTCTTTGATATTCTCCCCGTTGACCTTGTCTTCATAGTGCATAAGTTCTTAAGAAACTTGGCATATGATGGGATTTCCTTAATAGAATCCAACAATGGAATATTTACCTTCACTTGATGATACACCTCAAAAATGTCTTATTATGCTTTTGTCTCCTCCTTACTTCCGCTGGCTCATCTAATGCTTCAATGAATGGTAGCTCACTTACTTTGACCTTGCTTGCATCAACATGAGATGCAACACTAGGTATGGTGGGATCTGCAAATCGAGTGTGAGGTCGAGCACATGGTATCCCAAAATCAACATGGTGTGTCACTGAATCGTCTTCAGGAATCTCAATCACAGTATCACCACTTGTTTGCCTTTACTTTTCTTTATCAACCTTTCTTTGACTTGTGGGTTGCTCAAGAGTTTTGTTACTCCTTAGAACTTTCATAGCACTACCTTGTTCATGGTGGAGAGGGGGAGTAGTTGTGGCTTTGGAGGGGGTGGAGGTGGCACTTGGTATTGAAATTGAGGTGGAGGGGAGAATTGAGGTTGGAAGGTGAATTGTTGAGAAAGTTGTGGAGTTGGAGGGGGAGGAGGAGTGTAAGGATTGGTATTGCCTTGAAAGTGGTATATGGGATGCACTTTCTTGGGAGGTGAATTATAGAAAACTTGTGAAGAAGGTGTTGGTCCACTTGCTTCATTGAAACTCAAGATGGATTTTGAAGACAATTTTTCTTCTTGGAGAGAAATTATGGAAGATAATTGCTCTATCCTCACCTCAAGCATTGTCACATTCATTTGTATGTCATCAAATCTCTTCAACCTAGAGAGAACCTCTTCCTCAAACCTTGAGTTGTATCTTTGACTTTGTGGTTCCTGGTGGCTATAGGAGTGAGGTGTCTTCTTTTCTTCACCATATAACTCAATAGAATTGCCCGAGTGGCAAGAAACATTTGTCACTTGGTTCTTCATGAAGCTTACCATGTCACCAAGAATCATCATCACTTGCAGGCTTGATTCATTATGATTCAGAGATGTCATATCAAAGGCATGTACATCGTCATTCATCATGCTAGAAGCTCAAATTCTTGAACCTTCTGCCAGGTGCTCATACAAGGGCCATATCTCCTCAGGTGACCTAGCCATGAAAAATCCTCCACAAGAAGAATCTACTGAGGTTTGGCTCTTTGGATATATATCAGAGTAAAAGGACTGAACTAGTTGCCACAAAGGGATCTCATGGTGTGGGCACTCTCTCAACATCTTCTTAAATCTCTCCCACGCATTGTGAAACTATTCATTGCCCAATTGACTGAAACTCACTATGTCACACCACATTTGTGTCAACCTTGCTATAGAGAAGAATCGCCTCAAGAAAACATTATCCATCTCTTCCCAACTCATGATGTCCCTCCTTGAATCATATCAATCTTTGGCTTTGCCTTTGAGAGAGAATGAGAACAAGGTCAATCAGATTGTGTCATCACTGGTTGTTAGCATCTTGAAGGTGGAGCATACTTCCAGAAATGAGTACAAGTGCTTATAGGGGTTCTCATTTTCCAAGTTGTAGAAGGAAGGCAGGAGCCCAAGAAGACCTAGAGGGATGAGGAATTTCTCCCCTGGCATTTTCTCAACTCTGCTAGCAATTGGCGATTTTTAGTTGCTAGGAAAGAAGTAATCTTGAAGTGGCTTATGATGTGCATTTTGGCCTTCCATCTTGTCTTCCCCCGAGTGGCTTGTCACATGCATAAGGCACAACCAAACAAAAGAGAACGAGTCAGCAAACCAATATGCATAAAGAATGCAAAGAATAAATAATAAATAACAACAATGGTGAGGGCAGTAGGAAAAGTCAAAGAAAAACTAAATAGCTAGGTTGAACATCTTTCTCCCTAGCAACGATGTCAGAATGCTTGGTGTGCTTCTTCAAATGGTGTTACACACTACTCAATTGGAGTTTGAATAGATGCAACCCCGTGAATAGAAACACATGGTGGATTGAACTTTCAAAATTTATAATGGACCTAAACAAACAACCTACTTCTACTAAAATGCTAACCTGCAAGCACATGGGGTCAGGTCATAGTATAGGTAAGGTGACAAGCATAGGGTCGATCCACATGGAGAAAAGGGGTCACTAGAGGTAGGTTAGTTTTTGGTGCTAGGTTCCTACTGTGGAGTCTAGGGCTAAGGGTTTAAAGGTTGATTTGATTGTTAAACTAAAGATGAACAAGAGAGCAATTAAAGAAAGACAGGAAAGAACAAAACCTAAGTTAACCCTAGACAATTAATTATACTAAGCAAGAAAAGACAAGGAAAGGTAAGAAAAGAACGATCTACATTAAGGTAAGCAAAATGAAGTCTACATTACACTAAGCTAGCAAACAGAGCATAAGAATAAGAAAAGACCTAAACTAGCAAGAACAAAGAAAGAACGGGGCAAGGAGCTAACTAAGAAAGTAAAGAACTAACTAAGCTAACACTAGCTAAGAAAGATGGCAATTAGGGTTTTAAAACAATTAAGGGAAATGTGGGTTATTTGGGGGATGCACTTATAAATTATGTTGGGGGTGACATATGAACATGGTGATTTGATTTAGATTATCAAACCAAACAACTAGATAGAGTCTAACGAATTATCCTAAACTACTAACTGGCCATGGATATGCTAGGTTGTGTATAGGGGAACTAATCCCTAACACTCCCTACTACCCTTGTGAGGCTCAATTGGGTCAGGGTTTAGGAGTAATTCAATTAGAGTCTAAACAAGTCTACATTTCTAGGTTAGATGATATTAGGATGATTAGGGGTTGAGGTTAGTAATGGGAGTGGAAGTGAGGTTTTAGGCCTCCCATCACTCACATTCTAGACTTGAGAAAGCTCCATGCTAAGCACACCAAATTCATCTAAACTAGCTTCTTAGATCTCTCAACTAGGGTTAGAAGAATTGACTAGATTGTAGGAAGATGGGTGGCTAGCTAGGGATCCAAGAATTGGACCTAGGAGCAAATCCCAAAATTCACACATATAAGCAATTTCCCTAAATTCCTAGGTGATTTCAAGCACAAACCAACAAGAAATTCATTAAGAGTGAGATAGAAATATAACATAATCATTAGAAAATGAAATTACAATGTTTACATATCATTTTCCCCCAACATGGTATCAAAGTAATATTTTAAACCCCAAACAGCCCACCCAAGGGGCCTAGCTACTCATAGCAATGCAAAATACAAAGAGAAGGGAGAAAGAGGTAGAAGAAGACATGGAGCTTTGTTAGATGGAGAAATCCTCCACTTCAACTATTTTTGTACATCCTCTTCTCTCCTCTAAGGTGTAGGAGCATGGAATGGTGGTGGAATAGGGTCAAAACACAAGAAAACTAGGGTTATGGTGGTGGAAATGGTGAAATGGAGTAGAATGCGGGTGGAAATGGAGTGGAATGGGTGGAATGAAAAAAATGGGGATCTAGGAGGTGGTAGAAGGTAGCTAAGGGTGGACAACCTCGACCTCTAGCCTTCCCCAAAGTTTAAATAGCAGTCTAGGGTTAAGTGGGGGAAATATGGGTGAAGTAGTGAACAAATAAGCTAGGGTTGAAGCCCACCACGAGAGTGGTGGGTCATCACGACTATGGTGGTTGTAGGGGAACATGGCTATGGTGTATGGCATGGGCAAGGTAAAAAATGGCTAAAGATCATAGGGAATTGGTCAAATTTGTACATGAAATTCCACAGTCGTGGTGATCACCACGGGCATGCTGGAGCTTGGTCACTACGGGGGTGGTGGAGTCTGATCACCACGAGGGTGTTGGTTCACCACGGGGGTGGTGGAGTCTGATCGCCATGGGGTGGTGGAAAGTAGCTTCAAACTTGCACTTTATTGTGACATGGGGCATTTGTGCCACGACCGTGTTGGAGCTTCTTCCTTGCACTTTGACCTTCAACTTGCTCTTCTTTGATGCTCCTTGCTTTGGGTTGACTCTTGACCACTTGGGGTAGGTTGGGGAAGCTCTTGGACTCTCTTTAGGCTCCTACAAGGGTGAAGAAACCCTTAGATTCACCTTCTTCTCTCCCTTCCATCAAGTAGTGGCCAAAGTACCTATAAAACATGCAAAAAGCCTCCATAAGTGCATTTGATAGAAATATGCATATTGAGGGAAATAACATGTAATCTAACAGGTATAGATGTGATTGAGGTGAATTAAGACACAAGATGAAGCCCTAAAATTGGGTTGCATCAGTATGCTTTTGATATGAATAAAGTTGGGTGTATGTACTAGTATGTAATTTGTTTCCACAGAATCAGGAACAAACATGCCACTTTTGTTAAAGATTACTACTATGCTTACCGAATTTGAAAACCAAAAATTTGCTTATGGTAATTGAACCAACACTTTTGAATACCTTCCTTTATAATAGTGTGTTGTCAGTATAAGATACCAAATGCTTTACTTATGAACATCTCCCAGCTATTTTTAAATTTCCTAGAAAATACCCAACCGCTAAACACCATCATGATTTCTAAACAAGTCTCTGTGACTTGCAAATATGTTTTTCAAAATTGCATCATCAATGTTAGCATTATTAAACACCTAAATTTTCCACATGTATTCAGCTCTATTGGTTAGAGTTTGCACCCTGTCCCTACTGAAACACTCCCTACTCATTACTTGTCAAGTCCTCTACAATAAACCATATGCAACAGCAATTGCTTGCACATCTCTCTTCATTGAAGCAGAATCTGTCTATGTACAACCAAATAGCCATACAATAAGATGTGTGTCATGAATCCAGTGAAGAAAGAACTAAGAGATGTCCAAAATCTGCATCATTAGTTAGTGTATCACAAATTGAGGGATTTTTATTTAGAGTAGACGAAGATTGGTTTATTGATTTTGAATAATCATAACACTAATGAAGATTATAGTCCAAAAGTGTTGAATATCATGCCATGTGTATCTTCCCCCACATCCTTCAGTCATTCAAATCATGTCCCAATTGGTAACTAATCTTATCTTCTTTGTTTGTAATTTCACATGCATATGGCACCAAAAAACTGAGAAGTCCTAGTGGCATTTCTCAAAGCAGATAGGTTTGAGTGTATATGTTTGTGGTGAGAGGTTTTTGTTGTATGTAACATAAATGTTTCTTCTTTATGCAAGTCACTACATATTTGTTTTCACATTCCTCCAGAAAAGGATGAACCCGGGAGCAGTTTTGTTTCAGATGGAGGGTCTCAACCAAGAGATTCTAGAGAGCTTGCAAGGAAGCTTGATTCTCTCCAATATATATAAATATGCAGTCATTATCAATGACAAGTTTTTTATTTCAATCCTCATTGGTGGTATTACTTCCATCCATGCATTATGGAATGTGTCCAGGAAGTCAACATAGTGAAGAGATCAGTCCATTCTAGTTCTTCTATTACCATCACCTTCCTACTAGTTACTCCAGGTGAACCAGGGGTCTTTTGACGGGAATTCATAGAGATTACAATTGTCAACAACATCACTAAAATCATGCATTGCTGATCTTGAGGGCTCAGTTCTTCCCTTCCTTTTAGATGTGAGGAGAACGACATTAGAATCGTCAATTATGATCCATTGTCTTGTGACAATATTAGAGATATTGTCAAGATGATTTCATAGAGACCTTATAATGGAATCATCGTTCATTCCATAAACACCTATAATATAAGATTTTGTTGTTGTACTCCACTAGGTTGTGAACAACTTGGTCACTTTCAGTTTTCTTACTAACAATAAGACTAGTAGGATCCCAGAGAATTAGAGGAGTGAGAACTAAGATTCTAGCACCAATCAACACCAGGCCATACGTTTAGGATTGTCTTTTGTGTTCTTCTTTGCTACTTTATATTAAAAAGGGAGAACTAAATCAACATTTACCTATTGGATAGATTCCCTAAAGGCAGCCCATTTTTCATTAAGTCCTCTAACGTTCTAGGTAAAGATTTTAAGATCTTCAGACTAGGTGTTGGAAACCTTCCAACTAAATTAATTAATGAGGGACCAAAACCCTGTTGGTTTAGATCCTTGAAGCTATTCTTGAGTGAAGAAGGGGGGATTCCATTTTCTGGTAGATATTTTCTCCTAATGCTCATTTTTGGGGATTGTAATCCTGCGATATTCTAAAAATCCCACCTCCTATCTCACATTGTTGTTGAACATGAGTAGTACCATATTCTAAATTTATAGTGTCCTCTATGCTAGGAGTTGAGGTCATATTTATGCCTTGGGGGTAGATCTACCCTCTGTACGAGAGAGCTTCTCTACATATGCATGTGTGTGGGAAGATTGTTGTGTTGCCTCAGAACATTGTCAATCAGTAGTTAAATTTTGATGTACATGGTTGTGAAGAATGACAATGATATGAAGTTTAGAATTGATTGCACTTTCATTTACTAGTAACAATGATATGAAAAGTGCTACTAAAGTAAGTTAGGATACATCTCTGTTATCCAAGAGTTTTTAGGTGGTTAACAATAATGGTATCACCCAAAGCCCTTGTAATGGGACCTATATTAGTGTAATGGGAGAGAATCTGCTTCCTTCTCAGTCGAACAACATGTCATCTTGTGAGCATGTTTTTGATAGGAATGAAAATAACACTATTATTTTGGATTCTTACTATGTTCCGAGCTCCTTTACAAATTTAGCATGTCAGACTAGTAGTGATTTCCTACCTGGATGGATGTTAGAAAACTGATTTGGAAATGTAATTGGTAATTTACATAGTGCTTCTCCTATACCTAGTATTTCTTATTATTACACAACATTCATCTTGATATTTTATAAAGCCAAAGCTAGTGATTTGTGTGCTTATGACTTGGAAGTCTACTCTGACTTGTAGGCCTTATTTAGATCTAGGGTAATGGCCACCCTCTCATGATGCACAATCATCTAACTATAAGAGTGTGTTGCATTCAACTATTCCATTCTCTATATATTGCATGCTATGCACATGACAATGGTTGTGCCCTCAATGTTTTTTTGCATTTTGCAAGGAATAACAACATAATTCTTTTTACAATGTTAGGAGGAGTTTGTCCTCATTTTCGACAGCATCAACAACATAATTCTTTTTAAATGATTATTTCTCGCCACCCTATAGCCATGATCTTCATTTATGTAGTTGTCACAGTTCTGTTTATTACCCTGAGTCCACACTCCTAATGGCTACACAGCCAAAGGCGAGCAGACTTGAGCATCCTTCCCTAGAATGGATCACAATTATTTCACTAAAGCAATAACAACAAATCTAAAGAGATAACAAGATATTAAACATGGAGATTAGAGATATCTACCTATTTCTAGACTCAAGTGTACCCATTTGTATGCATTTCAGAACTCAGAGTCTTGAGTGCAGCAAATCTTCATTTGGGAACTACAAATTCGATAAACAAAACGTATTAATGCTAAAGCATTATGTAAGCTATGAAAAACATGTAACCATAGTTTAAAAGTAGTATAAAAGATTTCTTGGCTAGAAACATCATAATGAACAAGAAGTAGAAATGATACAATAATATTCACTGACATTCTTTTATACAAAACATGTTTTAAGTGCATTTCCATTATACTTATCAACATATTATGGCCATTGACCACTTCCTCAAAGGAAGGGTCGGTAAGGGTGCTCAACATTAGCCAACCCTTCTATATACGCGAGGGACCTCAACACCTAAGTTAATGTGCTAACCCTATTTCCAACATGCCTTGTTCCCTTACCCAACAGCCAAAGGCGAGTGGACTTGGGCATCTGCCCCTAGAATGGATCACAAGTATTTCACACAGCCAATATATGTAAAAGCAATAACAACAAGGCTAAAGAGATAACATGATAATAAACATGGATATAAGAGATATGTACCCATTTCTAGATCAAGTATACCCATTTGTACTGCATTTTAGATCTTATAGTCTTGAGTGCAACAGATCTTCATTTGGTAACTACAAATTCGATAAACAAAACGTATTAATGCTAAAGCATTAAGTACGCTATGAAAAATATGTAGCCACAGTTTAAAAGTAGTATAAAAGATTTCTTGGCTAGAAACATCATAATGAACACCAAGTAGAAACGATAAAAGAACACTCATCGACATTCTTTTATACACAACATGTTTTAAGTGCATTTCCATTATACTTAACAACATATTATAGTCATTGACCACTTCCTCAAAGGAAAGGCCTGTAAGGGTGCTCAACATTAGCCAGTCTTTCTATACGTGAGGGAACTCAAGACCTAAGTTAATGATCTAACCATGTTTCTAACATGCCTTGTTCGCTTGCCCCAAGAATATAGGCATGTACACAAGATTTGTATAATGGAAAACTTCAATTATGTTCGAGGTTTGTTCAACAAGATTTGTTCAACATATTCAAGCAAAATGAACATACTAATCATATGGAACAAGCATCTCAAACACGTAATTACTATCCAAGAATTCATATGAGCATACATACAAGAAACCCAATAACATAGTAGGGTCAAGTGATTAAGTGTACCTTTTGAGTGGAGTACAAGATTAACCATTGATTTAGAAAACCATATACAATAACTTGGACTAGATCTTACCAATTGAGTCGACATAGATATACTTACATTACAAATGAGTATAATTGGATTAATATCAAAATTCCTGGGTCTCACTAATCATTATCGCGGTAGTTGGATGTGCCACCTAAGACTAGGTATCATAAATTTCATCATTGATTTCAATATCTCAAACTAGGTCATGCATTATCATTATTAAGCAACATAACATGTTATGGGTTCATCTAGAACCTAGGATGACAAATTACAATTAATATAGGGATCATAGTATCAGGGTTTCGTGATCTTAAATGGATCAATCATAAGATTTGAGCACACTTAGTCAACATAAGCATAAAAATTGGTATAACTAGTCATTTTGAGTTATCATAATGAAAGATTGTCACCATTAGAGTTTGATGGGGTATACTTGAGAAGTGGTGTCACCAAGATCAATAAGTTACTAAATTGAAAGTATAATGTAGCATGGTCCACCATCAGAGCAAAATTGGACAACATTAGATCTCTAAAACAATGCATGCACTTTAGTTCACATACATGTCAAGATTAGGTTGCTTAGTCATAAAAGTGCACAAGGATGGCCCATAAGTCATTTATGGGTACAAGGCATGATAAGTTACTAATGTTAAGGCCCCATGAACATCTTGACTTTAGATCAATAAAAGCACACGTTTTAACATCCATCACAAAGTACACAAAAGGTCATGTTAAGACACACTAAGTGTGACAACATCATCATTAGGATCCAAGAAATATTATGATAAAATAATGATTACACGAGAGGTTGGAATCTACTGATTTCAAGCATTCATAGACATTTAAAGCCCACGTGTACTGTCTATAACATAGAAGAAGTGACATTTTGCATATAGGTCCATTCTAGGTCATTTAAGCATCATTAGATTGTTTTAGGGTTAAAAGGTAAACAAGGTTCAAATCATTGGACAACAAGCTGCTCAAGTTATATAAGTCTAACATCATGTTTTGGGGCATAAAGGACCAAGATCATGCATTACATAGGTTAAAACCTCTTGAAGATACTTCAAAAGCAAGCATTTTAGAATGGCAATAGAAGAGCAAGCCGATTCAAGTTCTGGAACTATTTTTATTGGATAGAACAATTTTTTTGTCAAAATTCATATATGACATGTTGGATTTAGACAAACGAGATGAAAGATGCAATTTTTAGAACTTCACCTCAAAAACAACATTTTTGGTTGGTTGGTTTGTGATCCAAAATGGATCCTTGGAGGCACCTCTCAACCAAGGCTTCACATCCTTGAAAGTCAATGGACTTGGCCCAGTTCGGCCACATCAGGCCTCATCCAAATGGATTCCATGATCTCTCTTCACCATGTGTTTGCAGCAGCCGGTGTTTCCCAACTGTAATCCATCGCTCGGGGTTGCCGCTCTCCTCCTATGGATTCTGTCCACCGTTCGCGGCTGTTGTGCCCACCAAGAATTTCAAGGAGAGAGAGAAAAGGACATGCAAGCCCTGGATCAGGGAAACAAGTTCCCCTCCAAAGATCTGATGGTGGTTGTTGCTTCTTTACGTGACGAAAAGGCTTGAGAACCACGTGGTGCCGTCATGGCAGTGGCCAGTTGTTGCTCATCGGCATAGGCTCAGAGCTAGGGAGGCGGGGTTATATGCTCTGGAAACACCACCATCTATCTCCATCTTGTTGATGCGGAGTCATCTACGGCTTTGAATCGTGGCGGTGGGGTGTGCAGTAGGTAAGCCCAAAGCGACTAGTTGGTGCCACCACCATGGTTGAGGTAACAAGAAGAAGGGGGAAACAAAGAGGAATAGGTCACAAAAGGAAAGGATAAGATGGGGGAGGTGAAGGAAAACAAGAGAGGAAGCCAATGGGATCATAAATTTAAGTAAAGGAGCCTCGAGGTATCAGATTGGCCAAGAAGAAGAGGAGTTGGTATGTTGTTGTACCTTGTCTTACATAAGGTAGAAGATAACTGGGGGTTGTTGGATCTGGGTCCACTATGGACCACAAGCCAATCTAAGGTTTGGGAGGGTGTATCTGTTGCTCCAAAAAGAGCGTTCTCATTGGTCGAGATAGAGTGTTGTGGATTGTTGATGTGTTTAAAAGAGAAAAAAAGGGGGTGCCCACCTTGGTCAGGACGGGCCAACATTGGGCTCAATTAGGCTCAACTCAAGCTAAAACAATGATAAAATATGGATTAAGACTACCAGAATTCAAATGCCCACGTCGTGTGATTTGTAGCTCCAATTGAGGTGATTTTTGGACCTTTGGATTCGTAATTGAATCCTCTACATCATTAAATATAGTCCAAACACGAAGAGTTCATTGAAAAGATTCAATTTTAGTTTCAATATGATTATGCATAATAAGCATGACACTTAATTCAAAACCCAAATTGAAGGCATATATAAGTACAAAGTGATATTTACTCAAACCCAACTCATCAATTGAGCATAAAGTGACTAAAATTCATCAAATTGAGGGTGATGGAGGTCATTGGTTAAAAAGAGCATCTAATGAGTCAAGATGTACATAACTTGAATGAGGGAGAAACCCAAGTTATCACAGTAGTTTTGACATTTTCCCATATCATGGATCCTACCTTTCCCAGGAGCTACCTTTGTTCAGTATTTTGCTGATGAAAATAAGTATAATTTGATCTTTAGAGTTGTTCTCCCCCCCACTGTCGGACTGCAATCATTGAACTCTAAAAATTCTATATTTGGTGTTGGCGTATACAATCATCTTTTTTAACAATATCAAAACCCCCAAAAGCAAGCTAAATTCAAACTATTGTAGCTATCATTTAGTGGACAGATATAGGGATCAAGTCTTGATATCTATGCATGAAAAAATGGATGTTTTTGATAGATATGCTCGACGGGCATATTTGATCAAAATTACAAACTGAACTTTCACTCCAATCCATATTTGAGTCAGCTTCATGGATTTGCTTTTCCATTTCATTTGCTATGTCATATAGAATTTGGGATGGTTCAAAAATATCTTTGTTACTGTACTTGATATATTCCATTATTTCTAGATGTGTACTCAGTGTACACTATTTTTGGACATCCAAAAAGAGATGAAGGGACCTTTACAAAACACTAGAGGGAGCCATAAGATGTTGAAGTCAGTTGGTAAAGAGGGAAACCCCTAATGCAAATTAAAGAACCAACAGTCGCTAAGGAAGAATGGCAATTCATTGTAAGCTTTTAGCAATTCTATCTCTGTCTACTTTTTGAAGAACAAGGTAAATCCATGCATTCATTTATGTCTATATTCTCATCAGAGGAGACTCCCTATTGTCATGCTAAGATCATATTGTCTTCCCAATTCTTCCTCATCTTGGGAGATGACAAGGACCAATTACTATAGCTAGACCTTATACTTACCCCACAAGAAGCAGTATCACGTCATGTAGGTGATCTTCCATTGCGAGGCTTATCCTCATGTCCAAGCTTGTAGGGAGAGGCTTTCTTCCACTGGTTGCCTCTATCTTTTTAGTTTCCATCAATGGAATTTTATCCACCAAGTTTGTATGGTGAATGGTGGTTCTGCCTTGACATTGTGTAAGCTTGGTTTTCTATGTGCATTAAGTAGCACTAGTACATAACTGACCTTTAGTGTCAGTTATTTAAGGCTTTATGCGTCGGTTTCAAAGTGACACCCAAGTGGGTGCCGTTAAAAGTCAAACCCTTCAGCATCGGTTTTAACACGGATGACATAACCCTTCCCGCCACCAAAAACACGCCAGCAAGGGCACTATAGGAGTCAGTTATTTAATAATACTGACACTATATCCAGTTCAAAGACGTCGACATTTCACAAAAACAGACACTATATAACCCTTCCCACCATCAATAAAATGCACCAGAAAGGGCACTATCGGCGTCAGTTTTAATATATAACCAACACCCATAGCCACATAGACGTCGGTTTTTTTCTAATAACCGATGTTGTATGTCTTTGTTGTCATTTTTATACTAATAATCGACGCCTATGTTCTGATTTTTTTTCTTATCAGTTTGCAGGCCTGCTATATGCCTGGTCAGTAGGATGCAGAACCTGCAGTTCAGTTCTAAACTGCAGGTTTATAGCATCCATTGATATCAGCCAACAATAGGCCACAAACCTGCAAAATTAACAAGATGGACAATTTTATATATGGATCATGTGATTCACACACATGTATAAGCACATTTAATAATATGATTCATCACACACATGTATAAATACATTTAATCACATGATTCATCACACACATGTATAAATACATTTAATCACATGATTCATCACACACATGTAGAAACATGTAGTTCCATCATCATCATCATCATCATAATATAGTTATGAACATGCAGCGTTGTTGTTGTCCAAAACAGTAACTAAACAAGGGGGTTTTTGTACCCCTAAACATGCGCATAAGTAAAATAACTGAGAAGAGAGAGACACTAGACTAGATACACAACTTAAACAATAGCAACATGGTCTGGAATTAGCAATCATCATCATCATCGCTATCCTCTGTGGAGTACTCAAATCATACCAGATGATTAGGCGTCTCGTTGTTGATGTTGGTTATCCAAACCTTGATGGTATTATGGCCAATCAGATGAAGAAAAATCTTGTCACTGCGGCCCAATATCATATTATGAACCCACTCGCACCAACTGGATGTGGATATAAGATTCCCGTCAACATCGTACTTAACCTCGATAACAGAAGTTGAAATTCCAAAATTTAGGGTCACTTCACCAGTCGTGTAGCGTCTTCCATTTAGATAATGTCAATGTTTAGGTATAGTGAGTTGTGCTAATGAACGATCGTCTAGAATGATGTCCAACTGTTCTTCAGCAGGGAATAGTAACATTGGGGTAGAGGCCCAAGCCATTATGCCTACAATAATGTAAAATGTTGAGAAAAAGTAATATAAATGTAAGTACTAATAGCACACAACAACGATGGGTTATTTCATATTCATGTAGGATAAATAATTGATTATGATGAAGATGATGATGATGATAACTAAGTTATCATTGCACAAAGTTATTCATTTTATATGTTAAACTATCTACACTAATCCTTACATTAGCCATATATGTCAAACTAGGGCACCATGTAAGAGATACTAATAAAAGCCCCTTCTTCCCTCTACTTTTGTGTTTTCCTTGATCCTCATATCACCTATCCCACCCCTACCTCCTCCCCTGGCCCTCACTCCTCCCACCTATCCCACCCCTACCCTCCTTACACCACCCTCCCTCCTCACCCTCCCCCTCCCCTGGCCCTCCACCCTACCCCACCCCTACCCTCCTCCCACCCTACCACACCCCTCACCCTCCCCTAGCCCTCCACCCTAACCCTCCTCCCACCATACCACTTACCCTAGGGACCTAGACTTGACAAGTCCTATTAGAATTACACCATACCTAAGTGGTGCTTGAGGCATGAGAAGTGGTTGGTAGTCAGTGGCGGTCATGGGTGGAGGTGAGAGTTGTGCATGCATGCTGCTTTGGTTTGCATGCACCAATAGTAAACCTCCGTTGATGCGGGCACAAGTACCAACGTCAAAATTTCTCTCCTGCCTCTCTGCACATTTCTTCCCATTTCCCACTCCTACACATCGGGCCTTCACCCAATCACATCCTCTGTCTCTCTAGCCCTTTCTACTTCTCCCTACTTAGAGCTCCACTCTCTTCTCTCTGTGCTACCATTTCTTTGCCTCAACCGTGGGCAAGAAAATGAAGGTGGGGCTTCCTCTCCCCTCTCCTCTAAGATGTCTAGTTTCATAAGTCGATAACAATCTGTTATGTATGCTCTTTCCTATTACCGCACTGCTTTGTAGTACTTTGTATTTCAGTTTTGAATGTTGAAAATAGAGCTTATGGGTGTATATGGGGTCATCATCATCGTCATCATCATCAGAAAGAAAGAAAGAAAAAAAAGAAATAAATAAATAAATAAATAAATAAAGCACTATCAATTAATTAAAGTCATCCATGCATCATTAACCATGATTCATCAATACTAATCAACTACACAATCTTAGAGAAACTAAGTACAAATATAATTAATTAACCACTCACCGCACTGGTGGATCGAGCAGGATGTGGTGGCAGTGGCCAGAGGTGGAGGTGGCTGGGTTCGAGGTGAAGGTTACGGGCACTGGAGGTGAAGCAGAGGAGGTGCAGGCGGTGGCCAGTGGCAGCACTGGAGCATCATCATCATCGTCGTCGTCGTCATCATCGTCGTCATCATCATCATCATTAGAAAGAAAGAAAGAAAGAAAGAAAGAAAGTACTATCAATTAATTAAATTCATCCATGCATCATTAACCCTGATTAATCAATATTAATCAACTACACAATCTTAGAGAAACTAAGTACAAATCTAATTAATTAACCACTCACTGCACTGGTGGATCGAGCAGGCTGTGGTGGTGGCGACCGGAGGTGGAGGTGGTCGGGCTGGAGGTGAAGGTGGCGGGCACTGGAGGTGAAGCAGAGGAGGTGCAGGCAGTGGCCAGTGGTGGCGACTGGAGCATCAACATCGCCATCGTCGTCGTTGTCATCGTTATCATCAGAAAGACAGACAGACAGACAGACAGAGAGAAAGAAAGAAAGAAAGAAAGAAAGAAAGAAAGAAAAAAAAATAAAGAAAGAAAGAAAGAAGGAAATAAAGAAAGAACTATCAATTAATTAAATTCATTCATGCATCATTGACCCTGATTAATCAATATTTATCAACTACACAATCTTAGAGAAAATAAGTACAAATCTAATTAATTAAGTTCATTAATGCATCATTAACCCTAATTATTCAATACTTATCAACTATTGGGAGAGTGAGAATATTATACCTCACCTGAAGGTTGAAGAAGAAATATATGCAAATCAATAGGAAGTCAACAACACCTGTAACAACACAAATGCATGATTCAATTCTATTATAATGTACTAATTAGGGTTCAATGTTGAAGTTTTAACTAGAGCTTCATATATCAACATACTAACTAGGTCATGTTTCAAGTCAAGATTTAGGCATTTAATCACCTTAGGGCGCATACGTGATTCACAAGGTATTTGGGTGCACAAAGAATAATATATGTTACTGATTTAGGAGTTCACATAATCATTTTAGAAATAGAAGACCCACATGTGAGTTAAGTTTGAGATTCAACATCAATGTATCTGTAACACGCATGTTTCAAGGTTCGAAGCACGTAATCAAATCAAATTAGGATGCTAGAATGGACAAGTTTGAATCTTATTTCAACGTGCATCAAAATTTACTAGTTAGGTCAAGCATGAGGATTAGACAAGTTAAAACAGTACATTAATACTAATCAGTAGATAAATGAATAAAACCAATAGATAATAAATACAAAGTAGTAGATAAGTAAATACTAATCAGTAGATAAGTAATTTGAAAAATTAGTAGATGATTAAATAATTTGAAAAAGTAGATGAACAAATCAGTAGATAAGTAAATACTAATCAGTTGATGGAAATCAGTAACCTACCTAGTAGTAGGGGAAGCATAGGCTAGATCTAGTGACCTCAGGCTCGAGCTCTGATGGTGCAACAGCAGCGGCGTTGAGCACACAAGTAGGGGGTAGCAGCATTGAGCAGGCGGCAGCGTCGTTGAGCACACGGGCAGGCGGCGGCATTGAGTAGGAGGCGGCGGTGTTGAGAAGTCAGTGGAGGCATTGAGCACACGAGCAGGCAGTGGTAGCATTGAGCAGGCAGCGGTGGCGTTGAGCAGGCGGCGGTGTTGAGCAGGCAGCGGTGGCGTTGAGTACACGGGCAGACGGCGGCATTCAGCAAGCGGTGGCGGCATTGAGCACAGGGGCAGGCGACAGCATTGAGCAGGTGGCGGCGGTGTTGAGAAGGCGGTGATGGCGTTGAGCAAGAGGTGGTGGTGTTGAGCAGGCAACAGCCTTGAGCACATGAGCAGGTGGCGGCATTGAGAACACGAGTAGGCGGCGGCGGCAGACGAGTGGCAGGTCGAGTAGAATTGCCAGAGACCGAGCCGTGTTTCGCGATGAAACAGAGAATGGGGAAGAGTCTATTTCACGGGGCCTATTAAGTTAAAAATAATCATCGATTGTTTTAGAAACCAATACCTAAGAACCAAAAGTGTCGGTCACCACAAAAAATCGACGCCAATTTGGCAACCTAAACCCTAAAAATTTTTACCAGGATAGCGCGCGAAAACACATCGGCACCGGTTCTTGCATGAAAACCGATGACAAAAGTGGGCCCGATTTCTGTCTCGTGAAAAATATTTAGTCATTGGTTATTTGGTAAACAACTGAAGCCGTATGAGAAATTTTGGAGGTAATTTTTTTGCACTGAAAAAATTGGATTTGGCAGGTGATTTTAGACGTTGGTTTCTTATTAAGGAACTGATGCTAAATAAAAAAGTGATACCCATGTCTAGTCGGTCTTCACATATAGATGTCAGTTTGTGCTTTCAGTCGATGCTTTAGGGTTTAGGTGGTTGTTTTTGGGATACAACTGATGCCTCTAAATGTGACATTATAAGCCATTTCTATAGTAGTCTAGGGAGTCATTCCTTCTGTTCAAAGGAGAAAGAGTTTTGTCAAAAAGACATGGAGGAGGTGTTTTTTATCTTGACTTTCAAAAAGAGGGTGTTTATATAATAAGATCCTATACAAATTTTTGTCTATTGCAACATGTTACTCTGTCTAAGCATAATCCAATTAAAATTGTATTTTTTCTGAACTTAAAGATGCATTTTATCATTTGGTAAAACTATAAGTAACAATTATGGTGTATGATGTTTTAGCAGATCCTCAACTTTTAATCATGATTGGGAGCTATAGACACTTTACATAACACACTGCTTAAGGGTAATGTTGAAATCTACCTACTAGAAAGGAATTCATTATGTCAAAAAAATAAGCAAGAAGTTTTCATGAAGATGGAATATGAACATTTATGAATGTTTCCATGGTGATACCTCTCTTCCATTAGGTACTAGTTCTGCAACATCTTTAGACTCTCATTGATTCATTCCTTTATTTTATGTAAATATTACTCGATTCATCCTAATATAGATAATTGATCAACAATTTTTAGGAATCCTAGTTAACTTTCTTGCCAACTTTTCGCAGCTTTTTGGACTTGGATTCAGACAATAGTAACCTAGAAGTGTTCTTTAATTGTAGTAAAAGGATATATAGTTTAATCCTTGAGGTCCTATTGAAGACATCTATGATTGATTATGGATTAACTCTCAATGAACTTCCAAGTATTCTACAAATATATGAACCTAGTTGTGCAATATAAGACATAAGACTTATCACCCAATGTTGCTTGCTTTTTTCATTTTCTCACCAACAACTGCTTGCATAGATCCATGTTATTTTATTTGCATGGTTCATCATTGATGTCCATTCTAGTTTTAGTTTCTTCAATAACTAGTTAGTCTATCAATTCTGATAAATATTTGGATCAGCTACCTCACTGAGTATGGCTTTCATGGATTCCTCAACTCCTGGAGTCCTTACATAGGACTAAAATTGTTCACTTTATAATCTAATTTTTATTTTCACAAACAATCCTTAGGTCACTAAATATTTTCAAGATAAAGATATTATGTATCCTGGTTTCTTACATGTATTACATTATTGGTTGCATAGATATTTGTCAACACATGATGTAGCCAACAAGAAAGAAGTTGGAAGGAAAGAAACTCTAGATTGATAAAGAGTTTTGCGTTCCATATGTGGAACTAGTTCTAACACCCATGAGTGTGGTTGATGGAGCCCCAAGGTCATCAACCAAGTGTAAGCTTTCACTATTGGCAGTTAGCATCTTTTAAGGGCAATAAAGAACATCCACATGGCCACTAGCTAAGGAATGTCTTCAAGGGAGGAGATTTTCCATGTTGTCATATCAGTTGTTGCTCTTGAGATTTTCCTTCTTCAACCTACCATATGCACCATAGAGAGGGATTAGATACCTCCTGCTATTATGGAGATTTGACACACCTCTTTCAGTCATGTTATAGCGAGTTCAAATTTGCATATGAATGCTTAATATAAGCCAATTATAATAACCACTATATGATTCTCGATCTCAAATCTAAATAATTACTACAAGGAAAAAGTTTAAGCATCTAATATCAAAGTGGACATCAATCAAATGAGAATGAAATTTGTTTGTGATCCATTATTTTGGTTTTATTGATGGATTTATAGTAAAAGCACATTGTATTTCCCCTTCTATGCAGGTGAAACATACATTCTAGACAAACAATTGAAAGGGAACAATAGGAAGAAGATTCAATGGAGATACATCATTATGGTTTTTTGTATCTATGTTAACCTCTTGTGACAAATTCTTGGGTCAACTGCATATGTACCAATGGAGATCCTCTTATTTAGGCTAGTTGTTTAGTTCATAGGTCTTAAATGCTCATATTGAGACTTTGATTTGATTTTCATATAATATAAATTAATTTCTTGGTACATGTAGCACATATCCTCTCATGCGGTGGATGAAATACATGTACTTCATGCATTACGTCTTCCATCTCCTTCTCAAGGTACAATACTTGAGTGAATAGATGTACGAGTGTGAGAGCAAAGATGGGTTTCATAGCTTCTAGAGATCTCCTTCTTTCAACATTGTGAACCTAGATGGAAGCACAGAGGATGCATGGATCTTGTATTGAAAGATGGAGAATGACATAGGGTGAAACTTTTAGATTGATGTAAATTTATATTCGCATGGTTGGGGTCATTGTTTAAATGTATTTTTCCATGCATACTATAAAATAGGGGTGAGGTTAATGTCCTCTCCATGTGTACGCATTGACTTTTTATAAATTAAAGTATGATTATTGGCGTTACAAGTACAACTCAATTTGGAACATTATTTGTCATGTGTACTCTCTAAAAATTACATTTTTATTGGCAAACTACTAACAGGATATGTAATCTGACTACATAAGCATATGTAATACATGATGCCTTTGACTGCACATTAACTACATTTACAATTGTGGTAAGATCCATTTTTTACTACACATGAACTACATATACAATTGTAGTAAATGTCATTTTCCCTTACATATCATAGCTACATATACAATTGTAGCGATATAATTAGCTACAACTGCAACTACATTTGTATGTGTAAAGACAATTTTTGGTTATGATTAGGGTTACATATGAATTTGTAGCTAAATTACTATCTAACTACATTTGAAAAATGT
Source organism: Alisma plantago-aquatica (assembly GCA_963693085.1). Lineage (NCBI taxonomy): Eukaryota > Viridiplantae > Streptophyta > Magnoliopsida > Alismatales > Alismataceae > Alisma > Alisma plantago-aquatica. The sequence continues at coordinate 627,442,934 of OY856413.1, read as the reverse complement.
AGCAAAAACAATTATTTAGATGGGTACTAGCTTCATATTTTATGTGTAAGGATAAATGTACCTAAAGCTTTCAGCTACCAAATTTAGGGCTTTGGCTACACTTTGTTTTAGTTAAACACTATCTTTTTGTAGTGCAACAGAATAGGGTATTGGTATGGATTGGATGAAGGAGAGAATGATGGCTTCCATGTGCCTCGACATTTTTCTCTCTTATGAATTCTATGAGTCAGGCATGTTAAAGATATACATGAAAGTAAGCCTCTTGATAAATGCTTGATCTTGGTGAAGAATATCCATTGTAAACTTGACACGATGAAGTGCCTGATGTCATTCACGAGATTGGATTCAAGGAGTATAAGTGATGGTACAACAAAGTTCATCCTAAAACTCTCTCTCCTTCAAAACAGAACACCTTATATATTTTTTAGGAGTCAGTGCCACTTACAGAGAGTTGGTGGTATCGACTAGATGTTGGTGTTTTCATTCGGTAGAAAATTTAAATATATGTCTCTTTTTAAGCACCAATATCAGTACTACCGATAGGAAAGTTGGTATTATGAACTTGGAATATGTTGTTCAATATTGTTTTTCATTGTTTGTGTTGGTGAAAAACAAGGATTCCAGTGACATTGAGTTGGACTTTGTTACTTGTTGTTGTGTTTTGGAGAATGATCTCAATGTTACTGAAATAGGGTTTGGTACTACCATGATAATACTATGATTTCTTATGAAATTTGCAGATCTAATAAGTGTCACTATTAGTGATATTTGTTCCATGGTCAGTGGTGCCATCAAGTTTGTGAATCTTGGTTCCTATAATAACACCAGAGGGGAGTCAAATACGTTGGTGTTTATGGTATTGACTCTATGTGATTCTACACATTGGATAAACACATCAAATTGTCTTTCTTACTTTCATCAACACCATCCTATGAATAACTACAACTATAAAGGAACTAAGTATTAAAAAAACTAACCAAAAAATGAATAAAGAAAAAATACATATGGTTTGTGGATTGCCTCCCACAAAGTGTCCTTGTTTAAAGTCTTAGGTTATATGGGATGAATGATTTCCAGCCTGGGTTATCTCCCATGGTTTATGAATTTAGATTTTTTATTTAAACTTCATTTGGTCACATCATATTCCCAAACTCAAGCATCCTCTACCCATGGAAATAATTACATTGATTGTTGCTTGGAGTTGGCTACCCAATAAAATTTCAAACTCACCATTATCCTACGTGTCTATCACCACAAATCCTATCGAGTACATGTATTTGTCTACTTCAAAAAGCATAAATTCACATACACCAAAACACCTAACAATAGACTTCTTAGTTAATTGGATGGTAAGTTGATCTTCTTTGAACTTTTGAGCACCAACTTTCACAAAGTAGTGATCAGCATAAATTTGATTCTTGCTCTAAAATTACACAATGCTTCCATGGATGTCTTGTTGCCAAAAAAACAAGGGATACTAACTTTAATGTCTTCCATAATGCTAGAGTTTTTGATATTGTGTACTTAGTGATGATCCCTTTGAAGAACTTTTGTGTGCCAGTATGTGTTCTACTTCCTCCAGGAAAGGGATGTCTATTTGAAGATGTCCATAATCTTGTTATATTGTTTGTCAAAATGTCCTCACTTCATAATGGTGAGGTAGGGAACTGGTAGAACATATACATGTAGATGTGGGTGAACATTTGTCTCCTTTGAGATTCACCACTAAGCTTGTTGTATAATCATGTTTCACTATAACAAGACCCAATATAGATGGATCATCTATAATGTGTCTATCCTACGAAAATGGTGGTGTAGGTGTGGTACTAGTGGCATTTTGGGGTGCATTCCCTTGTGGAACAATGTAGCTAGAAATTCTTTGCCTCTCCTCAAGGTCACAATAATTGCAAGCTTCTCACTGGTTCTTGATTTCTCCTATGCTCATGCTTTACAACCTTACATGTATATACATGCTCACAAAAAGCTATTTGCAAACAATATTCACGGCACATAGACTCGCATAGGTTTAGTGCTACATGGATACTCATGTGTCTCCCTAATAGCATAGATATTTCCACTATAAACTAAAATAGAATGCGCATGTTAGTGATTGTGTGAGGCTTCTCTATTGACCATTGATGTGCCATCCAGGAGGGGCACACATCAGAACTATAAATTTTGTAGCTTGAATTGGAACACTCTATTACACAAATTCATCAAGCGAACATGATGTGAGTGTAGTATCAAGCAGGAAAGTCAAGGGTCAATCCTCAAGGAGTGGAGTAGGATGGTATGTAGCTAAGATGGTATCATTCGGCTTCTAAAGCAGAGTGTGTGCTTTTGAAATTGGTGTTTTGAGTTAACATAAGGTGAAAATGCAATAATGAAAGCAAGAATCAAACCTAGATTAACCATAAAATATTAATAATAATTAACATGCTAGAGAAAAATTCAACTAGCTAAGCAATAGAATGCATGGTTAGAACTAAGAAAGACAATTTATTAAGCAATGCAAGCTAAGACTACACTAAGAAAAACCCAGAACAAGAAACTAAGCAAGAACTTTTTACCCTAGAAAGAAGTAATTAACATGAACAATCAAATAAACCAAGATAGAAAAAACAACTAGATACCAAGGTAGAAAATTAGGGTCCTAGTAAGCATTTGGAGTAGTGGGATGTTTGGGGTATATGCAACCAACAACCATGTACAAGGGTCCTACTCATGCACATACATCAATCAAGTAATCTATCAAACTAAAAAATAAGAATTAATGTAGATGAGCATCATGTCCTATTAGTTAGACATGGGTGGCATGAATGTGTAGAGGAAACTAGTTCCCATCACTTCCTATTTAGTTTTATAAGGCTTTGTTAATTAAGGGGTACATAACATAAATCTAGATTATCCAGGTGTACTTTTCCAGGTAATGTTATACTAATATTCTTAGGGAAAAGGAATTGTCTTGGTGTAGATGAAAAGTATTTCACTTTCAACCAATTCAGCCACTAAACAAGCCTTTTTAGTACATATGGAGGAGCACACTTGATCACTTAGGTTTCTCACCTAGGCCTACTAGAATTGATGTAAAAAGGGGAGGGGGAAACTAGCTAAGTTTTCTCTAGGGAACAATAGGAGTTTTTTATTAGAAATACCAAACTCACCCCTTTCTCTATGCCTTAAGTGATTATGTAGCTCAAACAACCATAGAAAGAGGTAGGGAAGGAGAACAAGCAATGACATAGCAATATGCTTCAAAATCATCTTAAATGCATAAATATTTCCCAACACGGTATCATAGTTATCTATATTTTTCCCATAAAACCCACAAAGGGGACTTAGTTACTCATGATCAAAGAAGTAACAAAAGAAGAGACATAAGAAGGTGGAAAATTCATGCACGTGAGTGGAGAAGCTCCAACACTCACCTTCACTAGCTCCAAGCTTGATCGCCTCCTGCAAGTGGATGGAATGGCATGAAGATGAAAGGAATATGGTCAAAACTCTAGAAAACTAGGTTTTGGGTGGAGTCTGGAAATAAATGGATTCAATGAGGTAGGGTAGAGTGGGTGGAGGATATAATGGATGGGAGTATCTAGTTGTTGCCTCTAGGCCATCATTAACGTAATACAGGGTGATATGGTGAATCAGGGGTGGTTTAGGTTATGTATTGTGGGAAGCAGTAGGTTTTCTAGGTGGATTGACCGCTCTAAGGGAGATTGGTCATTTTGGTTGTGGGTGAGTGTATGGGTAGTCTAGGCGGCACAACCATTCCTATATGGAGTGACATTTTCATGGTTGTAGCACAACCAATATAATTATAAAAATCACTCTGGATATGAAGTAGCATGGATATTTAGGTCAAAATGGTTGTTTTAGATAAGGATGCAATTAATTATGGAATTGAGTTGAGTGGAAAATGACATTAGCAAAAATGTCCAATCGAGCATGGTTGTTTTGTGACCAGGAAAAAATTTGTAGAGCCTAGGTGAGGCGTTTTGGATGTCTAGTGAATTTTCATGTTTTAGAGGTGGAATGACATGGTTTTGTGAAATTGACCATTGTGGAACAACTTTTCTAGAGATATAATGGATATCCCACATATTCGGATGATGGCATAGGCCTTGGAGGTGTTTTGAGGATCATTTTGTTGTGAGGGATCATGTTGAAAATTCTTGGGATATTTCTTGATACATTTTTAGTGATTATGCCAATATATATGATTATTCCTCACATTGTTGGGTTGTACCATATACATTCATTCGTATCATTGATAGATGTTGGAGTTCTAAGCCCCCAACTTCTATGTCAAGGTGCTCAATCAAATCTTTAATTCAGTCATCTCCTTTGTTTTCATTACATTGTTGTATGACCCTTGGTGTTCCCTTTCATCATCCCATTCTTGGCCATATTCTTAATTATCTCCTCGCATATGGCTGCTTTATTATACATTAAAAAACATATGTCATGAGAATCCAGCATAGTCGTCTCTATAAGATGTAGGCCATAGTAGATAATTCTTCCTTTCTCAAAGTAAAAATTATTTTGGTGGGGGAATTTCCTCAACATGTCTAAGAATCACTCCCAATCCTCAAAATTGGATTCCTATGACCTCTTCTTTAAATTTCCCACAAATCTCTTTTTCTTATAAGGTGTAAATACCTCTAACAGAATATACACACCATTTGATTTGAGTTCTCTATTGAGTTCCCAAGAAAAGGTTAAATACTAGGTCTTTTATCAATCCATCAAGGAAAATGAGGAGAGAAGTCGTAGATGGAATTCTAATGTACCAAAATACTCCAAAAAATTGACTATGTTTTTCATGGGGTCTTTGTTGGGGTGCCCACTGAATTGTTGGGACTTCAAAAGTTCTAGAAGACTTGGATCAAGCTTGCAAACTCCAATGCCCACCACCTCATTTTTTTATGGAGCCTTGATGATCTATAACAAAAAAGCACAAATATTCTCCCATATGGTTGGTTCCTACACATGGTGTGCTCCAACTTATGCTTCATCAAGGCCACCTCCATTTTCTTATCCCAAGATTTATGTTGTTCTTCATAATCTACATGGATTGCTATAGGAATAAAAGTCAGAGTGTGTTGTATCATAATAATCAGTGGTGGGGGTTTGTGCCATGCACTAGTACCTAGAAAGGATCAAAAGAAATGCCATATCCACTGAACAAAAGAATTTTTACAAAAACGGTTATAATAAGAGAGTATAAAGAAGAAAAAAATTGATGGCCCAGAGTGGTTGATCCTAGCATCATAGTGATGGTGTTTATGAATTCCCCAAAATAGCATAAAAACTTGAGATGATTAAACTATGGGTGCAGTACACAAGTGTACATCCCAAAGTAAAACAAGATTTGCATCCCAAGTTATCAAAGTAAGGAATTGCAAATTAAATAAAACCAAATTATCTAGGTCAAATGACAATTTTAGTTTGGTTGTTAATCTAAGTAAGAATTTTTCTAATAAAATAGATCCAATTGTGGGTTATCAATAAAGATGGATGGAAGTCTCTATTTTATATAGTTTCACCATCGTGCTATATTACTTGGGTTATACCAATTTAACAAAAAATTATCATTACATTTGAGTATATATAAGTTATATCACCCTCTCTTAAAGCATGATACCAAGCTCAAACTAGACAAACTCATAATTTCATCCCACTCGTTATTCTAATTTGAAATATGAAGATTGGTCTCTTGATTCTTCTCTTTTAGTTGTTAGTAAAATTTCAAAACACATTATTAACTAAGTGTATGCAATTCCAACCAAATTAACATCCCTTACAATTCAATGAACTGCTTAGAAATGTTGTCTATAATGATAAAAAATCAACAATAGCTGAAATCCAAATTATGAAATTTCAAGAAAAAACAGTCTTATTGATAAAAAAAACCTTATAATAGTCAAGTATGGATACACTGGGCTACTCCTGGTGCCTAGATATATGGAAATTATCCTAACATAGATGACATGGTATCATAGTGGAAAATTGAAAATAGATAAAATAAGGAAATAAGTGATATTAAGACCTAAAAAAATGATGAATGGAGTCTTGTGTAGAGGACTAACGTGGATCTTTGTTGTTTCCATATTGAAAATGCCTAAGAAATATGATAGGTTGAATATCTTCTCTCCTTCTCTTCCTAGTCGTAAAAGTCCAAAACTGATATATCAGTGAGAGATTGGCATATGGGCCTAGATTGGTTTTAAATAGGATCAAAATATCCAACCTTAAAAAAAACATTATATGGATCCCCTATAAATCAAGCTCATTGTTGTGGAAGTGTCGGCGGTACCAACATAGAGTTTGTGTTAGTGAATATGCCTTCTCCTTGTACATCTATGATCTTAGTTCGTGGCATAAACTTTCAAGTCAATGGTACCAAGTGTTCTACTATCAATTTAGGCAAATCCTAATGATTGGAGTTGGTGGCATTGCCTCTACCTTTATATGTTAAAATTTCCTACAGTTAAACTTGAAAAGAATTTGGCATACATACAAATACTAAAGTTAAACCAAATACATGCAAAACAAGAATTATGGATTTAATAATGATTATATGTTGCTTTGGTGAAATATAAATGAAATGGCATAAAATACAACTCAATGAACACATGAAATCACACAAATTAGCACATGAAAAGAAGGTAACTACTTGCTCATCATGACACACCCTCTGCCCAAAGTGAAATAGTGATGAATGACCCAAATAAGAAAATTTGGTGGCCTTGGCATATGTACCCATTTTTCTTTCATCTTCCTTTTATTTTCTCTCATCTTCTCCCATTGTTTTTCTTCCCATATCTTTAATAAACAGTAGAAAAGAATAGGTATTGGCCTCTTACTCTCTTCATAATGAGGGATCATGTATCATTAATATCTCTCTCACGGCCTTCTAACAAACATGGTGGATGGGATTTATATCCCTCATGTAGAATCTACTAATTACCTAATGGACATGGCCCCTTGGTTGGTGAAATATTCCAAGCCCAAGAATATCTACCTTTAGCCCAAAGGGGAAACAATCGCTATAGAGTTATCACTGAGAATGTAAACCATTGAGCTCTTTGTAGATCTTTCAACCTTTTTGTATGTCACCACCTTGGTCATCATATAAGAAGCATTCTTCCCAGTATGGATCTTTTTGAATGTTAGCAAATTCTTTTCAATCACATCACAATAATCGTGATGCCTAATATCAATGTGCTTTGTCTGTACATGATATGTTGTTCTCTTTCTTATATCCACAACATACTAATTATCACAAAGAAGTGTAATCAACCTGATGTATGAACATTTGACCTAGAAATCATACAAATGGGAGCATTATTTTGTTTCTTCCATTGCTGCAACACACACTCTAAATATTATAGAGCATTCTTTTACAACCTAGGTTACTAAGATATGGCTTCCTACTACAAATTTGAAAGCATACCTAGAGGTATACTTCATGTGATTACCATCTTCCATGTTTGCATCAACAAAACCTTTAAAAATTGGTTAAGAATTATCAAGCACGTGCTTCTTCTTAATCATACATATCTAATGATCTATTTCATCACCTCTTAGTGATCTTTCCTAGAGTTTGAGAGAAACCTTCTCACACCACCCAACGAATGAGAAATATCAGTATGAGTACACACCATTGTGTACATCAAACTCCTTAAAATAGAATTACCAGGGATCGTGGCCATCTCTCTCTTCTTCAAATCAATAGATAAGAATGAGTTCTTACTTTTCTTAAAATGACATGATAATGGAGTACTCACGGATTTGTATTTTCTCATTTTGAACTTCTTAATTATTCATTCAATGTATCTCTATGTGACAGACACAATTGTCATGCATGATTTTCATCCCTGGGATCTGTTGTGTTGCACCCCATTTTCCTCATCTCAAAGGCTTTACAAAGCTCGATATCTAGTTTTATGATTAGAATTCCATCTTGCCCCATAATAAACATGACACCCACATAGAGTAGCATAATAATGGACTTGACCTTTATAAAATCCTAATATACACATGTATATGCACTTGTCTTTTAGTAAGAATCAAACTTATTGTGCTACTATCATGGCTACTCAATGTAGATAACATATGATTAACACCATGAATAAAAGTTTTCTTCACATCCATCCACTCAAAATCCACATCTAGGCTAGACGTCAATCCTAGAACTAATATAGTAAATTTCATCATCACTACTTAAGAGAGTATATCATAAAAATTCACCCATGAGCATTGATTGAAACCCTTGAAAAGTATTTGTCTTTGTATATGATATATATATTGTTATATCTTTCTTCATCCTATAATCCCACATGTTCTTTAGTTCTCATAAACATTTGGGAAGAGCCACAAGGTCAAAGGTATCATTCTTCTATAAAGAAGTCATCTCCTCATGCATTGCCTAATTCTAGAGTTCTCTATCAGTATGAGTTTGTTCCTCATGGATATTTTTTGTATCCCTCTAATCAATATGAAAAATATACCAATATGTGAATATCTGGTTAAAGTATGAAGAATTGTGGCAAACCTTCTCAATAGTTTCTCTAAGGACTCTTCCTTTTAGTGATCCTCCTCCCCATGCCCGAATAGTATTTGATTGAGTATCTAAATTACTAACCTACACATTTGGACAAGAACACTCAATGTATTATCATTCTACTACTTAGAGTGACCATGATATTGTTCTTTGAGATGTAAATATATCACTTGTGAAGAAGTTGAAGCATCCTCTTTCTAATCATTACAAGAACTATCACCTAATCATGCAGACTCTACATCATCACCATTAGGCTCTTCCACTGTCTGACTCACAAAGAATGTCACATAACTGTGTTTTCTTATGGTCTTCTTCACTGAATCACATAGTTTGTAACCTAAAAAATAATCTCCACAACAAATAAAAATACATGCCAATGATTTATCATATATATTTTGTCTATCTTCCTTGGAAATATGTGCATATGCTTTGAAACCAAATACTTGTAGGTGAGGATAGGCTTCCTACTTTCCTACCCATATCATATTAGGTATTCGAAATACCAAAGGAATGGTTGTATGTTCATTAATTAAATATCAATAAGTATTCACACCCTTTTCCTAAAATGGTTTTGGCTACTATGAAATTTTCAACTTGCATTAGCCTTTCTCCATAAAAATATTTTTCATTCTTTCAGTTGTACTATTTTGTTGTGGTTTGTCGGGATTTTTTCCTCTCTTTCCATATGTCACCTGACACACAATATTCCTAAGATTTCCTATAGGTGTATTCTCCTTTATTTCCCATGCAGAGGAACTTTTTCTTTTTCTTTGTCTTCCACTCCATCATGAGATGGAACATATGAAAACACACAAAGACCCCATCCTTGGTCTTCAGCTAGCAGACCCAACCCTCTGAGATGAATCATCAATAAATGTGACAAATACATATTGCTACCTAGAGAGAAACCTCAAATGGACCACAAACATATGAATGCACTAAATGTAGAAGTTTTGAATTCTCCTTTGATCTTTGACATAATTTGGAATCCCTTATCACTCAGTGCCCTAGTTGTCTATGCCATACTTTTTTTTTGATATCCTCAATTGCATATTTTCCACCTATGAGCACTTTCAACTAATCTTGTACAATGTGAAACACAATTTTCCATTTACAACAATCAAGTACATGTATGGTGGATCCAGAGACCCCTTACCTTTCAAGGGTCATCTTAGCAACTCTACTAATAAAATCGGGTCTGAAGCTCCCTTATTTTTTACATCTATCATGACTCTCTACCATCCTGAGCCTTCCTACTTATAAGTAATTCTCCACAAAGTAGTACCAAACACCCAAAAATATTTATCGTCAAATATTTACTTTACAATCACGCTGATGAGTACCTAACAAGCTTTTGGAAGTTGTGGTGGCTTCCCTGACTCTGGTGATGAGATTGAGATTTTGTAGGTCACCGTCGACTGATCAATTCACTTGGTATGGTCTCGTGAAGATAATTGCACCCTCATCATCTTAATATGAGGTGATGTCTCATTTTCCATTCTTAATCTATTGATCCTACTTCTTCAAGGTTGATTGTGTTCGTTCGCATTACATTACATTTTGTTTGTTTTCCTTATCTCGTGACTCTGTTTTAATGTGACAATTGTTTTAGTCAAGTTTTGAGTATGGAATGACCTCTATAGGATTCTCACCTTCCTACCTGAGTCATTAATGGTGGAAGGTCATTATGCTTCCACTCATTGTTCTACCTTGCACACTAGGGCTTTGTACGACTAGTGTGCCATGGTGGACCAAATGTGAATCACCTTGAGACTCTACAAAAAACATTCATAAATAAATATTTGGATTTTCATTTCATCTTCATGTTCTTCACATGATTGATGATCTAAATATAATCAAAAGAGATTTACTTATCTTACCCTATCTAGGGATTTATTATGCCACACTTTTAATGGGCATTCTCTACTTTCTCCTAGTGATATCAATTTTTGGTCATGTGAGGTCTTAAATAAGAAATACACCGTGAAATGCCATGAAACACAACAAGGTTGAGTGCTAATGTGGGAATGTTGAGGTCATTGTACCTTTGTTTTATTTTTGTATTTCAATAATTTTTTTATCTTTGTAAAATTCATAATTAATTTTCTATTATTAGAAAACTATAAATAAATGCTCATTTGACTCATGTAAATGTTCTTTACCTAGATTTATATTATTCATAACATGAATATAAGAATAAGAGTTTATGATCTGGATTTCAACTACTACACATACTCATTGATGTTTATATTTGAATGTAACAATGGTGAAGGATATCCGATTTCAATATAAGGTTTGACCTTGACATGTTGATATACAAAATTAGATATGATACGCTCCTTCTTAATTATATTGGACAATCTATCTAATTTCTCTCTCTTGGTTGTATGTTTCACTTTCTTACAACTTAGATTGGACAATTTATCTAGTTTCTCTTTCTTGGATATATGTTTCTTATTCATATGAGTCATATTGGACAATGACTAGATTATTCTCGCTCTCAATATGATTGATGTATTTCTCCTTGAAAGTAGGTTTTTTTAGATTGATCTTTCTTTGAGAATCCTTAATTGAAATCAGTATTGATGCAACTCAGATTTATTGATAAGTTCTAATTAATTATTAATTTGATGTATCATGCCTATCTTCATTTAGTTTGAACCTAATTAGATTGTTTCATAATGTCGTTCCATTCTAAAAATGGAAACACTAAATGAATGTTCTAATCTGGGCAAACCTATCTTTCTTCACCAAAGATGCATGTTTGATTTTATAGACTATTGATTTCTATTTGTATCTATACATTATGGTGATGGATACCATTGTAAAACTTTCCAATACATGTGCAACTAGGACTCTCAGCTAGCTCCAAGTTTTGTGACCTAAATGATATACCATTACATAAAGGTTTGCATGTTTTCTCACCATCTTCTATGTGTACAATGTGAAAGAGCTTGAGACCTACTTTTGTGTGATTGTAGTACGCCATATAATCTACATGAAATTGAATTTATTGGATCGATTCTATTCTCATTCTCCATATTTTGTTGTATGTTGAGAATAAATCATTAGAAATCATTGTTTCTTCATATCACTTTGTACCTTATTATATGAACATCTATTGAAATCCACATGGAAACATTTATCTACCTCATTAAATTAGGAACCTTTATATTGAACTTTTAAGTTCTTTACACATATTGTCCAATCTATAATTTATGCACCTATTGGTTCCTGGTAATATAACTTCCACTTATTCTTATCTTTTGGGGGTATTCCCAACCCCTTAGGTAAAGTGGACTTTGAAAGGATATCCAAGTTGGACAGAACATGCACACAAGTTGTTGATATTTTTTGGGAGATGATCTAAGAAGTTGGGGTAACCTATACATACATGATTAGTTGTTATAGATTTTTCCTTATGTATTCACACATATAGGTGTCAGGCATGGAATCTTACAAATTTTAATAGTCAAAATCATTTTTTACTTTGCTAAAAAAAATATGTTTTGAACATAGTATTGAAGAAATAGGATCTTTTCCCTTTGCCAAATTATGGGAAAATCATTTTGTTTGGTTTACTAAGAGAGTGGCTCCTTGTAACATCCCAAATTTTCAAGAATAAAATAAGCTTTAGAATGTGATTTTATTAAAATGAAAATAGTTCAAGGTATTAATAAAAAAGGCCATGAAATGAAATTTCTTAAATCATAATGAAGTATGGGAATTAAAATGAGATTCAATTTATAATTTCTCTTTCATATGTGCACTTTATGTTGCAATTAACTCAAATTGATGATCATTAGTTTCCCCTTTCATTTTTCTCTCTCCTACCATTCATGATTCTTAAAGGACATAGAAGGGCAAGATAAGATATATGAAATTCAAAATTATACATTGGATAAGTTAACTAAGAAACGATCTTGTTCTTTTATAAAAAATGTTACATAAGAATAAAGTATCATTAACTTCATTTCTCTTTCCTTCAAAAAGGTTTTCCATAAAGGCATAAAGAGATATACAACTTCTATCGTGAAAGTATATTCATTGCTCGTCTCATTTTTGGGATCAAATAAACAATTATGAAATTATATTGCACATTATTTCACCCTTATGTACATAATTCAAGATAAGTAACTTTTAATGAATTTATGGGGAAAATGTGGTCAAAACGGAAATTTAGGTGAACATGAAGGGTCTAGACTATTTATTGGGTTTATGGTACAAATTTGGTTAAGTTTTGACCATGTTTGGCCCCCTAAATGAATTTGGAAAGTTTTCCATATAGTTTGATTAAGATTAATTACAAATACATTTAATGCATTGGTTTTCCATATAGTTTGGTGATTTATCTCATGTCATGTGTTACTTCAATAGTTCCTCCTCCTATGAACTCAATCCGATGGTAGAGGATTCACACAAGCACAATGATAGAGGATTCACACAAGAACAATCCAATGACTTTAAAGTGGTATCCCTCCTCCGATCATTACGGAGGTCTAAAATTAGTTTCGAGGTGTCGCCTTCATCAACCTTTCTCTCTCTAATTATTGCCTTATCTTGCATGATTTATCTACCAGAGAATTCATCTCTCTTTCCCATTTCAAATGATGGTTTACTCACCTTCTCTCTCACACTAAAAAGAAAATACCCATTTAGATCTTCTACCTTCTCTCAGTCACCAATTGGCATATGCCACCCTAGAGCCTCTCCCTCCTTTTTATGCACCCTATAGCACCGCTCGGCCTCTTCTATTCCTTCTCCACCCTCAATTTTAACCCCTATGACCCTGGACTCCATGTCCTACTCAACCTTCAACTCCAGTGGTCACAGATTCACCCATGTCTACTATGGATCCTTGGGTTATATTGTCTTCTCAATAAGCACCACCAACAATTATTTGACATTTTCCAATCGGTGGTTTTCTGTGAGTGTTGCCCTATCATGGTATCTTATATCCTGACTTGAAGGTGTTGGTTGATGGCCACCACCATGCATGTGTAGTGTCTCTCCAACCACGTAAATGCTTCCCTACACCTTGACTTGATTCTGTGAGTGCTTTCGAGGTATTAGTTGGTGATTTATTCATGGTTTCTATGGTGTATACTTGAATTGTTTTACCCTATTTTTCTTGTTATGTTGTCAAGCCCTATGGGAATAAAGGTCCTCGCCTCCCCAATTTTGATTCTCAATCTTTGCTATGCTTCTATGATTATTCTCCACTCTCCATGTTGCTTTGGTCTAGCATGAGGACGCCGCATAGAAATGGGGTTGAATCTCTAGTTAATGCTCTTGCCATGGATAAAGAGGGAAGATTCCAGGTCACTTAATGACCTTAAAATGCCCACATCTAAATATCATTGTCATGTTGCCCATGGGAATTTTTGGGATTTCATGTACACTTTGATTTATCAGTGGTGAGATACAAAATTATGCCCTAATGATGAATTTTCCCTTGATAATTTAATCCAATGTTACCTGCACCCTTGGTTTCCAGTATTTCCACCTCTTATTTACATCAAGATTGTTTTTGATTAAAATCTATGTCATGCCTATAGTTTCTCGAATTCTAATTGGTCCAGGTTGTGAAATTTATAACTCTTACATATGACCTCAGAAAATGATGGAAAACGTTCATTTGAAAACTCTTTTGATTTTTAATGGATATATCCTATTTTAGATTATTGTTCTACACAGTCACTCACTTCAATAATTCAAGATTAATATTAGGGTTTTGATGACTATAAACTCATGGACATATTATGATTTTAATTAAATTATAGGTGATTAGAGGTTTAATCAAGTCAGAGTACCTGACCCTAAGGAGGTCTACTCTAGGTAAGTGGTCCATGCTTATTTGTATAAGTAATTTTGTTTGATTGGTTGTTAATTTATGATTATTAACATTAGTTGATTTCATGAATTTTGAATGCTTTCTCAAGAAGATATCATGTATATTTATCATTGTTTGATTGGTTGGTTTCTTATAGTCTCTAGTGAAACCCTAATTCTGATTAAGGTTAATACTAATGAATCATACTCAAGAAGGGGAAACTCTATTATTTTTAAAGAGGGAAAAATCCCATCACGACATTAAGAGGGAGAAATGCCATCATGTTAAAGTTCAAAGACCATGTTGATGTTAATGTTGATGTTAATTTTAATGTTAGTGTTAATGTTAATGTTAATGTTAATGTTAATGTTAATGTTAATGTTAATGTTAATGTTAATGTTAATGTTAATGTTAATGTTAATGTTAATGTTAATGTTAATGTTAATGTTAATGTTAATGTTAATGTTAATGTTAATGTTAATGTTAATGTTAATGTTAATGTTAATGTTAATGTTAATGTTAATTTTAATGTTAATGTTAATGTTTGTAATGACCCTGACATGGGTTATGAGGTAACCCTATTTGTTTTATCTAAGTAAGTTGCTTAGAACTTGAATATAATCCTCTAAAGTGTTTTTCTATCAGGTAACAAACTTATGTTACAAATTTGGTCATGTTTGAATAATGTTTGAACAATGTTCTCATGTTTTGGACCAAAATACAACTTACACAAGATGAGGGGTTATATTGCAATTTGTCACATGTTGAATGTTCCCTAAGTGTTTTAGCATCATTATAGAAAGAATGATGCAAGGTGGTGGCTTGTGGAAAGCCTAAATTCCAAGTTTAAACTTGTTTGAATAATGTTGGTGACTTGTGTACCAATTTTGGTACAATTTACCAAAATGTGGGGTTGATATGCAAATTACCACCTCTAGAATGTTCCTACTTCCTTTATGTATCATTTATAGGAGAGAGAAATAAGGAGACACCATGTTTGAATCAATTATGAGTGATGGTAATCTTGGTGATGAAATGACCAAGAAAAGGGTTGAATATGAAACCTTGAGTTGTATCAAGTTGAAACCCTTATATATGAGTGCATATCGGCCAAGGAGACATAGGAGGAGCCTCATATCGGTTTTTAGACTCTTGTAAAAGGCCATGACATTCAAATCACCTCAAGGAGGTGAAGTTTATCGGTATAAAACTTCCTTAGAAAAGTTGTATCGGGTTGTGAATAAAGTGGTGATTTAGTTGATATATTTTATTCAAAGGGATAAGTAATGGATGAAAATTCATCCCTAGATTATCCTCAAGAGTTTTTCATGTCAAGATAAATGTTAATGCATGCATGTACACGTGTCACCCATGCATGGACACGTGGCACCTAGTAGCTCAAATTGATGACACCTCATTTTCACACTTCTTCATGAACAACAAGTATATATACCCCTTCTTTCAGCCCATAGTGAACGTTTTCGAATCCTACCACCTCCATGCTCTTAGATTTCGTGCATAGGGTCCTTGTATCATGTAGGAGTGAAGTTGTATCGTGCATAGGGACTTGGGTATCATCCATAGCAAGATCATATCGGCCAAGTGGGGTGAAATATGCCTAGTGAGGTGATATCGGCCATAGTGAAGTGTCTTGATCACAAGTGAGGTCAATGTCGGCCACAAGTGATGGAATATCATGCAAGCATAGTGAGGTATCATTCAAAGGTTCTAAGGATCAATAAGAATCTCAATACTTAATCTTAAGGTGAGGCCATGATCATCTTCAACCTTGGCTTGAAGCATGATTTTAAGGTTATGATCTTCCTTTCTTTTCTTCTTAACCAATTGCTTATCCATGGTTGTAATGACCCTGACCTGGGTTATGAGGTAACCCTATTTGTTTTGTATAATTAAGTTCTTAGAACTTTAATATAATCCTCTAAGGTGTTTTGTTATCATGTGACACACTTATGTTCCAAGTTTGATCCTGATTGAATGTTGTTTGAGCATTGCTCCTTTATTTTGGACCAAAGTGTAATTTACCGCAGTTGAGGGGTTATTTTGAAATATGTCACATATTTAACGTGACCTATATGTTTTACCATCTTAATAGAGAGAATTATGCTAAGTGGTGGCATGTGGAAAGCCTAAATTCCAAGTTTGAACATGTTCGAATAATGTTAGTACCTTGTGCACCAATTTTGGTACAAATTGTAATTTACCCAAAATATAGGGTTGATATTGAAATTACCACCTCTAGAGTGTCCCTAATCCCTCCTAGTATCATGTAGAGGAGAGATAAATAAGGATACACCATGTTTGAATGTATTGTGAGTGATGGTGATCTTGGTGGTGAAATGACCAAGGAAAAGGGTTGAATATGAAACCTTAACTTGAGTTGTATCAAGTTGAAAAGCTTATATATGAGTGCCTATCGGCCAAGGAGGCATAGGAGGAGCCTCATATCGGTTTTTAGACTCTTTTCAAAGGCCACGACGTGCAAAGCACCTCAAGGAGGTGAAGGGTATCAGTTTACAACTTCCTTAGAAAAGTTGTATCGAGTTGTGAATAAAGTGGTGATTTTGTTGATATATTTTATTCAAAGAGATAAGTAATGGACGAAATTTCATCCCTAGATTATCCTCAAGTGTTTTGCATTTAAATATAAATGTTAATGCATTCATGTACACGTGTCTCCCATGCATGGACACGTGGAACCTAGTAGCTCAAATTGATGACACCTCATTTTCACACTTCCTCATGAACAACAAGTATATATACCCCTTCTTTCACCCCTTAGTGAACTTTTTCGAATCCTACCACCTCCTTGCTCTTAGATATCGTGCATGGGGTCATTGTATTGTGCATTAGTGATGTGATATCGTGCATAGGCCTTGGGTATCACCCATAGCAAGTTCATATCGGCCAAGTAGGGCGATATCGGCCTAGTGAGGTGATATCGGCCAAGTGGAGTGTTTTTGGCCACAAGTGAGGGGTATACCGGCCACAAGTGAGGGGGATATCGGCCGCAAGTGATGGAATATCGTGCAAGGGTAGTCAGGTATCGAGCAAGGTGCTAAGGAGCAATATGGAGCTCAATACTTAACCCTAAGGTGAGGCCATGATCATCTTCAACCTTGGTTTGAAGCATGCTTTTAGGGTTATGATCTTCCTTTCTTTTCTTCTTCACCAATTGCTTATCCATGGTGATTCCTTATATATGAAGGAGTTGTGAATGAGCCTTTTACTTTTGAAAAGTCATCTTCAACCTTAAGAACGTGGATATTTGGAGCTTGGAGCTTTGAAGTTGTTCTTAAGGCGGGTTATATAACTTGAACTCTTCATGTTATTATTCATCACCTAAATTTCTATACTTAATGAACTACTTTTGATTCCGAATTTATGAAATAGTTGATGAAATTATGAGTTCTAGTAGTTTCTTAGACCTATTTCCATGAACTATAACTATTATAGCAAAGGTCTAGAGCTTTAATATGATGGCATTACCTTATAAATTGATATCGGGTTCAAGCACACAAGCAGGCCCTCTAACCCGATATGGTGATGCACCTACTTCACTGAAATGATATGGATATGATTTAATACTTTCTTGCACGATATGGTGGTGTATTACACACCTCTTGCATGATATGAGGTCAAGAATACACCTCTAAAGTGATATGGTGAGAAAGCACACACCTCTTTGCCCGATATGGTGTGAAGCACACACACACCTCTCTGCCCAATATGGTGTGAAGCGCGCACACACCTCTCTACCCGATATGGTGTGAAGCGCACACACACTTCTCTGCCCGATATGGTGTGAATCACACACACACCTCTCTTCCTGATATGGTGTGAAGCACACACACACCTCTCTGCCCGATATGGTGTCAAGCACACACACACCTCTTGGCCCGATATGGTTTGAAGCGCGCACACACCTCTTTGCCCGATATAGTGTGAAGAACACACACACCTCTCTGCCCGATATGGTGTGAAGTGCACACACACCTCTCTACCCGATATGGTGTGAAGCACACACACACCTCTCTTCCCGATATGGTGGGAAGCACACATACACCTCTCTTCCAAATATGGTGTAAAGCAAGAATACACCTCTTGCCTGATATGGTAAGCATACGAACACCTCTAAAGTGATATGGGTAGCAAGGATAGACCTCTAAATCGATATTGGTTTAAGCATACACCTCTTGGACGATATGGTGTTGAACACATATCTCAAAAATGATATGGTGGGTAACCCAATACACTAGATGACAAAAGTGGTAAGGTGGTTAATACCCTAGAACATGTGATGGACAATACACTAAAGTATGGTGTGGCCAATATCTTCAAGTGAGGTGAGGACGTTACACTCATGTATGGTGAAGATGATACACGATATGATTGGTAAGGATGATACCTTGATGGGTAAGGGTATGAGGGATATGATGATGTCTAGCTCAATATACACCTAACCCAATACATGTGTTCAACTTGACATACATGATTCAATCTGATGCACCTTGTAAATGTGAGGGTAAAACACTCTTAGGAGTGATGAGTGTAACACCAAGTAATGATGTGGTTTGGTTAATACCTTGATACCTAGAACACCTAAAGTGGTTGATAATGGACAACCTTATATCAACAATGTCTTAACCTGAGATGAGTCCATATCACTGGATGATAGTTGGGTAATTCAAATGTGTGACTTATGGCCAATACACTACATGATAAATGTGATGTGTTGGTGCATAAAGTATTAGGATGGGATATACCCTAATACAAGATAAGTTGATGAACTTTAAGTAAGTTAAAAGAAATGAGGGAAGTAATACATCAAGGCATGATAAATACCACATCCAGCACCTCAAGGTTGATGCACCTTAAATCCAATATACTTGGATGAGTAACACATGAAGTGTGTCATGTCAATTGTTACATTGAGATGTAATGCTCTTTGATAAGTGTAGTCTAACATACCTTGAGAAAGGGTCAAGCCAAGATAATAAAGTATGATGTAATCAATATCCTAGAGAGGATGAAAGAGAAACTCATACTTTCTTTGAGAATCATTTAATGACAAATGATGAGAATAGATAAGTATGATTGCATACTTATGATATGAATATATACTCCTAGATGTGTGGAGCAATGAATTAGGGTCTGGACTAATAATATAAACTTGAAACCCTATCTAGATATAAAAGGAAACCCAAACCCTAATAATGGGGAAGGATGTATTTCTCTTATTACATAAGCCTTGTGAGGCATGTTAAATATGTGTATAATGAGTATAATGATTAATGGCCTTGTGATCCATGTGAATAGTTGTTTCCTAGTGAGAGGTGACAAGATGTGTAATGGCCTTGTGAGCCATATGAATAAGGTGTTGCCTAGTGAGAGGTGACAAGAAATGCAATGGCCTTGTGAGCCATATGAATAAGTTGTTGCCTAGTGAGAGGTGACAAAATGTGTAATGGCCTTGTGAGCCATATGGAATACTTGTACAACAAGTAAAATGAATACCTGGGTCTGAGGACCTAGAGGTAATTTTATCTGTTATAGAGCTAACAATATTGTGTGACGATCCAAGGGTTTGAATACCCAGAACCAGTAATCATGATAATGATGTGAAGGGATGATAATTCCCAATAATGTGATGAGGGACTGAGATCTGATGTGTCATGTGTTTTAAAGATCTGAAAAGTATGTGATAGATGTATTACACTTTTTCTTTGTAGCATTTGTTGTGATTAATAATGATAACTTGTTTGATGCTAAAAGAATGATGTAATGCATCATTAGGAACTATAAAACATTGCCCTGACCATAGATCCATCAGTGTCAGGATTTGCTGAATGGTGAAACGGGTTCCCCGCGGCATAACCCGGAGTGCATACTTTTGAGTATGTGGGGGCATAAGTACGGACGGCCATGTATGAGTCGATCCCCTTAGGAGCCCAAAATGAACGGGGATTTTTCTATATGTCATATCCTGGCCCGAGTGCGACTTCAGTTGTAAACTCTATGTTGAGAACAGTAAACTGGCCCGTGGCCCAGAGTATGGTGCTTGTGTCGCCATGACTCAGTAGATTCATAACTGGGGACAGTTGTTAGTAGATGTTTCCCCTAAGAGAGTGCAGTTGACGTTGTATCTCTAAGCGAGGATGCTTACGCACCCTGGCACAGCTATTTGCAACTGACACGAGATATCATGCTAAGCTTAAGTGGTCTCATACTGACCGAGACAAGTGAGGTCATGGCAACCGGCTCTCCTATTGACCTTGGATGGTACCAACTTGTGAGAAGTTTGTGGTCAGTTGGAGATGAACGGGGTATGCTTCATCTCCTCAGGGCATAAGCATGATTGTTAAAATATGTTCAGTCATGTAGCATATCTACTTAAGGATTGAATACGAGAAAGATTGTTTGATGTGCAATTTAGTTTTACATTTTAGTCGATAGATGATATTTATGTTTCTTTACATTCCTTGCAAAGAAGATAGATGATTTATAACTCTACCATGGGTAGATGCAATGTTCTCCTTAAGAAAGGAGATTACTTCATTCTGTCATACAATGAATTATCCTGCCTGTTAATATAAAAAGAACCTCTGCTTAGTTTATAAAAGCGTAATCTATGATAATAATATGGTCGACGGAGAGTTATATCTCTCACTGGGACAATTGTCTCACCCTGTGGAATCCACATTTTTAGGTGGATGTGCACGAGGTGGCAAAGATCTTTCTGTAGAGGAGGAACAATAGTTGAGGCAGCAGTGACAACTCAGGTTGAGTGTACTGTATGTCGTGTCTTGTAGATAGAAGTCCTATGTGTCGTCTCTGTACTCTCAGGTCCTTGGAGTTGGTTCGTACTAGTTTCATGAATGATCTGAGATTTTGGCTTAGATGCCTCGAGGTTTTATGTTGCTCCAGTATGTGTTTTGATAGAGCAACTGTTAAATGTTCTCAAGATGAGATGTTATACAATGTAATCATGATATGTATGAGTTTCGGATCTTTCAGTAAGAGTTTTCTAGAAAAGGATCTCCTTGCAAAACGGTTTTAAATTTCAGTGATTTTTGTTAATCCGTTGGTTATGTTTATTCTGCTTAATTAGTAACAATTTGTTTGTCGGTTTGATGATGGTCGTCACATGTTTGGTGTCAGAGCTTAAGGTTTGTTGAGTCTATAGATACATAGGACTAAGGTGTTGAGTCCGTTCTAGTGTCCTCCAGTATACTCTATAGTGACTTTTTCTTATGCAGAAGAAAGGGTGAAGTTTAAAAATGACTGGAGAACACGAGGAACACATTGCTGAGAGCAATGTTGTTGCACCAGGAAAGGGTGCAAGGGATCATGCAAGAGAAGAATGAGTTCCTGAGAATTCCCATCTTGATTCGATCAGGATAAAGAATCTTATGTTTATGCGCTTGATAGGAAGGTTAAGACAACAATGATACATATAGTAGACTGGATACTAGCATTACAACCTAGGTTACCAGTTCTTAATGCAAAAACTTGGAGCTTTAAAAAGGGTTCCTGAATGACATGGTCCTGTTGGAATAGTGGAAATGTGGGAAAGAGTAACATATGGCAAGACAATAGACTCTGCCATAAGTTTAGACAGATAGTAAATCAGTGATGACAGTGCCCAAGAAGGGCTATAAGTTGAGAATTAAGGAAATATCACTACAATTCTAGAGACATTTGCCTAGTTGTTCTAAAAAGCCAAAGTTTTTGGTGCCATCAGTGCAATAAATGCCTATTACACTAGGGTAGTAGTCGCTAAGTAAAGGCAAAAGTCCTAACTTTCCCCCTGTAAGAACCCATGACTTAGTTTCTACATCGGTAATAAGACCGTTAAGACCATGGTATGAGGATAAGACATGTTATAGATATGGACATGTTGAGCATACTAAACTCTTTTCTTTGAAAAGAAGGGAGGAAACAACTCAACAACCGAGGTAGACTCAACAGGGCTTACGAAAGTTACATCCCAATAACATAAAACGGTAAGAGTAACAACATGAAACAACTAGACTCTATGTGTTGAGTCAACCTGGAGCAGTAGATGACCGCGAGGGGTAACAGTCAGATAGAGATTTTTCATTTTGATATACCTTCTCTTGATTTTATTTGATAAACATAAGAAGGATTGATGTTGTTGATTTCCCTTTGGTTACCCTATGGGAACATAGGGAAGAAATGATGAGAACTAGAATTTATATTATGTTCAGTATTATTTTAAATGTTCTATAATTGCTCTTATTTTTGTGAAAAAAGGATGAGATATAGAAGTGATGCTTGGAGAAAATCCAGGAATGTTAGATCATGTGTTTGTGATGGTATGAAAAGTAAGGAATATGATAGTACACAAAGTGCATACTACCTAATCTTAGTACTTGTATACCCTCGCCAGGTATTCAACTATTGGAGATAAGGTGAGTATGGAACTCTTATATTGTTATCGTTCTGATTACCCTGATCAAGTAATCATTTTGAGACAATCTAGTGAGCATAATGAAACAGGAAATATGGCATGGATATTTTTATCACATCCTAAGTGCAGTAAATGGAATCTAAGATGATCTCAGATCAATCTGTGTGTATGAGGAAGTAAAAGAATATAATCCTCATGATAAGAGAATGAGAACAAGGGAGATGATCCTTGTCTGATAAAGCCTGTTTGAATAGTAAAGATCTTTTCCCATGATGTGGAAATGGGAAATGTGATAAAATCACAAAATGTTCATGAACATGTTAGACAATAACAAAGAAAGGAGTGATGAAATGTAATCAACCTTATAATTCCTATGTTGATGGCAAGGAAACTAGGATGAAACAAGAGTAAATGGTTGATGAACAGTTGAAAGTTTATGCAATAATTAGAAGAGATGATAATCTCTTTTCTTTGATAAATAACCCTGGGTGATGATGGGGTGATAAAAGGAATATGTTTCTTTGTGTTCTCTCCTTTTAGGGACATGATAATCAAGTGAGTACTATGACACTTGATGTGCATGGATTAGAAATAATCCATTGATGGATACTTAGAAAAGTATTAGTTCATCTTGGACTTTGGTTCCAAGATAAAGATATGTGTAACAAATAATGTCCCTAAGATGAAAGAAAGATCCTTTTATATGTGTGGCTTTGGTAATAACAACAGAGAGATGGAAATGATGAGGATGTGATGTGTTTTTGACACATGTGATGGATACCAAAGTAAGGAATTCTGGTATCTAAGAAATATCAGGTGGTATGGGAAAGTAAAAAACATAACTCCTAATTAGATGATTTATGTTGGTTACCTAGGATGGCCAACTGTGAAATCAATCTAGTTACATACTATAGTATGGACATCATATGTTAGGGGTTTATGCTCTGCATAAACATGACATCGATAAGGGTGTACTAATCGAAGGAACAATTGTAGAATAATTATGAGAAAAAACTTATTAAATTAAAAATAATTCCTTAGAATATCTCTATCTAGATCAGTTGAGGCAACTTACACATAACATCTAAAGATACCTCTAAGACAAGTTATTAATTGATAAGTGACCTTTCCTTATGATAAGAGAATGTACAAATAATGAGATAGTTGGTACAAGTAGTAGGAAAGTTTAGTGTTGTGTCAGCAGATTAGATGGCACAGTATATGTATGATATGACTTGTAGTCCCAAGTGAGTGACAGA
This sequence comes from Alisma plantago-aquatica, assembly GCA_963693085.1. Lineage (NCBI taxonomy): Eukaryota > Viridiplantae > Streptophyta > Magnoliopsida > Alismatales > Alismataceae > Alisma > Alisma plantago-aquatica. Next base: position 627,418,821 of record OY856413.1, on the reverse strand, counting down.
ATGTAACTCTAGTCTTTCCTTGAAAGTGAAACGCTAAATTGAATAAGGAGTATGGAAGACTCCCCAGAATCAAGAATCTTGTCACATAAAGTTTTAAGATGAGAAAGGTGACAAATCAGTGAGGTTTGACACCTGAGTTAAATAGGGTATGTATAATGTTTCTCGGACTAAGAGAAGTGTTACCTGACACCGAGTTGACTCTACAGTCAATAATGAAAAAGACAATGGAGTATGTGTCCTGTGTGATAGAATCTATGATAACCCTATGTGGAAGAACTTTGTGTTGATCAAAGTTCTATGGTATCTCCATGACATTAATATGTTATGTGGAGACTTGATGATATGATAAATGAATATTATCTGTCTCCCTTTACCAAGGATTTCGGGGATGAAATCCTTGTTAGGGGTTTATAACTTGTAATGACCCTGACCTGGGTTATGAGGTAACCCTGTTTGTTTTGGATAAGTTTCTTAGAACTTTAATATAATCCTCTAAGGTGTTTTTTTTATCATGTGACACACTTATGTTCCAAGTTTGGTCCTGATTGAATGTTGTTTGAGCAATGTTCCTTTATTTTGGACCAAAGTGCAATTTACCATAGTTGAGGGGTTATATTGCAATATGTCACATTTTGAACGTGCCCTATATGTTTTAGAATCATAATAGAGAGAATTATGCTAAGTGGTGGCTTGTGGAAAGCCTAAATTTCAAGCTTGAACATGTTTGAATAATGTTAGTACCTTGTGCACCAATTTTGGTACAAATTGTAATTTACCCAAAATATAGGATTGATATGCAAATTACCACCTCTAGAGTGTCCCTACTCCCTCCTAGTATCATGTAGAGGAGATAGACAGAAGGAGACACCATGTTTGAATCTATTTTGAGTGATGGTGATCTTGGTGGTGAAATGACCAAGGAAAAGGGTTGAATATGAAACTTTAACTTGAGTTGTATCAAGTTGAAAAGCTTATGTATGAGTGCCTAAAGGCCAAGGAGCCATAGGAGGAGAATCATAACGGTTTTTCGACTCTTGGAAAAGGCCACGATGTGCAAATCACCTCAAGGAGGTGAAGGTTATCGGTTTACAACTTCCTTAGAAAAGTTGTATCGGGTTGTGAATAAAGTGGTGATTTTGTTGATATATTTTATTCAAAGCGATACGTAATGGACGAAATTTCATCCCTACATTATCCTCAAGTGTTTTTCATGTCAAGATAAATGTTATTGCATCATTTACACGTGTCACCCATGCATGTACACGTGGCACCTAGTAGCTCAAATTGATGACACCTCATTTTCACACTTCTTCATGAACAACAAGTATATATACCCCTTCTTTCATCCTTAGTGAACTTTTTCGAATCATACCACCTCCTTGCTCTTAGATATCATGCATAGGGTCCTTGTATCATGCAGTAGTGATGTGGTATCATGCATAGGCCTTGGGTATCGTCCATTGCAAGTTCATATCGGCCAAGTAGGGTAATATCGGTCTAGTGAGGTGATATCGGCCGAGTGGAGTGTTTTTTGCCACAAGTGAGGGGGATATTGGCCACAAGTGATGGCATATCGTGCAAGGGTAGTCGGGTATTTTGCAAGGTGCTAAGGAGCAAGAGGGAGCTCAATACTTAACCTTAAGGTGAGGCCATGATCATCTTCAACCTTGGATTGAAGCAAGATTTTAGGGTAATGATCTTCCTTTCTTTTCTTCTTCACCAATTGCTTATCCACGGTGATTCCTTGTATATGAAGGAGTTGTGAATGAGCCTTGGAATTTTTATATGTCATCTTCAACCTTAGTAATGTGGATCTTTGGAGCTTTGGAGCTTTGAAGTTGTTCTTAATGCGGGTTATATAACTTGAACTCTATCATGTTATTATTCATCACCTAAATTACTATATTTAATGAACTACTTTTAATTCCGAAATTTTATGAAATAGTTGATGAAATTATGAATTCTAGTAGTTGCTTAGACATGTTTCCATGAACTATAACTGTTATAATGAAGGTCTAGAGCTTGAAGATGATGGTATCACATTATAAAGTGATATCGGGTTCAAGCACACAAGCAGGCACCTCTAACCCGATATGGTGATGCACCTACTTCACTAAAATGATATGGATATGATTTAATACTTTCTTGCACGATATGGTGGTGAATTATACACCTCTTGCACGATATGAGGTCAAGCATACACTCTAAAGTGATATCGTGAGCAAGCACACACCTCTTTTCCCGATATGGTGTGAAGCACACACACACTTCTCTGTCTGATATGGTGTAAAGCGCACACACACCTCTCTACCCCATATGGTGTGAAGCACACACACACCTCTCTACCCGATATGGTGTGAATCACACACGCACCTCTCTTCCTGATATGGTTTGAAGCGTAGACACACCTCTCTGCCCGATATGGTGTGACGTACACACACATCTCTGCCCGATATGGTGTGAAGCACACACACACCTCTCTTCCCGATATGGTGTGAAGCGCAGACACACCTCTCTGAATGATATGGTGTGAACCGCACACACACCTCTCTTCCCAATATGGTGTGAAGCACATACACACCTCTCTGCCCGATATGGTGTGAAGCACACACACACCTCTCTTCCCGATATGGTGTGAAGCACACACACACCTCTTTTCCCAATATGGTGTGAAGCACAAACACACCTCTCTGCCCAATATGGTGTGAAGCACACACACACCTCTCTGCCCGATATGGTGTGAAGCGCACACACACCTCTCTGCTCGATATGGTGTAAAGCAAGTATACACCTCTTGCCTGATATGGTAAGCATACATACACCTCTAAAGTGATATGGGTAGCAAGGATACACCTATAAACCGATATTGGGTTAAACATACACCTCTTGGATGATATGGTGTTGAGCACATACCTCTAAAATGATATGGTGGGTAACCCAATATACTAGATGACAAAAGTGGTATGGTGGTTAATACCCTAGAACATGTGATGGCCAATACACTAAAGTATGGTGTGGCCAATATCTTCAAGTGAGGTGAGTATGTTACACTCATGTATGGTGAATATGATACACCATATGATTGGTAAGGATGATACCTTGATGGGTAAGGGTATGAGGGATTTGATGATGTCTAGCTCAATACACACCTAACCCAATACATGTGTTCAACTTGACATACATGATTCAATCTGAGGCACCTTGTAAAGGTGAGGTTAAAACACTCTTAGGAGTGATGAGTGTAACACCAAGTAATGATGTGGTTTGGTTAATACCTTGATACCTAGAACACCTAAAGTGGTTGATAATGGACAACCTTATATCAACAATGTCTTAACCTAATATGAGTCCATATCACTTGATGATAGTTGGGTAATTCAAATGTGTGACTTATGGCCAATACACTACATGATAAATGTGATGTGTTAGTGCATAAAGTATTAGGATGGGATATACCCTAATACAAGATAAGTTGATGAACTTAAGTAAGTTAAAAGCAATGAGGGAAGTAATCCATCAAGGCATGATAAATACCACATCCAGCACCTCAAGGTTGATGCACCTTGATGCACCTTAAATCCAATATACTTGGATGAGTAACACATGAAGTGTGTCATGTCAATTGTTACATTGAGATGTAATGCTATTTGATAAGTGTAGGCTAACATACCTTGAAAAAGAGTCAAGCCAAGATAATAAAGTATGATGTAATCAATATCCTAGAGAGGATGAAAGAGAAACTCATACTTTGTGTTGATAATCATTTAATGACAAATGATGGGAATAGATAAGTATGATTGCATACTTATGATATGAATATATGCTCCTAGATGTGTGGAGCAATGAATTAGGGTCTGGATTGATAATATTAACTTGAAACCCTATTCGGCTATAAAAGGAAACCCTAACCCTAATAATGGGGAAGAATGTATTTCTCTTATTCCATAATCCTTATGAGGCATGTTAAATACTTGTATAACAAGTATAATGATTAATGACCTTGTGAGCCATGTAAATAGTTGTTGCCTAGTGAGAGGTGACAAGATGTGTAATGGCCTTGTGAGCCATATGAATAATTTGTTGCCCAGTGAGAGGAAACAAGATATGTAATGGCCTTATGAGCCATATGAATAAGTTTTTGCCTAGTGAGAGGTGACAAGATGTGTAATGTCCTTGTGATCCATATGGAATACTTGTACAACAAGTAAAATGAATACTTGGGTCTAAGGACCAAGAGGTAATTTTTATCTGTTATAGAGATAACAATGTTGTGTGACGATCCAAGGGTTTGAATACCCAAAACCAGTAATCATGATAATGATGTGAAGGGATGAGAATTCCCAATAATGTGATGAGGGACTGAGATCCCAAGTATCATGTGTTTTAAATATCTAAAAAGTATGTGATACATGTATTACACTTTTTCTTTGTAGCATTTGTTGTGATTAATAATGATAACTTGTTTGGTGCTAAAAGAATGATGTAATACATAATTAGGAACTATTAAGCATTGCCCTGACCATAGATCCATCAACATCAGGATTTGCTGAATGGTGAAATGGGTTCCCCGTAGGATTACTCGGAGTACATACTTTTGAGTATGTGGGGGCGTAATTACAGACGGCCATGTGTGAGTCGATCCCCTTACGAGCCCAAAATGAATGGGGATTTGGCTATATGTCATATCCTGGCTCGAGTGCGACTTCAGTTGTAGACTCTATGTTGAGCATGGTGAACTGGCCCGTGGCTCAGTGTATGGTGCTTGTGTCACCATGACTCAGTAATTTCATAACTAGGGACGGTTGTTAGTAGATGTTCCCCTAAGAGAGTGCAGTTGACGTTGTAGCTCTAAGCGAGGATGCCTATGTACCCTGGCACAGCTGTTTGCAACTGACACAAGATGTCCTGCTAAGATTAAGTGGTCTCGTACTGACCAAGACAAGTGAGGTCATGGCAACCGGCTCCCCCATTGACCTTGTATGGTACCGACTTGTGAGAAGTTTGTGGTCGGTTGGAGATGAACGGGGTATGCTTCATCTCCTCAGGGCATAAGCGTCATTGTTAAAATAAGTTCAGCCATGTAGCATATCTGCTTAAGGATCAAATATGAGAAATATTGTTTGATGCACAATTTAGTTATACATCTTATTTGATAGATGATATTTATGTTTCTTTACATTCCTTGCAAAGAAGATAGATGATTTATAACTCTACCATGGGTAGATGCAATGTTCTCCTTAAGAAAAGAGATTACTTCATTCTATCATACAGTGAATTATCCTGCATGTTAATATAAAAAGAACCTCTACTCAGTTTTTAAATGCTTAATCTATGATAATAATATGGTTGGCAGAGAGTTATATCTCTCATTGGGACAATTGTCTCACCCTGTGGGATCCATATTTTTTTAGGTGGACGTGCACGAGGTGGCGAAGATCCTTTTGTAGAGGAGGAACAACAGCTGAGGCAGCAGTGACAGCTCAGGTTGAGTGTACTGTCTGTCGTGTCTTGTAGATATAAGTCATATGTCGTCTATGTACTCTCAAGTCCTTGGAGTTGGTTCGTACTAGTTTCATGAATGATCTGAGATTTTGGCTTGAATGCCTCAAGGTTTTATGTTGCTCTAGTATGTGTTTTGATAGAGCAACTGTTAAATGTTGTCCTCAAGATGAGATTCAGATCTTTAAGTAAGAGTTTTCTAGAAAAGGATCTCCTTACAAAATGGTTTTAAATTTTAGGGATTTTTGTTAATCCGTTGGTTATGTTTATTCCGCTTAATTAGTAATAATTTGTTTTTCAGTTTGATGACGGTCATCACAATGGTGATTCCTTGTATGTGAAGGAGTTGTGAATGAGCCTTGTACTTTTGATAAGTCATGTTCAACCTTAGGAACGTGGAGCTTTGGAGCTTGGAGCTTTGAAGTTGTTCTTAAGGGGGGTTATATAACTTGAACTCAACCATGTAATTATTAATCACCTAAATTCCAAAATATTCTAAAATGGTTGATGAAATAATGAGCTCTAGTAGTTTCTTAGACCTGTTACCCTTGTACTAGAACAAGTAGAATGAAGGTTTAGAGCTTGAAGATGATGGTATCACCTTATAAAGTGATATCGGGTTCAAGCACACAAGCAGGCACCACTAACTCGATATGGTGATGCACCTACTTCACTAAAATGATATTGATATGAGTTTATACTTTCTTGCACGATATGGTAAGGTAGTATATACCTCTTGCACGATATGAGGTCAAGCAAACACCTCAAAAATGATATTGGGTTAAGCACACACCTCTTTGCCCGATATGGTGTGAAGCACAACCACACCACTTTGTCTGATGTGGAGTGAAGCACACACACACACCTCTTTGCCCGATATGGTTTGAAGCACACACACATCTCTTTGCCCGATCTGGTGTGAAGCACACACACACACACCTCTCTTCCCGATATGGTGTGAAGCATACACACACCTCTCTTCCCGATATGGTGTGAAATACACATACACCTCTAAAGTGATATGGTATGAAGTATACACACACCTCTTTGCCCGATATGGTGTGAATCACACATACACCTCCCTGCCTGATATGGTGTGAAGCACACACACACCTCTCTACCCGATATGGTGTGAAGCACACATACACCTCTAAAGTGATATGGAAGCAAGCATACACCTCAAACCCAAGATGGTAAGTACACATACACCTCAAGAGTGATATGGTAAGCACACATACACCTCATACCCGATATGGTAAGCACACATACACCTATAAAGTGATATGGGTAGCAATCACACACCTCCTACCCGATATGGTGGAAGCACCTCAAAACCCATATGAAGGAAAGAACCTTAGATGCAATGTACTTGATGAAGTAACACATGAAGTGTCTTATATCAAGTCATACATTAAGAGGTATGGAGTTTAATGAATATTGATTAAGTAGGCTAATGAACCTTGAAGGAAAGGTTGAGCCAACTTAATAAAGTATAAAGTAATAAACATCCTAGTAAGGATGAGAGAGAAACTCATACTTTTGTGATAATCATGAAATGAGCATACATTGATACTCTTAATATGTTTGGAGACTGAATTAGGGTTTGATTCTTGATAAATGTACTCGAAAACCCTAGATGGTTTTATAAGAGAAATCTTAACCTTGATGAAGGGTAATGATAAGAGTTGAAATTATAATTGGTTAATAAAAGGGAAACCTTAACCATATTGAAACCATGCTGGTAGCATGAGATAATGAGCATAGCTAAGTATGAGCTATGATGTTACATATAATAAAATTTAATGGGCCTTGTGAGCCATGTGATTAGTTGTTGCCTAGTAAGAGGTGACAAGATGTTTAATAGGCCTTGTGAGCCATGTGATTAGTTTTTGCCTAGTGATAGGTGACAAGATATTTAATGGGCCTTGTGAGCCATATCATTAGTTGTTTCCTAGTGAGAGGTCACAAGATGTTTAATGGGCCTTATGAGCCATGAGAATAGTTGTTGCCTAGTGAGAGGTAAAAAGATGTTTATAAAAGCCTCATGTAAGAAATGATAATGTTCAAATAAACTAGGAAATGGAAACTTAGTAACATAATAATAATAATAAATGGATACAATAATAATAATGAAATCTAATCATACATGGTTTATGCTTATAGCCAAATAAGGGCTATAGTGTTTGGAATATGCTTAAAGGAGATAAGAGGAACACTTGTATTATAAAAAGGATGTGAATAAGTATGATGGTTTGGCCAAGGTATAATGCCTAGTAAAGGTGATGTGGTATTCAGTGATGAGAGGCACAGGATTGGCATAGTCCAATGCTTGGAATAGATGCATAGGATTGGCATAGTCCAATACCTGGAATTATATCACAGGATTGGCATAGTACAATACCTGGAATAAAACTACAAGATTAATATAACCCGATTCCTGGATGCAACACTCACAGGATTGGCATAATCCAATACCTGGAATAATGTCACAAGATAGGCATCGTCCAATACCAGGAATAAAACTACAAGATTGGGATAACTCGATGCCTGGATGCAACACTCACAGGATTGGCATAATCCAATACCTGGAATAATGTCACAGGATTGGCATAGTCCAATACCTGGAATAAAACTACAGGATTGGGATAACCCGATGCCTAGATGCAACACTCATAGGATTGGCATAATCCAATACCTGGAATAATGTCACAGGATTGGCATAGTCTAATACCTGGAATAAAACTACAGGATTGGGATAACCTGATGCCTAGATGCAACACTCACAGGATTGGCATAATCCAATACCTAGAATAATGTCACAAGATTGGCATCGTCCAATACCTGGAATAAAACTACACGATTGGGATAACCTGATGCCTGGATGCAACACTCATAGGATTGGCATAATCCAATACCTGGAATAATGTCATAGGATTAGCATCATCCAATACCTGGAATAAAACTATAGGATTGGGATAACTCGATGCCTGGATGTAACACTCACAGGATTGGCATAATCCAATATTTGGAATAATGTCACAGGATTGGTATAGTCCAATACCTGGAATAAAACTACATGATTGGGATAACCCGATGCCTGGATGCAAAACTCACAGGATTGGCATAATCCAATACCTGGAATAATGTCACAGGATTGGCATCGTCCAATACCTGGAATAAAACTACAGGATTGGGATAACCTGATGCCTGGATGTAACACTCACAGGATTGGCATAACCCAATACCTGGAATAATTGCACAGGATTGGCATAGTCCAATACCTGGAATAATTGCACGGGATTGTCATAGTCCAATACCTGGAATAGTTGTACAGTATTGGCATGGTTCAATACATGGAATACTTGCATAGGATTGGCATAGTCCAATACCTGAAATAGTTGCACAAGATTGGCATAGTCCAATACCTGGACAGAATATGATGATGTATATTCACATGACTAGTACAATCCAACACCTGGCTAGCAGATTGGTTGAGGCCAACAGATAGAAATGAGAATGATTCATGGATGATATACCATGATAATGAGCATCATAGGATAAGCTTGAGATGTTGATATAGTATGATGGGTAAATGATATACATGTTCTTCATATTCCTTATAAAGTGAATAGATGATTTACTACTCTATCATAGATAGTTGCAATGCTTTAAAAGATGAGAATATTCTAAACTGCTTATCCTCTGCTTAGTATAATACTATTTAACTGTGATAATAACATTGTTGGTGGAGAGTTATATCTCTCGCTAGGACAATTGTCTCACCCCATGGGATCCACATTTTTTTAGGTGAATGTGCACGAGGGGGGTTGAGACTGTATCGTAGAGAAAGAACAACATTAGTAGGGACAGTACTGACAGCTCTGGTTGAGTGTACTATATGTCGTGTCTTGTAGATAGAAGTCATATGTGTCGTCTCTGTACTCTCAGGTCCTTGGATTTAGTACGTGTTGGTTTTATGAACAATCTGAGATTTTGGCTTGTATGCCTCGAGGTTTGATGTTGCTTTAAGTATATGTTTTGAGAAAGCAACCGTTATATGCTATCCTCAAGAAGAAATGGTATAATGCATGTATATGATCAATGTGAATATCAGGTTTTGGTTCTTCCTTAAAGAGTTTTCCTAGAAATGGATCTCTTTGCAAAACTAGTTTTAATGTTTAGTGATTTTTGTTAATCTATTTCTTATGATTATTCTGCATAATTAGTAACGATTTGGTTGTCAGTTTGGTGGCAGTCGTTACAAGTTTGGTATCAGAGCTTAAGGTTTTTTGAGTCTATAGAGACATGGGACTAAGGTGTTGAGTCAGTTCCAGTGTTCTCCAGTATACCCTATAGTGACTTCTGTTATGCAGAAGAAAGGGTGAAGTTTAAAAATGACTGGAGAACATGAGGAACACGTTGCTAAGAGCAATGTTGTTGCACCAAGAGAGGGTGCAAGGGATCAGGCAATAGAAGTATGAGTGCCTGAGAATTCCCATCTTGACCTAATCTGGATAGAGAAACCTATTTTTATGCTCTTGTTGGGTAGGGTAGGACAACAGTGATGCATACAGTAGACTGGATACTAGCATTACAACCTAGGTTACCAGCCCTCAATGTAAAAATTTTGGGTTCTGAAAGGGTTCCTGAATGACATTGTCATGTTGGAACAGTGGAAAATGTGGGAATAATTAACATATGGCAAGAAAATAGACTCTACCATAAGTATAGACAGATAGCTCATCTGTGATGGCAATGCTAAGGAGAGGCAATAAGCTGAGAATGAAGGAAAGGTCTTTATAATTCTAGAGACATTTGCCTAGTTGTTCTAAAAAGCCAAAGTTTTTGGTACCACCAGTGCATTAAATGCCTAGTGCACCAGGGTAGTAGTCACTAAGTAAAGGCAAAAGTCCTAACTTTCCCCTTGTAAGAACTCCTGACTTTGCTGCTATATTGGTAATTAGACCGATAAGAATATGGTATGAGGATAAGACATGTTATAGATATAGACATGTTGAGAATACTAAACCCTTTTGTTCAAAAAGAAGGGAGGAAATGACCCAACAACTGAGGCAGACTTGGTAGGGATTATGAAAGTTACAGCCCAATAGTGTAAAAAGGCAAAAGCAACACATGAAACAGCTTGACTCTATGTTTGAGTCAACCTAAAGTGGTAGATGACTGTGAGGGGTAACAGTCATATAGAGCTTTCTCATTCTGATATGTCTTCTCTAGATTTTATCTGATAATTATAAGAAGGTAGTTGTTGTTGAGCTTCCTTTAATTAGTCCTATGAGGACATAAGGAACTGATAAGAAGGATGAGAACTTATATTCAATCCAATGTTCTCTTATATGTTTTGAAATTTCTCTCTACATGAAGGAAGGGAAGAGATGTAAGAGAAAAACCATAGAAAATTTGGGATACTAAATAGTAAAAATTTAAAAAGATGAAACATAAACTAAAACAAATGCATACTACCTAATTTCAGTTCTTGAATACCCTGGCCTGGTATTCATCTAATGAAGGCAGGGTAAGTATGGAACTCTTAGATTGCTATCTTTCTTATTACTCTGATCAAGTAGTCATTTTGAGACAATCTAAAGAGCATAATGAATTCAGAGATGTGGTATGGATATTTATACCACATCCTAATTGATATATGGGGAAACCTGAGTTAATCATAGATCAAATTATAAACAAAAGATGTTTAGTATAATGTATACCTTGGTCTGAGGACCTAGAGGTAACAGGTACCCGATGAGAGGTAACAATGTTCAGTGATGAATGAAGAGTTGGAATAACCAGATTTAGTAATCATGATGATGATAATACCAAGAGGTGGTGACATGTAATCATCTCTATAATTCCTATGTTGAAGGCAAGGAACTTAAGAGGAAATAAGATTGATTGACACATGAACAATTGAAAGTTCATGTAATACTCAAAGAAGGTGATAATCTCTTTTCTTTAATAAACAACCCTGAATAATGGTGGGGTGAAAAAAGGACTATGTTTCCTTGTGCTCTTTCTCTTCCAGGACATGACAATCAAGTAAGTCTTATGACACTTGATGTGCATGAGTTAAAAGTGTTCTATGGATGGATACTTAGAAAAGTATCAGCTAGTCTTGGATTTTAGTTCCAAGATAAGCATATGTGATAAGTAATACGTTTGGTCTTGGTAAATAACAATAAAGGATGGAAATGATGATGATGTGATGTGTTTTTGGCACAAATAATGGATACCAAGGTAAAGAATCCTAGTATCCAAGAACTTTCGATGATATGAGAAAAATGAGAACATGATTCCTAACAAGGACTAATGTTTGGTTACTTAGAAGGGGCAACCTTGTGACAATTCTAGTAGGGAAATTATATGTTAGTGGTTTATGCTCTGCATAAACATAACTTTGATAAAGATATAATAATTTAAGGAATAAAGGTAGAATCATTTGAGAAAAAGCTTATCAAAGCTAAAAATGTATGATAAGACTTGTAGTTCCAAGTGAGTGACAAATCAGTGAGGTTTGACACCTGAGTTAAACAAGGTATGTATAATGATTCTCTGACTAAGAAAAAATGTCACCCGACACAGAGTTGACTCTACAGTCAATAATGAAAAGGACAGTGGAGTATGTGTCATGTATGACAGATTCTATGATAACACTGTGTGAAAGGAATTTGTGTTGGTCAAAGTTCTATGGCATCTCCATGACATTAATATGTTATGTGGAGGCTTTATGATATGATATATGAATAATATCTATCTCCCTTTACCTGGGATTTCAGGGACGAAATCCTTGTTAGGGGTTTATAATTTGTAATTACGCTGACCTGGGTTATGAGATAACCCTTGTTTTGGTTATGTAAGTTTCTTAGAACTTGAATATAATCCTCTAAAGTGTTTTTCTATCAGGTAACAAACTTATGTTTCAAATTTGGTCATGTTTGAATAATGTTTTAGCAATGTTCTCATGTTTTGGACCAAAATGCAAATTACCCAAGATGAGGGGTTATATTGCAATTTTTCACATGTTGAATGTTCCCTAAGTGTTTTAGAATCATTATAGAAAGAATGATGCAATTTGGTGGCTTGTGGAAAGCCTAAATTCCAAGTTTGAGCTTGTTTGAATAATGCTGGTGACTTGTGTACCAATTTTGGTAAAAATTGTAATTGACCAAAATGTGGGGTTGATATGCAAATTAACACCTCTAGAATGTTTCTAATTCCTATATGTATCATTTAGAGGAGAGATAAATAAGGATACACCATGTTTGAATCAATTATGAGTGATGGTAATCTTGGTGATGAAATGACCAAGAAAAGGGTTGAATATGAAACCTTAACTTGAGTTGTATCAAGTTGAAAAGCTTATATATGAGTTCCTATCGGCCAAGGAGCCATAGGAGGAGCCTCATATCGGTTTTTAGACTCTTGGAAAAGGCTATGACGTGCAAATCACCTCAATTAGGTGAAGTGTATCGGTTTACAACTTCCTTATAAAAGTTGTATCGGGTTGAGAATTAAGTGGTGATTTAGTTGATATATTTTATTCAAAGGGATAAGTAATGGAAGAAAATCCATCCCTAGATTATCCTGAAGAGTTTTTCATGTCAAGATAAATGTTAATTCATGCATGTACACGTGTCACCCATGCATGGACACGTGGCACCTAGTAGCTCAAATTGATGACACCTCATTTTCACACTTCTTCATGAACAACAAGTATATATACCCCTTCTTTCACCCCATAGTGAACGTTTTCGAATCTTACCACCTCCTTGCTCTTAGATATCGTGCATAGGGTCCTTTTATCGTGTAGGATTGAAGTGGTATCGTGCATAGGGACTTGGTTATCATCCATAGCAAGATCATATCGACCAAGTAGGGTGATATCAACCTAGTGAGGTGATATCGGCCATAGTTTAGTGTTTTGATCACAATTGAGGGGGATATCGGCAACAAGTGATGGCATATCGTGCAAGGGAAGTGAGGTACCATGAAACGGTGCTAAGGAGCAAGAAGGAGCTCAATACTTAACCCTAAGGTGAGGCCATGATCATCTTCAACCTTGGATTGAAGCAAGATTTTAGGGTTATGATCTTCCTTTCTTTTCTTCTTCACCAATTGCTTATCCATTGTGATTCCTTGTATATGAAGGAGTTTTGAACGATCCTTGGACTTTTGATAAGTCATCTTCAACCTTAGGAACATGGATCTTCGGAGCTTGGAGCTTTGAAGTTATTCTTAAGGCGGTTTATATAACTTGAACTCAACCATGTTATTATTCATCACCTAAATTGCTCTGCTTAAATGAACTAATTTAAATTCTAAAATATTCTGAAATGGTTGATGAAATTATGAGTTCTTTTAGTTGCTTAGACCTGTTATCATAGTACTAGATCAAGTAGAATGAAGGTCTAGAGCTTGAAGATGATGGTAACACCTTATAAAGTGATATCGGGTTCAAGCACACAAGCAAGCACCTCTAACCCGATATGGTGATGCACCTACTTCACTAAAATGATATGGATATGAGTTTATACTTTCTTGCACGATATGGTAAGGTAGTATACACCTCTTGCACGATATGAGGTCAAGCAAACACCTCAAAAATGATATTGGGTTAAGCACACACCTCTTTTCCTGATATGGTACGGAGCACACACACACCTCTTTGCCCGATATGGTTTGAAGCACACACACACCTCTTTGCCCAATATGGTGTGAAGCACACCCACACCTCTTTCCCCGATATGGTGTGAAGCACACACACCTCTCTGCCTGATATGGTGTGAAGCATACACACACCTCTATGCCTGATATATTGTGAAGCACACATACATCTCTAAAGTGATATGGTATGAAGCATATTGCCTGATATGGTGTGAAGCACACATACACCTCTTTGCCCGATATGGTGTGAAGCACACACACACCTCTCTGCCAATTATGTTGTGAAGCACACATACACCTCTAAAGTGATATGGAATCAAGCATACACCTCAAACCCAAGATGGTAAGCACACATACACCTCAAGGGTGATATGGTAAGCACACATACACCTCTAAAGTGATATGGGTAGCAAGAACACACCTCATACCCGATATGGTGGAAGCACCTCAAAACCCATATGAAGGAAAGTACCTTATGTTAAGCACACATACACCTCTAAAGTGATATGGGTAGCAAGAACACACCTCATACCCGATATGGTGGAAGCACCTCAAACCCATATGAAGGAAAGCACCTTAGATGCAATGTACTTGATGAAGTAACACATGAAGTGTCTAATATCAAGTCATACATTAAGAGGTATGGAGTTCAATGAATATTGATTAAGTAGGCTAATGATTTGAAGCACACATATGGTGTGCCCGATATGGTGTGAAGCACACATACACCTCTTTGCCCGATATGGTGTGAAGCACACACACACCTCTCTGCCAATTATGGTGTGAAGCACACATACACCTCTAAAGTTATATGGAAGCAAGCATACACCTCAAACCCAAGATGGTAAGCACACATACACCTCAAGGGTTATATGGTAAGCACACATACACCTCTAAAGTGATATGGGTAGCAAGAACACACCTCATACCCGATATGGTGGAAGCACCTCAAAACCCATATGAAGGAAAGCACCTTATGGTAAGCACACATACACCTCTAAAGTGATATGGGAAGCAAGAACACACTTCATACCCCATATGGTGGATGCACCTCAAAACCCATATGAAGGAAAGCACCTTAGTTGCAATGTACTTGATGAAGTAACACATGAAGTGTCTTATATCAAGTCATACATTAAGAGGTATGGAGTTTAATGAATATTGATTAAGTAGGCTAATGATCCTTGAAGGAAAAGTTGATCCAACTTAACAAAGTATAAAGTAAACAACATCCTATTAAGGATGAGAGAGAAACACATACTTCTGTGATAATCATGAAATGAGCATACATTAATACTCCTAATATGTGTGGAGACTAAATTAGGGTTTGATTCTTGATAAATGTACTTGAAAACCCTAGATGGTTTTATAAGAGAAACATTAACCCTAATGAAGGGTAATGATAAGAGTTGAAATTATAATTGGTTAATAAAGGGAAAACCTTAACCATATTGAAACCATGTTGGTAGCATGAGATAATGAGCATAGCTAAGTATGAGCTATGATGTTACATATAATACAATTTAATGGGACTTGCGAGCCATGTGATTAGTTGTTGCCTAGTGAGAGGTGACAAGATGTTTAATGGGCCTTGTGAGTCATGT
The DNA here is from genome assembly GCA_963693085.1 of Alisma plantago-aquatica. Lineage (NCBI taxonomy): Eukaryota > Viridiplantae > Streptophyta > Magnoliopsida > Alismatales > Alismataceae > Alisma > Alisma plantago-aquatica. Next base: position 627,403,039 of record OY856413.1, on the reverse strand, counting down.
GATTAGTTTTTGCCAAGTGAGAGGTGATAATATAGTTAAAGGGCCTTGTGAGCCATGTGATTAGTTGTTGCCTACTGAGAGGTGACCAGATGTTTAATGGGCCTTGTGAGCCATGAGAATAGTTATTTCCTGGTGAGAGGTAACCAATTGTTTATAAAAGTCTCATGTAAGAAATGATAATGTTCAAATAAACTAGGAAATGGAAATTTAGTAACATAATAAAATAATAAATGGATACAATAATAATAATAATGAAATCTTAATCATACATGCTTTATGCTTATAGCCAAATAAGGGCTATAGTTTTTTGAATATACTTAAAGGAGATAAGAGGAATACTTGTATTATATAAAGGATGTGAATAAGTATGATGGCTTATCCAAGGTATAATGCCTAGAAAAGGTGATGTGGTATTCAGTGATTAGATGCACAGGATTGGCATAGTCCAATGCCTAGAATAGATGCCAAGATTGGCATAATCCAATACTTGAAATAATGTCTCACAATTGGAATAGTCCAATACCTGGAATAAACTACAGGATTGGGATAACCCAATGCCTAGATGCAACACTCATAGGATTGGCATAATCTAATACCTGGAATAATGTCATAGTATTGGCATTGTCCAATACCTAGAATAAAACTACAGGATTGCGACAACCCGATGGCTGGATGCAACACTCACAGGTTTGGCATAATCCAATACCTGGAATAATGTCACAGGATTGGCATAGTCCAATACCTGGAATAAAACTATAGGATTGGGATAACCTGATGCCTGGATGCAACACTCACAGGATTGGCATAATCCAATACGTGGAATAATGTCACAGGATTGGCATAGTCCTATACCTGGAATAAAACTACAGGATTGGGATAACTTGATGCCTGGATGCAACACTCACAGGATTGGTATAATCCAATACCTAGAATAATGTCATAGGATTGGCATTGTCCAATACCTAGAATAAAACTATAGGATTGGGATAACATGATGCCTGGATGCAACACTCACAGGATTGGCATAATCCAATACCTGGAATAATGTAACAGGATTAGCATCGTCCAATACCTGGAATAAAACTACATGATTGGGATAACCTGATGCATGGATGCAACACTCATGGGATTGGGATAATCCAATACCTGGAATAATGTCACAGGATTGGCATCGTCCAATACTTGGAATAAAACTACAGGATTGGGATAACCCGATGCCTGGATGCAACACTCACAGGATTGGCATAATCCAATACCTACAATAATGTCACATGATTGGCATCGTCTAATACCTGGAATAAAACTACAGGATTGGGATAACCTGAAGCATGGATGTAACACTCAAAGGATTACCATAACCCAATACCTGGAATAATTGCAAAGGATTGGCATAGTCCAATACCTGGAATAATTGCATAGGATTGGCATAGTCCAATACCTGGAATAGTTGCATAGGATTGGCATAGTCCAATACCTGGAATAGTTGCACAAGATTGGCATAGTCCAATACCTGGACAGAATATGATGATGTATATTCACATGAGTGGTACCATCCAACACCTTGCTAGAAGATTGGCTGAGGCCAACGGATAGAAATGAGAATGATTCATGGATGACATACCATGATAATGAGCATCACTCGATAAGCTTGAGATGTTGATATAGTATGATGGGTAAATGATATACATATTCTTCATATTCCTTATAAAGTGAATAGATGATTTACAACTCTATCATAGATAGTTGCAATGGTTTAAAAGATGAGAATAATTTAAATTGCTTATCCTTTGCTCAGTATAATACTATTTAACTATGATAATAACATTGTTGGCGGAGAGTTATATCTCTCACTTGGACAATTGTCTCACTCCGTGGGATCCACATTTTTTAGGTGGACGTGCACGAGGGGGGTTGAGACCGTACTGTAGAGAAAGAACAACAGCAGTAGGGACAATAGTGACAGTTCAGGTTGAGTGTACTATCTATCGTGTCTTGTAGATATAAGTCCTATGTTTCGTCTCTATACTCTCAGGTCCTTAGATTTAGTATGTATTGGTTTTATGAACAATCTGAGACTTTGGCTTGTATGCTTCGAGATTTGATGTTGCTTTAAGTATATGTTTTGGGAAAGCAACCGTTATATGCTATCCTCAAGAAGAAATGGTACAGTGTATGTACAATATATGATCAATGTGAATATCAGGTTTTGGTTCTTCCTTATTTCCTGGAAATGGATCTCTTTGCAAAAATGGTTTCAATTTTCAATGATTTTTGTTAATCTGTTTCTTATGATTATTCTGCATAATTAGTAATGATTTGGTTGTCGGTTTGGTGGCGGTCGTTAAAATGTTAATGTTAATGTTAATGTTAATGTTAATGTTAATGTTAATGTTAATGTTAATGTTAATGTTAATGTTAATGTTAATGTTAATGTTAATGTTAATGTTAATGTTAATGTTAATGTTAATGTTAATGTTAATGTTAATGTTAATGTTAATGTTAATGTTGATGTTGATGTTGATGTTGATGTTGATGTTGATGTTGATGTTGATGTTGATGTTGATGTTGATGTTGATGTTGATGTTGATGTTGATGCTGATGTTGATGTTGATGTTGATGTTGATGTTGATGTTGATGTTGATGTCGATGTCGATGTCGATGTCGATGTCGATGTTGATGTCAATGTTGATGTTGATGTTGATGTTGATGTCGATGTTGATGTTGATGTTGATGTTGATGTTGATGTTGATGTTGATGTTGATGTTGATGTTGATGTTGATGTTGATGTTGATGTTGATGTTGATGTTGATGTTGATGTTGATGTTGATGTTGATGTTGATGTTGATGTTGATGTTGATGTTGATGTTGATGTTGATGTTGATGTTGATGTTGATGTTGATGTTGATGTTAATGTTGATGTTGATGTTGATGTTGATGTTGATGTTGATGTTGATGTTGATGTTGATGTTGATGTTGATGTTGATGTTAATGTTAATGTTGATGTTAATGTTAATGTTGATGGTAATGTTAATGTTAATGTTAATGTTAATGTTAATGTTAATGTTGATGTTAATGTTAATGTTGATGTTAATGTTAATGTTAATGTTAATGTTAATGTTAATGTTAATGTTAATGTTAATGTTAATGTTAATGTTAATGTTAATGTTAATGTAATGTTGATGTTAATGTTAATGTTGATGTTGATGTTGATGTTGATGTTGATGTTGATGTTGATGTTGATGTTGATGTTGATGTTGATGTTGATGTTGATGTTGATGTTGATGTTGATGTTGATGTTGATGTTGATGTTGATGTTGATGTTGATGTTGATGTTGATGTTGATGTTGATGTTGATGTTGATGTTGATGTTGATGTTGATGTTGATGTTGATGTTGATGTTGATGTTGATGTTAATGTTAATGTTGATGTTAATGTTAATGTTGATGTTAATGTTAATGTTAATGTTAATGTTAATGTTAATGTTAATGTTAATGTTAATGTTAATGTTAATGTTAATTTTAATGTTAATGTTAATGTTAATGTTAATGTTAATGTTGATGTTAATGTTAATGTTGATGTTAATGTTAATGTTATTGTTGATGTTAATGTTAATGTTAATGTTAATGTTAATGTTAATGTTCATGTTAATGTTAATGTTAATGTTAATGTTAATGTTAATGTTTATGTTTATGTTAATGTTAATGTTAATGTTAATGTCAATGTTAATGTTAATGTTAATGTTAATGTTAATGTTAATGTTAATGTTAATGTTAATGTTAATGTTAATGTTAATGTTAATGTTAATGTTAATTTTAATGTTAATGTTAATGTTCATGTTGATGTTAATGTTGATGTTGATGTTAATGTTGATGTTAATGTTAATGTTGATGTTAATGTATGGTAATGTTGATGTTGATGTTAATGTTTATGTTAATGTTAATGTTTATGTTAATGTTGATGTTAATGTTAATGTTAATGTTAATGTTAATGTTAATGTTAATGTTAATGTTCATGTTAATGTTAATGTTAATGTTAATGTTAATGTTAATGTTAATGTTAATGTTAATGTTAATGTTAATGTTAATGTTAATGTTAATGTTAATGTTAATGTTAATGTTAATGTTAATGTTGATGTTAATGTTAATGTTGATGTTAATGTTAATGTTGATGTTAATGTTAATGTTATTGTTGATGTTAATGTTAATGTTAATGTTAATGTTAATGTTAATGTTAATGTTAATGTTAATGTTCATGTTAATGTTAATGTTAATGTTAATGTTAATGTTAATGTTAATGTTAATGTTAATGTTAATGTTAATGTTAATGTTAATGTTAATGTTAATGTTAATGTTAATGTCAATGTTAATGTTAATGTTAATGTTAATGTTAATGTTAATGTTAATGTTAATTTTAATGTTAATGTTAATGTTCATGTTGATGTTAATGTTGATGTTGATGTTAATGTTGATGTTAATGTTAATGTTGATGTTAATGTATGGTAATGTTGATGTTGATGTTAATGTTGATGTTAATGTTAATTTTTATGTTAATGTTGATGTTAATGTTAATGTTAATGTTAATGTTAATGTTAATGTTAATGTTAATGTTAATGTTAATGTTAATGTTAATGTTAATGTTAATGTTAATGTTAATGTTAATGTTAATGTTAATGTTAATGTTAATGTTAATGTTAATGTTAATGTTAATGTTAATGTTAATGTTAATGTAATGTTGATGTTAATGTTAATGTTAATGTTGAAGATGTTTGGAATTGAAACAATTTTTATATGCTTCTCGAATCATGGACCTCAAGGGGTCGTCAAGGGATTTCCTAGCATCAATGGTTTTCCTAGAAATCATGTGCTCTTAAGTGGGTGTCACAAAGAGATGCATATAGTTACTGTTCAATTCTTCAAGTTATTAATGACTCATGAATGCTTGAGATAATCCATTTTCAAGTTTATGTCAAATTATTTCATTTCAATTTTATTCATGTCAAGTTATATTTATGTTTATTCCATATAAAATGCCAATTACCACTTACTGATGTGATGTTTTTTTTGCATGGTTGGGGACGCAATGTCTGCAGGACTTGGAGAAAATGAAGGATAAAAAGGACAATCAAGGATTAGGAGATACTCAAGCTTAGCCTGGTTGGGTGCCATTTACCAAGTCAATCTAGAGTTTAGATATTATTCATATGATGCTTAGTCATGTTACAAATTAGATTAGATTTCATAGATGAACATGATGTAGCGTTCTTTTGCCAAGAATTGTGTATGAATTAGTGTAATCAATGCAAAGTTTTTTATTTACTTTAATTGCAAGATGAGCATATTTTGACACCCCCTTGAGTAAGAATGCTTCCGCTCATGTGATATGAAAAATGGTGTGTTACGCTCCTCTATTGGGTCCCACTCCTTACAAGTATCATATTAGAGACACGACATTCATTTAATTTGACTGTTAATTCTTACCTCCCTTAGGTTGTTTACCTCCTTCGTAAGTTCCTTGTAGAACCCTTAATTTATACACAAACTCACTAGATAATATATTGAACCTAGATCTACCTATGTTATTCTTTTTAGTGTGGATGAAGTATATATACTTTGATGAGGTTTCAATAAGTATCTAAAGTAAGTCAGTCTTCATGTTATAGGACATTAGTTGCTTTTCCCTATGAATTAAGTCATATGCATATGTATTCCTTTTGTGATTATGAGATATGACTTTACAATAAAATTATGCAATGCAAATAATGAAGTATGTAGTAACTAGAGATATCCCAAAGTATAACCATATGAATTTGTAGATCAACCCTTAAAATGTGACCTTTGGTAAATAGTGATGTCTAAGATAAATTTGAGTTTCATTTATACTAATTTCCATATCTTTTACACCTATTTAGATTGTTGTCTGAGGAAAGTTCTCTTTAAGGGATGGAGGAGAGTGTAGGGTTGAATATGTTAAAGCTGATTTTGAAGATGAAATAATTATTAAAGGGTGGAGTATGGTAACATAATGAAACCTTGGTATATTCATTATAGAAAACTGAACCCCATTAATAGGAAGTTAGTATGCTTGGTACTTTATAACTATTTAACCAAGTTAAAATATATACGATAATACACAATTTTGTACCCAAATGAATATATAATACACTTAACTTGAGTAAATCAAATGAAAACTCTGACTATGAATACACATAACCATGAACATGCTCTGCACCAACAAACCCTGATATGATGTTAATTTGTATGTATGGAACCTAGAACTAGTCTTTGAATACCCTGATATGATGTTAATTTGTATGTATGGAACCTAGCACTAGTTTTTGAATATTATGATGATGTGTATCAGATGAACAAAATTCATGTTGAACCAAACATTAGGGTGTCATTAAGTAAACCTAACCTATATATGTTTGGTATCACATATGATGTGTTAGTAGGATTTGGCATTCAAATCAAATAACAAATTTAGTACACATGAATTTGATCTAATTACATTGACAAACATGTAAGTCAATACATTAAATAGAATATGCATCTCAAACTATTCAGTAATACACATAATGATTTAAATGTTCTTAATTAGTAATTAGATGTCGATGAATGATTAATGCATATTCATCCTAGTTCGTGTTGCATTTTAAGTATAATTTTACATTGACATGCTTCATTTTACTTAAGAATTAGCATCAGATTAGCTTTCCTTAAGTTTATATTAATTTGTAAGGTTTTGATCCAATTAATTGGTTTCCATGGAAGGTTCAAGTTTCATATCTTATGCGCTAACATAGGACACAATGGTCCCACTAATTGACTAGCATGGAGAGTTGTGTAAAGATGAAACATATACTCCATCCACGATGATTGTCTAGTCCATTCATCTATCGAAGCAAAGTCTAAACCTCATGAGACCCATTTTCTTCCTCCTATAGCCACCTCTTCAAATTCATGGTGGATGACTACTTAACTTTAAGAGGTATGGGAGTGTTCAAAACCCCAATAGCCATCTATAAATACAAGTCCATGTCCGCCATGGAAAAGGAGACACCTCTGACGCCATCAAGTTTCCACAACCAGTCCTCAACATCAATCCCTAATTTTCCTTTGGTTGATTTTGTCATTTGACCAACCACAATATCTTCACATCTTCTCAGACTTCAAGGTCCTAACTTCAAAAGAATCTAGATTCAATAGGTCATCCTCCCATGACACCATCATCATCCTCAACCTATTTTGCCTCCATAGAAAAAGATCTAGTCAACAAGGAAGGGTGTGAAAGACCAGAATTTTGGGCTTAATTTTGAGGATAGAATTTCTTTTAAGGTGTGTAGGATGTGATGGAGTGGACTTTTGGAATCCTAAAATGTACAATGACTTAAGTGAAAGCATATGGTTGAGTTAGATTGAGAGTTCCAAGCTCTTGGCAAAGAAGGTGTGCTGGTGTGAAGTTGATATCATGATTAAATCTCTCTCTTAATATCTTTTGAGGAATGTAATTGAATGGTATAATCGTTGAGTTTTGGCACCAAATTTGAGTAGAAGGAATCTTGAGTAGTGAGGAAGCTATGGTTAAAATTTGGTGGCAATTGGAGTATCCTAGAGGAAGTTATTAAGGGTTGCATTTCATGAAATAATGTACATTTGATGTTTATAGACCTAAGTTGTGGCTTATAACTAGTGTCACACGCCCCTTAGTTGGACTGGGTCTGCATGGTCGGATCCTAGCCCTAGATTTTCGATCTAGTGGCAGTGGGGGCTTCTTTAAGTGAGCCACGGATCATATGTTGTGTGGGTTCCTTGTAGCCTTTGGATGTACCTTGGATGGATGGATATTCATCCCCTACCTCCGGTCAGACTGGAGATCGTGGGGGGTAGCAGCCAAAACGAGCCCCAACCTCATCCCACGTTGAGATCGTGGAGCAAGTGATACTTCGTGCAAGAGAAGTTGTGCTCCTTGACGAGATATCTCCATCGACCTCTTATTTGGGACGAGAAGCCACCCGAAGAGGGAGTTTGAACTCCCGCTCCTCTCCGCCTCCCCAACGAGGAGAGAAGGTCATAGCTAGGAGTAGGATATGAAGGTAGAAGGTGGATTGGAGGAAGAGGAATAAGGGAGGAGCAACGAGAAGGCCTGGGGAAGCATCCGTGCTTGAGCGCTTAGCCTCAAGTGGTCATTTCCATGACCGACCAACTCAGGTCAGCCGCCCATGAACTGGGAGATCGAAGACCAGTTGGGAGAGCTTCTCGCCACTAGCGAAGGTAAGGGTCGAGTTCACGGAAACCCTGTGAAGCTTTTCGAAGCTTCAGTCTGGTGCGAAGATGAGAAGAGGCCGCTTGCCTATTTGTCCCGCCGCAATCAAGGCCAGACGGTGGCGCCCTAGTGGAGAAGGAACTCCACATCCAACGATGAGGAGAAGAGTAGTCGTGGAGGTCCACCCAAGGGGGACGAAGCTAATCAAGGCCCTTGAAGCTGATGAGGATCACCTTCTCTCTGGGATTGCTCGCCAGAGCCAAGCTCAGTGGTGGCGCGGTGCCTCGCGCGAGAACAGAGTCCCGCTAGGACTTAGTGAACGCGTGAGAGGGAGAGACACGCGAACCGGGCCAGACCATCAAACCAGAAGACCCCAGACCGGACCCAGCTGAACCAGGCGGCCATCAAGTGAAACTGCGTCCCCATGGTGACCACGTGGTGGCGCCCCATTGGCCCAAAAAGGTATATATTCTCAGAAATCCTCAAACCTTGCATAATTCATAGGAATTAGCTCGAGAATCAGAAAAATACAAATAAGGTACCAAAATGCTCAGAAAAATGCCTAGAGCAATAAGGAAGCCTAATATCAGCCTTTTAATGCTTTGATATCAGTGGTATCATGTAAGATATATTATGCTTGTTTCATGAATAATAAATATCAAATGATGATATAAAATGATGGAAAAATGTCAGTAAGTCTATAATCATGTTTATAATGTATATGATGTCAGATATGGTCATGTGGATGCACAAAAGCATATAGTATGATTAATATGGCTAATTAGGGATAGTAACCCTAAATAAAATGTAATAAATACATTGATGATCAATAAATGATGAAATTTACATAAATCCTTAATATCAGTAACTGGAAGCTAATGTGGAACTCTGATATCAGTTATATGCACGAAATCCATGTTATATGAAGTTGACCCTTAATACATGGTTTAAAACCCTAATTTAGGTTAATAATGTAAGCTAAGGTTACAATGTGCACAAAAAGGATATGGAACCTAATGTTCATATGATGAACTATAATCTAGAATATGACATCAGTATGATAATTCTAAGACAAGAATGCAAGTAATAATGAGAATATCCTAATGAGTTAAGTAAACCCTAAAATGGATACAATTAGGGTTAAGATGAGATGTAAGATGATGAGAACCTAATAATAGTTTATGATCTTGCCTTAATCAGGGATGAACAAAGTTATAGTTGACATGAGGAATATGTGATTAGAATGATCTGTCTCTTTGGAAGGTACGCCATTACCTCTTACTTGGCTTATATATAATATGCTTGTGTTATATGTGTAGTAAAATACTTGGCATATGGTATTGGATGAAATCATTGTTCTTGTATGATATCTTGTTTGATTTTCCATACTTATGGCTATGAATACATGAAACATAAGATATCGGATCCATCATATGATAGCACTAAACTCCTTGGTAGTACAGTGCATTGAAGTGATATCAAACTCTTTGGTAGTAGATCACATGTGTTAGATCTCAAACTCTTTGGTAGTAGATCACACGTTAAATGATCTCAAACTCTTTGGTAGTAGATCATAAGGCCTAAAAACATCAACGCCTTTGGGGGCAGATGTACGAGATATATGATGGAAATGTGATTAAAAATATGTGTTCTCTTTTGCTAATGAACATCTTTGTGCAAGTATACACTTTTCTTATATTCTTCTGTTACTGCCAAGTATATTAGTTTAATCTTTTGCCAAGATATGATGAGAGGTATATAAAAGACATGTAGGTGTACTCAGTACAATATTCTTGAATATTGTGCTGACGTGTACCGCATGTAATCTTTTGTTTAGGTTGTGGACATGTGATCTTGAAGATCCAAGATAGTTGAGAGTTGTATAGTGAGCTGATGTACAGGTGGACCTGTTGTCTTAAGATCCTGTAGTTTAGTGGTAGTACATGTATATGTAGAAGTTTGTTGTTCAATATGTAATATCAAATGTTGTAACAATTCATGTTGTAATTATATGTTGAATGGTGAACATGTGTTGTGGTTTTATTATTGTTCATGTGCATGTGCTACTGTGTTTCCTTTTGACTTCCTCTGATTTTCTTCTTCTTAGCCTAGTGTGGGGTGTTTAAATTGGGATTCTCATTGAGGTGAGGGTTTCAATTTGGATGTCGCACATCAGATTAAGTTTTAGAAAATCTGGGGACGTCACAGGTGGTATCAGAGCATGAATAATAGCAAAGCATGACATTTTCTCATTATGCAACTCAAAACTAAATAACCTTGAACATAAAAATATTTAGGGTTAGATTAGTCTTCTTTTAGAGACTAGATCTGACCTATCCTCTAGGTTAGCACCTAGATGTCTGAGAACTAGGTTTCGACTAGTGCTTGTTGTATAACAAGTCCTTAGATGTCGTTATTTCCTTGTAGTGCAGCGGTATGGGACATTGCACTATTTGGAAATGGCGTGCATCAAGGGAAGAGAAACCCTAGACATATTGTGCACATTGTCTAGAGTAGCTACACTAGTCTACCCCTTGTTCTAACCCTTTTCACTAGTTTTCATGACACTGTACTCTCTACTATGTGTGGGACACTCATTTTCAGGATTTGGTTTTTGATTCCAAATGGATCGAACCTCGATAGTTTTCTCTGACGCTTGTTTTATCGGAGAAAAACTATATATAATATATTATTATATATATGTATTACAAAAATGTGTCCCCACACATGTACGAGTAGGAGGTGGTCATGCAACCTAAGTGAAAGTGAATGACATCAGTCTAGAAGAGAGAGTAGTTCTAGATTAGATGTCTAGAGCCTTGTTGGATATATATGATAGATGGAATACATGAAATAAGTTTTGATGATGTGATGTAAGTCTTATATAGATGATATAAGATAGTTTATGAGAATATATGTTTGTCTTTGAGGACTTAAGTTTAGTTTGGGGATTTGAGATAAGTTTTGATGACACAAGTAAATAGGCTTTTATGAGATAAGATATGTTAAGTTAAGACTAGGTTGTGAGTCAGCACGAGCCTCAATCTCTTTTACGAAGGAGGACCTCTAGTGTTAGGACCAGTTTCGGGGTTAACTCCAGAGAGAGTGAGACCCATTGGGAGAAGGTTAGAGAACCTAAACTCCAAGATATGAGAATTATGAGATATGTGATATCATATGTCCTAACTAGACTACTCATGAGTGAATGAGTTGTATTTCTTAATGCATGATTCCTATAGTCTTGTTGAACCCTAGATGTCCTTGGGAGGACCAAACCCTAGAGACAGAGAGAGGTTGGTTACATATGCATATGTGAACATGAAAATGAGTGCCTGCCATCTAGGTGAGGGAGAGAGCCCAAGATCCTAGAGGAGGTAGCTATGTTAGTTTTTGTGAATCCTCATGCTCGGGTTGGTGGTTTCCCACATAGGAATCTAGTGGTGCATATAAGAGAGATTTGCGTATGATGTTTCATGGTTAGAGACCTATGAAGAGTATGTCATAGCATGCATGTTTTGGTTTGTGCCTATGTGGCTAGAGATTGTGAAGCAATCACTAGTGCCAACGAGGTAATCCGAGAACCCTAAACTAAGAGAGGGAATAAAGTTTTTGTTATGAGACACTCATATAGATGAGTCAGCTCAGAGAGACTAAGCATGTCACTACCCTCATGATATGTGTAAGGAGAACCTCAGTTGGACTAGATAAAGTTTTAATACATGTCTAATGAGCCACTTGTATAAGTTTGTTTAGAACAACCATGATGTAATATAAGTAAAACATGTTTTTATCTTGAGACGTGATATATAGACATGATATGATGGAAACCTAGTAATGGTTTAATAGATCTTTATACATAAATGGTTAACCATTAACATGAATAATGATTATAATGTGAAATTGTTGGTTAACGTTGTGATGAAATCACCAGTAAATGTGGCATTTATTATGAACAATGAAATAAGATCATATGAATGAAAAATTTTACCAGAAGTGTTAATCTTAGTGCTTAATAATGATGAAAATATAGTTTGAAAGTTAGCACAACATAATGATTATGACACCTTGATATGATCTAGATGGATAAAGTGAGTTAATGATAATTAACTCCCTCCTCAAAGACATATGTGGATGTTGAATATGTTCTAACATTTACCTCAATAAAATGTTGATGACACATTGATGTATGGCTAAACTTGGTTAACTCCTTGGGAACATGGTAATATGATGTTGAATAATAACACATGAGTTAAGATAAGGATGCAACCCTAATATATGAGATGAGTAATGACATAACCTAAGCTTCTAAACCCTTGGTTGAGCCTTCTATGAAGTGAGGTTTCACCCTAGATGTTTTAGGACCTCCTAATAGTGGTTTGGATATGACCATGGAACTTTGTTTCATGAATATGTTACACGTAGAATAGTGCCCACATGTGGATGAAGGCAAGATAAGGTTTTCCCTGGAAGTATCAGTATAGTGTACTTTCGAGGACGAAAGTTCTTTTAAGATGTATATGATGTGAAAGACAAGAATTTTGGGCTTAAATCTGAGGATAGAATTTCTTCTAAGGTGTGTAGGATGTGATGGAGTGGACTTTTGGAATCCTAAAATGTAAAATGACTTAAGTGAAAGCATATGGTTGAGTTAGATTGAGAGTTCCAAGCTCTTGGCAAAGAAGGTGTGCTGATGTGAAGTTGATATCATGATTAAATCTCTCTCTTAATGTCTTTTTAGGAATGTAATTGAATGGTATAACCGTTGAGTTTTAGTACCAAATTTGAGTAGAAGGAAGCTTGAGTAGTGAGGAAGCTTTGGTTAAAATTTGGTGTCAATTGGAGTATCCTAGAGGAAGTTATTAAGAGTTGAATTTCATGAAATAATGTACATTTGATGTTTATAGACCTAAGTTGTGGCTTATAACTAGTGTCACACGCCCCTTAGTTGGGCTGGGTCTGCATGGTCGGATCCTAGCCCTAGATTTTCAATCTAGTGGCAGTGGGGGCTTCTTTAAGTGAGCCACGAATCATATGTTGTGTGGGTTCCTTGTAGCCTTTGGATGTACCTTGGATGGATGGATCTTCATCCCCTACCTCTGGTCAGACTGGAGATCGTGGGGGGTAGTAGCCAAAATGAGCCCCAACCTCGTCCCACGTTGAGATCATGGAGCAAGTGATACTTTGTGCAAGAGAAGTTGTGCTCCTTGATGAGATATCTCCATCGACCTCTTATTTGGGACGAGCAGCCACCCGAAGAGGGAGTTTGCACTCCCGCTCCTCTCCACCTCCCCAATGAGGAGAGAAGGTCATAGCTAGGAGTAGGATATGAAGGTATAAGGTGGATTGGAGGAAGAGGGATAAGGGAGGAGCAACGAGAAGGCCTGGGGAAGCATCTGTGCTTGAGCGCTTGGCCTCAAGTGGTCATTTTCGTGACCGACCAACTCAGGTCAGCCGCCCATGAACTGGGAGATCAAAGACATGTTGGGAGAGCTGCTCGCCGCTAGAGAAGGCAAGGGTCAACTTCACGGAGACCCTGTGAAGCTTTTCGAAGCTTCAGTCTGGTGCAAAGATGAGAAGAGGCCGCTTGCCTTTTTGTCCCACTGCAATCAAGACCAGGCGGCGGCACCCTAGTGGAGAAGGAACTCCACATCCAACGATGAGGAGCAGAGTAGCCGTGGAGGTCCACCCAAGGGGGACGAAGCTAATCAAGGCCCTTGAAGCTAATGAGGATCACCTTCTCTCTGTGGATTGCTCACCGGAGCCAAGCTCAGCGGCGGCGCGGTGCCTCGCGCGAGAATAGAGTCCCGCTAGGACTCAGTGAACGTGTGAGAGGGAGAGACACACGAACCGGGCCAGACCATCAAACCAGAAGACCCCAGACCGGACCCAGCTGAACCAAGCGGCTAGTAAGTGAAACTGCGTCCCCATGGTGGCCACGTAGCGGCGCGCCATTGGCCCAAAAAGGTATATATTCTCATAAATCCTCAAACCTTGCATAATTCATAGGAATTAGCTCGAGCATCATAAAAATACAAATAAGGTACCAAAATGCTCAGAAAAATGCCTAGAGCAATAAGGAAGCATAATATCAGCCTTTTAATGCTTTGATATTCGTGGTATCATGTAAGGTATATTATGCTTGTTTCATGAATTATAAATATCAAATGATGATATAAAATGATGGAAAAATGTCAGTAAGTCTATAATCATGTTTATAATGTATATGATGTCAGATATGGTCATGTTGATGCACGAAAGCATATAGTATGATTAATATGGCTAATTAGGGATAGTAACCCTAAATAAAATGTAATAAATACATTGATGATCAATAAATGATGAAATTTACAAAAATCCCTAATATCAGTAACTGGAAGCTAATGTGGAACTCTGATATCAGTTATAAGCACGAAATCCATGTTATATGAAGTTGACCCTTAATACATGGTTTAAAACCCTAATTTAGGTTAATAATGTAAGCTAAGGTTAAAATGTGCACAAAAAGGATATGGAACCTAATGATCAGATGATGAACTATAATCTGGAATATGACATTAGTATGATAATTCTAAGACAAGAATGCAAGTAATAATGAGAATATCCTAATGAGTTAAGTAAACCCTAAAATGGATACAATTAGGGTTAAGATGAGATGTAAGATGATGAGAACCTAATAATAGTTTATGATCTTGCCTTAATCAGGGATGAACAAAGTTATAGTTGACATGAGGAATATGTGATTAAAATGATCTTTCTCTTTGGAAGGTACGCCATTACCTCTTACTTGGCTTATTATACAATATGCTTGTGTTATATGTGTAGTAAAATACTTGGTAGATGGTATTGGATGAAATGATTGTTCTTGTATGATATCTTGTTTTATTTTCCATACTTATGGCTATGAACACATGAAACATAAGATATTGGATCCATCATATGATAGCACTAAACTCCTTGGTAGTACATTGCATTGAAGTGATCTCAAACTCTTTGGTAGTAGATCACATGTGTTAGATCTCAAACTCTTTGGTAGTAGATCACACGTTAAATGATCTCAAACTCTTTTGTAGTAGATCATAAGGCCTAAAAACATTAAAGCCCTTGGGGGAAGATGTACGAGATATATGATGGAAATGTGATTAAAAATATGTGTTCTCTTTTGCTAATGAACATCTTTATGCAAGTATACGCTTTTCTTATATTCTTCTGTTACTGCCAAGTATATTAGTTTTATCTTTTGCCAAGATATGATGATAGGTATATAAAAGACACGTAGGCATACTCAGTACAATATTCTTGAATATTGTGCTGACGTGTACCGCATGTAATCTTTTGTTTAGGTTTTGGACATGTGATCTTGAAGATCTAGGATAGGATAGAGTTGTATAGTGAGCTGATGTACAGGTGGACCTATTGTCTGAAGATCCTGTAGTTTAGTGGTAGTACATGTATATGTAGAAGTTTGTTGTTCAATATGTAATATCAAATGTTGTAACAATTCATGTTGTAATTATATGTTGAATGGTGAACATGTGTTGTGGTTTTATTATTGTTCATGTGCATGCGCTACTATGTTTCCTTTTAACTTCCTCTGATTTTCTTCTTCTTAGCCTAGTGTGGGGTGTTTAATTTGGGATTCTCACTGAGGTGACGGTTTCAATTTGGACGTCGCACATCAGATTAAGTTTTAGAAAATTTGGGGACGTCACAAAGGGGATGAAATAATTTATTGTAAGACTAAAAAAGGCTATTATACACCATGGTTTTGTCTCCATCTTCTACTGTGATGACGGATTTCTCTCTCTTTCTGCACGTTGTCCTTGAAATTGTTTCCATGAGAGAGTATCCTCTGGATAGGGTGTAGGTAGTAGCCTTGCTACCCATTTTTGCTCTTTTCCACCACTCTTATGTATATATGAACATCACTTGTTATGGATTAAATGTTTTGTTGCTTGTAAATCTTATTTGGCTAATTGTTTTACATGTTTATCATATCATAGATGTAGAAAACTGTGAACCTAAGATATGGGATATAAAAATTTGATTTATTTTCAACCTTTAACGAGAAATTTAGATAAGTGTAATCTGAGGTGATAGGTAAATGATCTCTAGAACACACGATGATGATCTTATAGTAATATTTGTCAAATTTTATTCCTAACACTAAAAGGGGGATTTAACATATCTCAACAGGTGTGCATATACTTATATTATGATGAAGTGAGAGACTAAATCGTAGATAGTTCCAATGAAATACATCCACCATGGTGTTTCCATCTACTGATAGTTAAACACTTAATCTAGCCATTTGGTTATTGCAATCTCAACTAAATAAATCGACCAAAAAATCTCAACTAAATTAAACAAAACCAAGTTTGTGATAAGTATTAGTTCTTGCAAGGTAACTTTGATCAGTCGATTCTGAAAAGTTTTCTTCCTTTGGGTTTGTTTCTAAAATATACATCAATAACATACATTCTCTTATAAGTGGGATTGTCATATTTTTGGTTGAGTTAAAACTTCGGAACTCCATTCATATGGAATCTGATGTGCTATACTCACTGCATGAATGAATATAAGTAATCGATTAATATGGAATGTAATGGATTTATTATATACAATGTTACAATAGTTGGACATTTACTAGTAGTGAAAGCTAATGTGCTTTATGTATGTTAATATTTAGTTAATGGAATAATTGAGTAATACCTCATACGTCAAGAATGAAAATTTGATATAATCATGGCAATATTAATATGAAAAAAATAGGAATCTAAATAATCAATATTGATGATGATGCAATATAATAGGAAATATCAATAGAATTAAGTATAATATATTTTATTTACAAGTCATAAAATATAATTTTAAATGTTAAATCTAACTTCAAATCAAAAGTTGCATAGTTGAGTTATCTAGAGACCTAGTTTCATCTCAAATGGATAAGTAAACATACCCTAATTTGTAAAAAGAAATTACTAAATGATATTTGAATGGTATATACCTTGTATATATGTTTAATTAGTATTTAATTGAACTTGCTTTTGTTTTGGATGTCGCACAGCTTTTTAATCTCCCTCCTTGTTCCGATTTTGGCTCCTAATCAATCAAGTATTCCATATTGTGATTTCTCAGTCCCCCTTTCTCACATGTCTCCTTTCTAACTTGGACTCTAAAGTCCTTCTATTCTCATCCTTCCATGAGTTCTCACGTGATCTATCTCTTCATTTATCCTCATCTCTGCCCCTTTCTTCCCATACACTCTCTTCACAAAAGATTAAAAAAATTGAGAGGTCCTAACATGGCCGAACTCATCTCACCAACTCTGTTAATGAATCTTGGATTTGAGTTCCCCTATGTTCTAAATTCATCAAGAATTTCTTCCATTTTGAGCCTTCTATTTTATAATTAACACCACAAACCATTTCCAACATCCAACAATCAATACCATTGGATGCCAATCCAATTTTTTCATCTATGATGGCTCCCGTGACTTTGGTAATTAGTTCAACATTATTTGGGTCATTGTTAACTCCTCTATTTTAATGAGTAGAATCTTGTGAAACTTTCCACACACCCATCTTTTTTTACTTGAGATGATATCTCATTTTCCTTTTTTTCATCTTATGATCCTATTGTTTCATGTTTTATGGTGGTCTTTCGATTAACAACTACATTTTGTTTGGTTTTATTCATTTGGATATTGTTTCAAGACAAGTTTTAATTTCAATTTCCTTCTTGGGTTAGTAATGGAAAAAGGTCATTATGATTTTCATCACCGTCCCATCTACCTCATCAAGGCTTGTTGAGATTAGCATGGCGCGAGAGGACTCCATAGGAATCTTCCCTGAAGATTTGAAAATAAGATTCAAGAGATGAATTTTCATAGTTGAGTTCAAATTTGTTGTTCGTTGTAGGTTTTTTTATGGGATAATTGTTGAAAAAGTTCTTACTAATATTATCCTTTCTAGGGATTTATTATTCCACACTTATAGTGGAGATTTTTAACTTCTTCCCTTTCATTTCAACATTTAGTCATCCAATCTTCTAAGTAGGTAATATGACTTTAAATGCCCTGTCGCAATCAATATTTGATGTGTGATGCAAGGGTACTAAGGTCATTCCAGCTTCGTTTATTTTAATTAATCAATAATTGTTTTTATTTTCTACAAAATAACTATATCCATTTTAATAAAAAATATAGAAGTAAGTGTGGAACCAGGAAGATATTCTCTTCCTAGATTTATTTTATTCATATCTATTTAATAACAAAATGACTTGATTATATAAGGTTCAAATGATATACCTAACTAATAATTTTTATATTTGAATGTAATAGGTAAAGGATACCATGTTTTGATATATGGATTAACCTTGACCAATTGAGACACAAGTTGAGGTATGTTTCACTCTCTTATGAATCACTCGCTAGGTTTCTTATCCATATGTGTCATATTGGATAATATATTGTGTATTTTCTCTCTGTAACATCCTAAATTTTCAAAATACATTTAAACCTAAGAATGCATTTTCTTTAAATAATTATAATTGAGGGACCTATTGCAAAAACCATGAAATGAAATTTCTTAAAGGATACTTTAGTGAGAAGAATAAAATGAGACTCAAAATACATTTCTTGATTCATATGTGCACTATGTGTTGTAATTGATTCAAAGAAATGAATGTTGGTTTCCCCTCTCCTTTTTCTCTCTCTCCTATCCTTCAAAATGTTTAAAAGAAATAAAGGAGAAAGAGAAAAAATATTATATTCGAAAAATATACATAAGGAATAGCTAAACTAGATTTGATGATTTATAGGCGCATTTGAGCCCATTAATTGTCCATAATTACAATAGGGGTAAAATGGTATTTCGGATATTACCATGTGTTAATTAATTTTCAAGAAAATTAGGTATGTAATTTAAATAACGAGTAATACATGGTGACCAAGTTTTAGAATTTAATAATGTTCATATAAAAAGATATATATTATTTACACAAAAAGGGATACGAGTAACTAAAAAATATTGAATGAATTTATTTTGAAATTCTAAGAGTGTATTTATATTCCTTCGATAAATACATTGTAGTGGTCGAACTTTTATGATTTTTGGTTAACTTTATATAAGTAAATAAATTCAAGAAAGATAAGGCTAGATGTGGTTCATTGTCAAATGTATCAAATAATGTGAGAAATGATAAGTGTAATGGTTCCTGATATTTTAAAAAGATAGAAAAACAAATATTGAACTCTTAGTGAAACATCACAGAAATTCTACCATTTTAGTCATTTCTTTTTGGGAAAGATTTCATGGATTTTTTTAAAGTAATTAATAATAGGAACAACTTTGAATTTATATATTGCTAATTTAGAAAGGGGTTAGGTGTCAAATCCTTTGAGGAAATGAATACATGAAACCTTTTATGCAATATTTATTATGATTTTTAATGTCATTTTGGATTGGGAACAAATGTTATGAAGTTATCAAGATGTATTTTAAAATTTTCATCTTTAGGGAAGTTCATTGACGTGATATTTGAATGCACTAACAAATTCACTCAGGGTTGAAATCCCCGAGCCTTTACCAAAACCAAAGTGCAATAATGGCACCTGCAAGCGGACGAGTCTTATCGTAGTATAGTTAAGGATAGAACCCAAAGGACAACATTTTTAAGAATCCGTGTCGGTTGAATCTAGCTCAAGTAAAACTAATATTTAGAATGATTGGTTGATTTGAGGTTATTTAAACTAATTGCAAGAAAAGTAAAAGTTGAATTAAAGTTGGGTTGAGATCAATGATATGAATTCGTTGGGATGGTACCGGGTTTCACCACCGCTACACATGCAAATGTATTCAATCATGAACAATCCAGGCAATATGTAACACTCCAAATAGAGCTGTTGCAAAACCCCCCATACGGGCGTCAGGTTTGCATAAACATCACCCTAGGCATCAGATATCTCGTCACCATCCGGATCACTTTACTTACGGCTCTGAAGATACAGAAATCCACGGAGGTTGTGGGCCCCCTATACAAGCGTTAGGCACACAGAAGCGTCACCGAAGGCTAGATGGCTCATCCCCTCACGGATAATACACTTACGACCTCGATGGAATCCCATCCTATTTCTAGTTTGGGAGTCAGCCGCATTAACCGATAAGCAAGCAGGCGGTTAAAATACTAGCTAACATCGACGATTAACAAGAAGATACAAAATCCAACTAAGGCTGTGAACCCCCTATACAGGCGTTAGGCGCACAGAAGCGTCACTGAAGGCTAGATGGCTCGTCTCCTCGCGGATCATACACTTACGACCTCAAGGAATCCTTTTAGAAGTTCTCGTCAAGGAGTCTAACTTGTTAAACGACGTTCGTACCTATATATAGATGTTATCGCAACATAGGAAGCACAAAGATTAAATCAAGCAATTAACCAAACTACTAGCATAACCGTTAATGAATAAATGAAGAGTTAATACATTGCCATGGAAAGTTTAACAAAAGAACATGGTTTGCATGGGCAGCGGGGCTAGTCCTCACACCCTAGTGAAAAGGGACTACTCGCTCATGGTGTGAGAAAAAAGAAGGATGAGAAAGAAAGAGAGATCCACCATGAGCTCAGTGCATAAGGTAGTCGCAGCTCGGTGAAGAAGATACGGCCTTCTACGTCGTGTCAGAGCAATCTGGACGCGCACGGGAGTTGCCAAGACAGATCGGGCAGTCTCCCTTGCTCCGCCTTCCTTCTCTCTTCAGCCTCCTTGGTTGCAACACGAGCAGTAGGTGGAATGGAATTTGATCGGAGTTGTGATTTGGCAGCCTGGCGGCGTCCGGATCTGATGCCCCAAATGAGGACCATGGGGGTCCTATTTATAGGCTCAGATCTTTCCCCAAACGGTTTGGGTAAGTTGCTGAAAATATCTCCTCCAACGGTCTAGGGACTGTTTGCTGCCAAACGGTCTGGAGACCGTTTGGTGCCAAACGGTCTGGGCTTCAAACGGTGTTTGCATGCATCAACCGGTCCTGAGTGCGCGACTTTTGATATTCATTTGGTCTTCACAGTCACAGCAAACGGTCTTGACCGCATGGATCCAAACGGTCTTGGAGACCGCATGGACCCAAACGGTCTTGGAGACCACATGGACCCAAACGGTCTTGAGACCGCATGGACCCAAACGGTCTTGAGACTGTATGGATCCAAACGGTCTTGAGTCCGCTATTGGTCATGCGGTTTGCGCGGTCGACTTTAGCAAGCGGTTTCGGCATTCGATCTTTATGTATTCCAGCAAACGGTCTTGAGACCACATGAACCCAAATGGTCTTTAGACCGCATAGACCCAAACGGTCTTGAAACCGCATGGACCCAAACGATCTTGAAACGACAAGGGCTCAAACAGTATTGGGACCGCAAGGGCTCAAACGGTCTTGGGACCGCAAGGGCTCAAACGGTATTGGGATCGCAACGGCTCAAACGGTCTTGAGACTGCATGGCTCAAACGGTCTTGGTACCGCATGGCTCATTAGCTTAGTTGGATTCTTGATCGGAGCCAGAGGTGAAGTTAGACTTTGACTACTTGTTCAGCTTTGTCGAAACCTACATTAAATGAACAATATTTAGTTAAAACCTTGATAATCGAGTCATCTAAGTAGTTTTACACATTATGGTTCATATTGAGTGAAAAAGGTATGAATAGGGTTGAATTTGTTTCAAAAAGATAGCTAAATTCCATGATGATTATGCACTCATCATTCATATAACTGTAATTATATATTGGTCAAAATATAGTCAAAATGGAAACTATACATTTAAAATAGAAGTAGAAAGGAATGTGAAGGAAAAATTTGATGATTTTCTTTTAATTCCAAGATCTAGATAATTAACTACAATGCGATCAAATTTACAAGTACAGTATATTATTTGGAGACCATAATAAAGTGTTGGTATTGAACCTCCACCTTTATAATACATTTGGAAACTTTGATGTGGATAAGGAAATTAAATCACAGGTATTTGAATGTGATTTAAACAAAAGAAAACAAAAATTATGTATTTAATGTGCACCATTGACTATTGTTTACCATTACATAAATATAACTCATATCAAATAGATATGATATTAATAGGGGTGAGTAATCCTAGTCAAATAATTTTCTTATTAATTTTGACCATATTACTTTTAATTTTGAGGAATGTACCCGGAACATAAATTTTAAGTAGTCTTATACCATTATGAATGATTTTATTGGTTTTTTCAAAATTTAAAATCGTAGGTCCAACTCTCTATGGTAAGCAACCAAAAATTAGAGGCCTTTTGTGTGTAATGATATTAATGGACAATGCATAAGAAAATAGATAGTTTGAATTTTCCATTATAATAAGAAAACTATGATAATGTAATAATGGTTTATTTGAGATTTATAGGATGTGTAATAAATGTTTGGTTTGACTGTAGATAGATATCCACCATTTGGATGGACCTTAAATATGAAACTAATGCCCAGAATGACCATACATATTTTGGGGGTTTGGTGATTCTTTAGATTATATAAATCTCCTTTGGATTTTCTTGTAATAATTCCTCTCATGTTTTATCTTGACTTGGAAGGCAAGAAACAAACAAACATGTACAATGGGAGGGAGTTTATAAGGATTAGTGAGACTTGTGTTTTTGTGGTGTCACTATAACCACCCTTTCCCCTTCCCTTATTCTCCTTTTACCAACCCTTGTTCTTCTCCTCCTTTATGGATGTGTCATGGAAAGGGAACAAAGAAATAGAGGTACTTGACCTCCTACTCATCCAAGACGATGCCTCCCCCTCTATTCTTATAGTGGACCATCACTTGGTATAAAGTTATTACCTCCTCCTATGCCTAAAACACCGGTGAAGGCTGCCAGTGTTCTGGCCTATAGCCCCCCTTTACCCAGATGCACAATCATATAGTTGGTGCTGATATCAAGTAAAATTAAGGTGATTAGATTGTTGGGGGCCGGGTAAGGGAATTGAGAACTCAACAAAATCACCAGTATCAAAGGTAAGCGGGCCAAGCATATTTGGCACAAGTAATTTTGGTTTAGTGCATGTTTATTTATGATTATGCACATTAGTTGTTTTCATGAATTACGAATACTTTCTCAAGAAGACATCATGTATATCTATCATTGTTTGCTTGGTTGTTTACTTATAATCTATGGTAGAACCCTAATTATGATTATGATTAAGATTAATGTATCATGACCAAGAAGGTGAAATTCTATTATGATTTAAGATTAACGAATCCCATCATGGCATTAAGAGGGAGAAATCCCATCATGTTAAAGTTCACGGAACATAGTAAAGTTTATGTTAAGATAATCAGAATTGAATTAGTTTTTATATGCTTCTCGAATCAGGGACCTCAAGAGGTCGTCAAGGGATTTCATAGTAGAGGGATGCATATATTTATTGTTCAGTTCTTCATGTTATTAATTACTCATAAATGATTAAGATAATCCATGCTCAAGTTTGTGTCAATTAAATTTCATGTCAAGATACTTCATGTCAAGTTGTTATTATTTTCAGTCTAATAAAGTGTCAAATATCGCTTACTGATGTGATGTTTGTTTTGCATGGTTGGGTATGGAATGTTCATAGGACTTTGAGCAAGTAAAGGATAAAAAGGACATCTAAGACTAGGATAACTTCAATCTTAGCCTGGTGGGGTTCCATTTACCAAGTCAATCCAGAGTTTTAGTCATCTTTTCATTATGCTTTGTCATGTTACCAAATAGATTATATTTCATAGATGAACATGATGTGGTTTTATTTTGTCAAGTAATATGTATGAATCTCATTTCACTCAATGAAAAGGGATTCATTTATTAAAACTGCAAAGATACATAGGACTTGGAGAAAGTAAAGGATAAAAAGGACAACCAAGACTAGGAGAACTTAGAACTTAGCATGGTGGGGTGCCATTTACCAAGTCGATCTAGAGTTTTATACATCTTTTCATTTTGCTTAGTTGTGTTACCAAGTAAATAGATTTCATAGCTGAGCATGATGTAGTTTTATTTTGCCAAGAAATATGTATTATTATGATTTCAATCAATGCAAAGTGTTTCATTTATTCAAATTGCAAAGATCAGCCTTTTCTGACACCCCCTTGCGTTAGAGTGCTTCTGCTCAATGACATTTATACGTCGTGAAAAAATTGGGGTGTTACATTTAGTATCATATCAATTTTGGTAAATGACCACTAGACAAATATGATACTCATAGTCACCCTAGAATGAAGAAGTTATATTAGGTGTAGGAATGAACTCCCATGAAAAAATATCATGCCCTAGAATGACTGTAGTCTACATTCATAGAAGTTATAAGACATGATGTGGATAGAGGTTTAGCTTTTTGAACCCAAGTATGAACCTAACCCTAGCTAATAAGTTGACCTCTTCATTATCAATGGTGATGGTCAGCCAATTGAGAGTTGAAGACCAATGTCATAAGAATGAGATCTTCTAATGAATTTATCCTTTATTACTAGTCCACGTGGTATGGGACATGTGTATTAGTAGGTTAGTGAGAGGTAGCATGTAAAGATCCCACACTTTGGATATGTGTCTGATCAACACATATCAAATGTAGGAGGTACCTAAAGACCTAAGGTTAAATAGTTATTTGTACATAATAATAGAGAGTCATCACAAATTCAAAGGTAGATACCCTAAGTATAGTTATGAGTTTGTTTCATAAACCCTAAGTATAAGTTGAGAAAAAGACTAAAGTAATGGTTAAGTTATGTTCGCATAGAATTTTAATGAAATTTAGATGTCATGTAATAATGTTACATATATCTCTTAATGCAAAATTTTGAGCATAAATGAACCATGATGTGATAACTACCACTAAATGAAAAGGTAAGAAAAATGTTAATGTGGTAATAGACTAAAGAAAATGTTGAGGCTGAAATTCATTTTAAGGTGGTAGAATTGTAACATCCCAAATTTTCAAAATTTGTTTATGTCTGAGAATGTGTTTCCTATAAAAAATGATAATTGAGGGACTTAATGCAAAAAGACCATTAAATGAAATTTCTTAAAAGGATAATAAAGTGAGAAGAATAAAATGAGACTCAAAATACATTTCCTCTTTCATATGTGCACCATGTATTGTAATTAATTCAAAGAAATGAATGTGGGTTTTCCCTCTCCTTTTTCTATGTCTCCTATTCTTGAAAAATGTTTAAAGGAAATAAAGGAGAAAGATAAAAGATCTTAGATTAAAAAATATACATAAGGAATAGATAAATTGGATTTGATGATTTATAGGTACATTTGAGCCCATTAATTGTCCATAATTATAATAGGGGTAAATGGTATTTTGTCTATTATCATATGTTAATTAATTTTCAAGAAAAATATGTATATCATTAAAATAATAAGAAATACTTGGTGACCAAGTTTTTATAATTTAATAATGTTCATATAAAAAGATATATATTATTTACACAAAAAGTGATATGAGTGACTAAAAAATATTGAAATATTTTATTTCAAAATTCTAATAACTTATTTATATTCCTTAGATAAATACATAGTAGTGGTCAAAGTTTTTTTATTTTTGGTTATCTTTAGCTAAGGAAATAAATTCAAAAAAGATAAGTCTAGATGTGTTTCATTGTCTAATAAATCAAATAATTTAAGAAATGATAAACGGATTGTTTCATGATATTTTAAAATGATAACAAACCAATTTTTGAACTCTTAGTCAAACATCACGAGAACTACCATTTTAGTTTTTTTTTTTTTTGGGGGGGGGGGCGGATTTCATGGCTTTTTTAAAAGTAACTACTAATAGAAACTAACTTTGCATATGTATATTATTAATTTAGTAAGGGGTTAGGTGCCAAATCCTTTGAGGCAATGAATACATGAAACCTTTTGTATAATATTTATTATGATTTTAATGTCATTTTGGATTGGAAACAAATTTTAGGATGTTATCGAGATTTGGTTTAAAATTGTCATCTTTAGCAAAGTTCATATAATTGTAATTGTATATTGGTCAGAATCTAGTCAAAATTGATACTATATATTTAAAATTGAAGTAGAAAGGTAGGTGAAGGAAAAGTTTGATAATTTTATTTTAAATTTCCAAGATTTAAAACTAGAATGCAATCAAATTTACAAGTGTGGTACATTAATTGTAGACCATAATAAAGTGTTGGTATTGAGCCACCACCTTACCAATACAATTAGAAACTTTGATGTGGATAAGGAAATTAAATTAATGGTACTTGAATATGATTTAAACAAAAGAAAACGGAAATTACGTATATAATATGCACAATTTAGTATTGTTTACCATTACGTAAATAGAAAAATCATCTAAAATAGATATGATATTAATACGGTTGAGTAAACCTAGTCAAATAATTTTCTTAGTCAGTTTGATCATGTACTTTTTATTTTTAGGAATGTATTTGGAACTTAAATTTAAATTAGCCTTATACCATTATGAATGATTTTATTGGTTTTTTGAAATGTATATAGTAGGTCAAAATCTCTTTGGTAAGCAACCAACAGTTAGAGGGTTTTTGTACGTAATGAAGTTTATGGACAATGATTATGAAAATAGATATTTTGAATTATCAATTAGAATAAGAAAAATATGGTAATGTAATAATGGTTTGTTTGAGATGTATAAGATTAGTAATAAATGTTTGGTTAACTATAGATATATATCCACAATTTTATCGGTCGTAAATATGAAACTAATACCCAAAATGACCACACAAATTTTGAGAATTTGGTGATGGTTTAAATTAAATAAATCTCCTTTGGATTTTCTTATAATAACTCCTCTAATGCTTTATCTTGACTTGAAAGTCAAGAAACAAAAAAAAGTGTACAATGGGAAGGAGTTTATAAGGATTAGTAAGGCTTGTGTTATTGTGGTGTTGCCTTAACCACCCTTTCCACTTCCCTTGTTCTCCTTTTGCCAACCCTCATTCTTCTTCTCCTTTATGGATGTGTTGTGGAAACAGAACAAAGAAAAAGAGGTAATTGACCTCCTACTCGTCCAAGACGACGCCTCACCCTCTATTCTTACAGTGCACCATCACTTGGTATAAGTTGTTGCCTCCTCCTATACCTACAATGCCGGTGAAGGCTCACCACTATTATGGCCTTATAGCCCCCCTTAATCGGATGCACAATCCTATAGTTTGTGCTAATATCAAGTAAAACTAAGGTGATTATATTATGCGGAAAAAAGGGAATCAAGAACACAAAGAAATCACCAGTTTCAAAGGTAAGCATGCCTTGTATATTTGGTACAAGTAATTTTTGGTTTAATGCATGTTTATTTATGATTATGCACATTACTTGATTTCATGAATTATGAATTATTTCTAAAAAATTCATACATTTTGTGCAAATATAGTCGGTCACAAACCCAGGTAAAGGAGGAGGGTTGGTGGTAGGTTGATAGCTAGCCATAAAAATTTTGTCACTCTTTCTATGACATGGATCCAACTAAGATGAACATGGTAGAAATGCGTATGCTGAGATGTATGTGTGGGAAGACCAGAAAAGATTGCTTGAGAAATGATTCTATCAAGAATAAAGTGCGGTGGTGAGCATTGAGGACAAGTTGGATGAGGGTCAACTCAGATGGTACAGACATGTGCAACATAGACCAACAAATGCGCCTATATGAAGCAATGCTATTGAGTCAAGAACAATAAATAGAAGAATAGGAAAACCTAAATTAACATGGGATGAGCTTATAAAGAGAGATTTTGGATATCTACAACTCAACCATAATATGGCATATGATAGAGTTAAATGGAAATGAAGGATCCATGTAACCGACCCCAAAATAGTTGGGACTGAGGCTTAGATGATGATGATGATGATGATGATGATGATGATGATGATGATGATGATGATGATGATGATGATGATGATGATGATGATGATGATGATGATGATGATGATGATGATGATGATGATGATGATGATGATGATGATGATGATGATGATGATGATGATGATGATGAT